>JABTXL010001153.1:3073281-3136208 GCA_025134845.1 Neodon shergylaensis
GAAGGAAGGAAGGAAGGAAGGAAGGAAGGAAGGAAGGAAGGAAGGAACCTACTAAGAGACACACTCTGGTTCATGTCCTTCTGTGACAACAAAACGGTGACTTTTATGATACTCGATTACTATATATGATATTCAAAGTTTATTTTTACAAGCAGAGAGAATATATTTCTAGCAGAGCAATCCGTAGTAATGCGCAATGCTCTTCATCCCTCCATGATTCTCGTACTTCAACACGGCTGGTGCTATTTGCTGACTGAAGCACATTTTAGCATTCAGACAAGACAAGGCTTCCAGAAGTGTAACCCTTCTCCCTAGGGCTCTATGAGCACCACTTTCGGCTCTAAAGACAGAATAGCACCTTTCCCCCACTCAGCATGCCAAGTTCCTGTGTATACGCTTCAACAGTTCTACTTTCCAGATTTCCATCTTAGAACTGGCCCCCTTCAACCTAAATATTCTACACTATCCCTGTTTCCTCGTCGTTAAACATCTTGAAGTTTGCAGGCAAATGGATGGAAATAGAAAACACTATCCTGAGTGAGGTAAGCCAGACCCAAAAAGAGGAACATGGGATGTACTCACTCATATTTGGTTTCTAGCCATAAATAAAGGACATTGAGCCTATAATTCGGGTTCTTAGAGAAGCTAAATAAGAAGGAGAACCCAAAGAAAAACATATAGGCATCCCCCTGAATATTAACCTTCATCAGGCGATGAAAGGAGACAGAGACAGAGACCCACATTGGAGCACCGGACTGAAATCTCAAGGTCCAAATCAGGAGCAGAAGGAGAGAGAGCAAGAGCAAGAAACTCAGGACTGCGAGGGGTGCACCCACACACTGAGACAATGGGGATGTTCTATCGGGAACTCACCAAGGCCAGCTGGCCTGGGTCTGAAAAAGCCTGGGATAAAACCGGACTTGCTGAACATAGCAGACAATGAGGACTACTGAGAACTCAAGAACAATGGCAATGGGTTTTTGATCCTACTGCACGTACTGGCTTTGTGGGAGCCTAGGCAGTTTGGATGCTCACCTTCCTAGACCTGGATGGAGGTGGGTGGTCCTTGGACTTCCCACAGGGCAGGGAACCCTGATTGCTCTTTGGGCTGACGAGGGAGGGGGACTTGATTGGGGGAGGGCAAGGGGAGGCGGCGGTGGGGAAGAGACAGAAATCTTTAATAAATAAATAAGAAAAAAAAAAAACAAGAAAAAAAAAACAAGAAAAAAAAAACAAGAAAAAAACATCTGGCTTTCCTGCGCTCCTTTCATTCTCATTTTCAAAACACCAGCAGAGTTTCCTCTGCTTTGCTTCCTGCTTGCTACTTTTGGGGTTCTCTTCAAAGATGGACATGGGGTTTACCCGAGAGCAGTCAATCACAACGTAACACGTCACATCTTCTCCAACCTCTTCAAGATCCTCTTTTCCTTCCTCCCCCCCCCCCCTTAACCATTTACTCCCGGAGGCAAATTTTATTACATGCCAGGTCTTCATTGTCTTCCCTTCTCTCTGTGAGTCTATCTTCTCCCAGATCTTGAACTACCAGCTCTAAATTATTTGTAGAAACTCAAACAAACAGCCAAAAAAAAAGACATGACACTATTCCAAATGAATAGACCCCAAACCAAATTCCAAATTCACCACCCATGACTTTCCACTCTGTCCCCAAAGGAAACTTACCATTCCTCCTTTGGCATTAAGTATTTATAGTAACAATACCATATCATTTAGGCTATGATTATCTTTAAACTAAAGCAAATTTAAATTAAAGCAAATATTAGATTCTCCTATTAATCAATTCACTCAAGCTTTCGGTATGTGACGTGTACGTGAGAGAGACAGGGCTGGCATGTGTGTACAGCAGACATGAAGGTCAGAGAACAACTTCTGGGAGTGGGTTCTCTCCTTCCAGTGCAGAGTCCAGATCAAACTCACGCTGTCAGGCTCACGAGGCAAGGACTTTCCCAAGCTCACCGAACTGTCACACCAGCCGTCAGTCAGCTCCTGACTGTGTGCAAACCACTGGTAAATAGCTGCAGTCTGTCACTGTGACAGGATTATTGCCATCACAGTGTGAACTGGAGTTGCTCTGATGATCTACAGAACACCTGAGCCCACAGTCAGGTCAACAAAATACGGAGAACAATAGTGATGGCCCATGCGTACTAGGCTACAATAAAGAAGCTGTTAGCCTCATCTTGGGGGGAGGAAACTTGTGGGGAGAAACTCAGAAGACCCTCACCTGAGAGACGCCAGTCACCACTTCTTCCTTCCCTAGCTGCGGTTGGTCCTGAGTGTCCTAGAGTATATAGGAAATGGAAGGCCGACTGGGGACTGGGGATCAGTTTCATAAACTTACGGTTTGTCACCCACTTTCCAGTAAGTAACCTCAACGATCACAGAAAGGGAATTTAATTGGAACCCATTCTTTGGTCTGTCAGGGCTCTCCTGGGGTGAATAACTGTTTACATTTCTCCAGAACTCAAGTGACATTCTCATTTAAATCTTTTAATGGTAAACTGACCTGGTATGCTGCATATAACCTAAACTCTGGAACTAATTCCCAACAACCATTTCCAATATTGCAACTGAGTAAGGGAATTAAAATAATTCTGTTTTCTTCTCTATGTTGACAGAAAGCCTGAGTCAGAAATAGATATAAGGCATTGATATTTGGCAAGAATTAAGAAACTTCTGTCATGGTCTATATTTAAAATTTAGTTCCTTCCTGGAAAGGTAAGAGTTCTATCTTTTCAAAGTTGTTGTGAGGATTACATCAGCCGTGTAAGATATTCAGCACATATCAAAACACAAGTTTTCTAGAATCAGTGGCAGGGACCAAATGCAGACCCATGAAGAACACCAGGTACCAGGAAATCTACACCTAAGCATGTGGTCCTCAAACTGCAGAAGGCAACAGGAAGCCAGAGCGCAGCTCAGTGCTAGAGTGCTTACCTACCCCAGACAAGCCTTCGGGTGGACCCTGAGCACTCATTAATTAACTAAATTAAAATCCTGAAGAGGAAAACTATTTGACTTTAGACAGACAGGTTCGACTTACACTGGACATGTCTCATTGTTAGCCATTCAAACAAGGGGCAGAATCACACATTTCAAGTTCTGAAAGAACAAAGCTACCAACTTGAAACTTTGTATTCAGTCATTCCAAAGTGAATTAATTATTTTCTCAGACAAATAAACACCAAGGGAATATGCCACCAGTGAACATGCCCATCAAGAAATGACAAAGCATTTCTGCAGAGGGAAAGAAAACATTAAAACAGACCAAGTTTACATAAGGATAGAAAGGGTGTGAGAGACTATAGGAATAAATAAATCTTTATTTATATTTTGTTGTTTTTTTTTTTTTCCAGGCAGGGTTTCTCTGTGTAACAGTACTAGCTGTCTTGGAATTAGCTCTTGTAAAGCTGACCTCAAACTCACAGAGATTCGTCTGCCTCTACCTCCTGAGTGCTGAGATTAAAGGTGTGTGCCACCATTGCCCGGCAAAATAAAATCTTTATAAAGATAATTATTCTTTCAAAATAATACATCAAGATATCGTGCGATCTCATTAGAGGAAATGAATGGCACCAGCATTATAAAAGATAGGAGAGAGGAACTGGAAACAGAAGGTATCTAAACCACCTGTTAAGTAGCATAATTGTATTTATATGTTGACTTAGAGTACCTGTAGATGTATCCAAAAAATCTCGGCAACCATTAAAAGAAAGTTTCAAAAAATATAACTGATATGTTAAGAATGGAGAGAAAAATAGAACCAAATAAAATGTTCAATTAATGTCAGGAAAAATAAAGAGGAAGATTTTTAAAAAGCAAAGTATAAGAGCAATGAACATAAGCTAAAAATATGATAGCCATTAATCCAAGGTCACTAATTACTTTAAGTTAACAAGAATGCTTCAAATACACCAACTAAAGGAGATGTTCACAGAATAAAAAGTAAGGTCCAACTACAAACTCTCGACAAGAAATGTACTTTAGATAGAAAGGCATAGATTAAAAATGGAAGGATGGAGAAAATTTTGGAAGAAAAACAAACTCACCAACCTAAAATTTTGTATTTATTTATTCAAAAGTGAACAAAGGACTTTTTCAGACAAATAAAGACTAATGGAATCTGGCCCCCGTGATAGACTTGATAGACGTGACAGGACAAGTTCTTCGGGGGAAGGAAAGCGCTAAGCATGGCCTGGATGCCAGCTGCGCCAAAAGGAGGCCTGAAGTGCTAGACTTAACAAAGGACACCTGCATGAGGGGGATCCTCCAGAATTCTAAAATGTACCATCATAATAAGATAAAGGGTACCTTTACTAAAACAATACAACGATCTTTTTAATGTACATGTTCTTCAGAACAGACCATCAAAATACATGTAGCGAAACTGACAGAAAGCCAGCAGAAACGGTTGGATATACCAGCATAGTAGTAACTTCAGCATTTCTCACTTAGTAATGAACAGACCCAATAGGCAGAAAAATAAGTCAAGATATGGTTAAACTAAATAAATAACATCAATCAACTGAATCGAAATGTCATGCGTAAAGCACTTTGATTTGCGAACAGAATATACATTCTTCTCTAGCTCACGTGGCTCATTCACTGAGAGAGATAATGTTTTAGGTCGTAAGTACACTTGGGAAAACTTCAAATCTGAACTACATAATATATGTTCTCAGAAAACAAATCAGATTAAAGAGAGCATAAAGATAGACAGAAAATACAAAAATATTTGGAGACTCAAATGAAGTCTTTAAATATTCAGAACCAAAGGAAAATATGTTTTCAAAAATCTTTTGAGAGACCCCCAAACAATGATAACCGGGAAATAAAGGGAGTCCGGCCTGGAGCTACACCTGTAATTCTAACATCTTGGAAGAAGAGGCAGGAGGCTTGGAAGCTCAGGGAGAAGTGGAAAAGGAGGATCTTAACTCAAACTTCAACTCGGGCAACCAAGTAAACATGCCTGCAGTAAGGGGAAAGAAACTAGTGAAGAGGACAGAAATCAATACAATTAAAAACGGGAAACCAAAGAGACAGGAATCAGCGAGGTCACAGAAGCGCGGTCTGAAAACATCAATGAACCTGGTCGATTCCCAAGTCTATCAGAAAAGTTATATTTTGGTTTCAGGAAATGGTTAGTCTTTATTCTCCACTAGGATACAAATGCTTCACTTCTTTTCACTTTCTACTTAATTTGTTGGCATAAGCGTGTTATAAAAATTACCAAACATGGACAAATATAATAAATGGACAGAAGACGTTTCTGTTAAGAATTAAAACACAAAACTCCTTATTTTCATAGACAAATCTGAAAACTAACAAACAAGCAAAAATCCCAAGAGCCTTCTTAACCTCTGTGAGAAGAACTAAACTAGCTAATCCATATTCTGACACAAAAGCTGTTTCTTTTAAGCTGATTTAATCAATGCAGAAGCACCAGTCAATTAGAGTACTCAAAAGAAAGAATAGCAAGAAGCCAGGTGACTATTTGATACATTTAAAAAGATCTGCTGCCGGGGTGGTGGCCCACACCCTTAATCCCAGCACACAGGAGGCAGAGGCAGGCGGATCTCTGTGAGTTCGAGACCAGCCTGGTCTACAAGAGCTAGTTCCAGGACAGGAACCAAAACCACAGAGAAACCCTGTCTCGAAAAACAACAACAAAACAAAGAAAGAAAGAGGGAGGGAAGGAAGGAAGAGAGAGAAGGAAAACAGCTCTGCTGATTTCATTATTCAAATTCAAGAGACATAAACATCTAGCTCCACGCTGCAGAGTTGCTCTAAGAAATGATACTCCTGACAGTCTAGAGTTGTAGGAAGAAAGAAACTGGAAATCACATTCTGTTGAAATCCACTCCATTTTTATTAGTCATGTGACCTCCAACAAACTACCTTATCTAAGACAAAACACTTGGGTAGCTGGCAACTATCTGAAGTACAAGTCCAACCAATTCATGCAAAAATAAAGACCTATAACAAAGACAGCATCTTTGGTGAATTTAATCTCAGGACCATGGACAAATACACTGTCCTACAGGAAACTAGCTGCCCCCTGTAAGGCCCTGGGTCCTGAGCAGCCATTTGTTTACCTGGTCTACACGGCAAGAAAACAGTCATTAGGTGTCTCAAGAGTTTGTATCTTATAGCCTGGACAATTGGGGAGAAAACAAATTTGCTCTCCCTTTGTGCATCAGGGACCGAGGAAAAAACCTCTAAGTGACCTGGTCTAAGTAACAAGATAACAAAGTCAACAGATTGTGACTGGTATTCCGACGGCCTCCTTCAACAGTCAGGTCGGATCCAGCCATCAGACTGCCTTAAACCTTCCGTGGGTTTAAACCACCAGACCCGAGGTCCATCCCTTTGTAGAACCAGGCTCTTCTAGACTAGCTCCTACCAAGCAACACGCCTGGGCTTAGCACTCCCTCGGCCCTTGTTTTACATAAAGAAGAAATAACTGGTTTAGCAGAAGGCTGACAGCCACTACCGGATTAACCAACTGCAAGTGAGCAGAGGATAGGCAGAAAGGTCCAAATGACGTAGTTGGGAAGAACGGGGAGAAGGCAGTTCCCAAGACAACCTGGGATTCAGCTGACTTCACTCTTCCACAAAATCCTCATGAGCACCAATCTGAGAAAGTAAATGTAAGAGGCTCCATGAAGTGACTTGCATATAAAGCAAGCATAATGAACTTCCTTCCCGCTTCAGAGAGAATGCTATACGTTACCTTTGAATATCATTAATCTCCAAGTAAGTTCATTAAAGACCTGCGAATACTCCCGTTTAAGTGACAGACAGATAGTCCGTGATTCCTTTTCTCACAACACCCAGCGCTTTCCACTCGCAGCAGAGCAGTCTGCAGAAATCACGTCCACTCACTCCACTGAGCTGAAACCAGAAAACAGGCACTAGGAACATAAGAATGAAGCAGGGGTGGTGGGGACGGACAGACAAACAACAGAATGCATCGTCTGCCTCCAACCCTACCAAACCTCGATTAAGGCATGCCATGCGATTATACTGAGAGCTTACTTTAAAACCTATCAAAATTAATAATGTAAGAACTAAATTAAACATCGTGTTTCTAAAAGGAGGCGTATGAAGAAAAGTTTAGAACTATGTTATTTTCAGAAATAGATCTAGAAGGAAGAAGCCCCTGACGAGAGCATAGGCAGAAATATTAGGAAGGGAAAACGTCTCATGAGAAAGGGGGGTTCCCCAGATTCTTTTAAGCACCTTAGACTTCTGTTCTAGGGAAGAAACCAGCAGGGACCCTCAAGAAGTAAAAATCACAAGAAGACCCTCCACCCCTCCACGTGCCCTAACATCTGGCCCCATAGGAGGTGCAGCAACACGAAAATCACAAAATATCTTCCTCTTCCTGTTGGATGGACGAAAGAAGGCAAGCTTCTGAAAATGCTGTCACGGGCAACAAGAGCAAAGAATCGCCAAATATCACTATAAATACTTTAAATATTTTCATGTATTTATAGTAGCTGTTAGCATAATTTTTATAATTTCCTAGAAATTTGTAACTACTGGCATAATCATGTAACTGCAGTATATTAGGCGCTGAATAGGCTATCAGTGGGCTGTGTTTCATCACTAAGCACACGGCTTCTGAGCAAGGCGTTTTAAGCTAGTGGTGATTAATCCTCACCAGGAACTTCACTGGATGTGTAATCACCCAGGACACAAACCTCTGGAGGGTCCAGAGATGGATAACTGAGACCCACCCTGCATGATGGTGACTCCATTCCAGGCACTCAGATCCTGGCTGAATAAAACAGGAAAACGAAGTGGAGACCAACATTTCCCTTCCTCTTTGATATGGGGTTCCTTCTACACCTCTCGTTCCTACAGTCAGCTGCTGCACAGTCTGGCCACCATGCTGCCCCCGCCCCCACCGCGCCACCTGCATGGACAGCATCCCTTCAAACTAAGCAAAATACATCTTCCCCTCTTATAAGCTGTTTCGGTTAATTCTTTAAACTCTATCTCAGGAATGAGAAGGGGAACTACTACAAAGTCTTACCACATGGAATGACTTTATAATGCAAGGAAAAGTTAAGACTACCAACCCATAGGAATTCAAGATTCAAAATTAAGAACAGGAAGTATATAGCTCAGCAGTGGAGTGCCGGGCACATGGGCGGTCCTGGATTTTATCCCCAGCACTGAGAACAAAGAAAATAAAATAATGGAGAAGAGAGAATTGAAAAATTATAATCTGCATGGAATAAATAAAAACATATAATGCTTAGTTTTATGAGGTTCTCTCTTGAAGCCATTCATTTTTAAAATCTGTTACATAAGCAAGCACAAGACTTCATTTATGTACATCTTTTTAATTAAGCCTCACTGGAAAACTGAAGTCATAAAGAAAGATAATTTCAGAAACGAACATGTTAATGTCCATTTTCAGGAAGCACACTGCAAGATCATTAGCATCTTTTCATGTAGGGTACCAAGATCTACATCATCCGGTATCTAGTGCTAGCTCTGGAACATGTGGTACGGGGACTATAGCGGATGTTACAAAAACCTCCAAACATATCTTTCTCTTTAGAGATAACACCGCTTTATTAAGTAAAGTATTCACTAAATCCTGCATTTGGTGGCTGCTCCTTCTGCTTGCTGAACACAGATGAATCCCCTGCTATTTGTTAAACGCAGAGCCACCACCTTTGGATTTGTGACAGTAAGCCACAGAGTAGTTCTTATCCCCAGAGCTCAAAAAAGATTTTCTTTAGCCAAAAAAAAAAACAAAAAAAAAACAAAAAGTTAAATTTCAGCTCTTTATATTTAAGAAAACATGATAAAAATGCAATCAAATTAATTTCAAAAAATAAAATCAGCTATACAATGAACTGTAAAATGAATTGTAAGATTGTAGACTTTTCATCTATATAACTTCCTCCCACAAAGTAACCAAAAGTCTCAATTGGAGTAAAGGCTTTAAGGATACAGTCTTTCCACAGTAGTTTTTGCTGTGAAAATGAAAGAGTCAATCACTTAATAAGGAAATCAAATATATTCTCTACTATTAAAATGAAGATCAAGCCTTGGAAAAGATAAATTATTCTTAAAACTAAACAAAAACTAGAGATTATACCATAGTAACACATCGTCTCTTCATATATGGATATTTATGAACCCTAGTGAAAAAGCTGCCCTACCGGAGGTTATCTTACAAGTGATCACAATTATGAATCGTTAGCCAATATTTTCTAATCAAAAGATCGTCAACATTTCCTACTCTGAGAATTTAAAGAAATATTCTACTTGTTACCAATCACTTTTATCAGTACATCTGTAATTATTACATGTAGGCACGCAGTCTAAAATTAAAGACCACGAAGAAATAAGAAATTCTTCCAAGTTAAAGCCATCTTGCCAAAGCAAAATCAAATGTAAACCAGCCATTCTCAGGTGCCATGGAAAAACATACTGAGGCATTTTCATGATTCAGCAATGAAAATACTTAAAATGAGTTTAAAAGTACGATGAAAATATCGTCTCCGAATTAATGCATAATACCTTGTGGGATTGAGTACTGCTCCCATCTACACGTAAGGAAAGCAAGGCAAAGATGTCCATTTTGTAAACTGCAAGGTCTTTCCTAGTCAAGTAATGATTCTACACCATCAACTTATATATGTATGCCGCTGATCGCAAGTGCCATTAAACAATCACTGCACCTTCAAATTACTGCATGTCTGTGTGTAACCCCGTTTTTAATCAAAAGAATTAACAAAATGAGCTTAAGCACATAAAGACGGGAAAGGAAAAAAGGAAAAAGAGACGTTTCTGGCAACTAATTTATTTTTAAATAATAGCATTTAAAAGGTAACTAATGTTTGTTTCTTACATTTTAACAGCATATTTCATCCTTAAGGTAAAGTATGCAAAATTGGATCTACTTATCCATGATCAAAGTTAGAAAAAAATAAGGAAAAAATTTATAACTAGCAATAAAATATACTGTAAAAATAGCTAACTGAAAAGTAAAATACAAGTAAGTCAGGGAGTTAAGACCCCCCCCATTTTAAATCCTTCCTTTCATTCAAATGAAGACAATAGTTAATAAAATATTCTACAAATATGAAATACAAAACTTCTATTATTCAAAACAAAATTTTGTATTAAGTGTTTTATTAAAAATATTCATATATAAAAATGCTTTTTAACAGAAACTTGGATCACCAGGGATAAACTGCTCCTGCGAGTTCCAATCGGGACTGCATTTGTAATTGTGTTACGCCGCTATCAGCAATTAGAAAAATGAAAGTTTACCAAATTAAATTTACAAACATCAACGCAGTGAACAAGTAATTAAATTAATCACACCGATTACTGAACAGAAACAAGACTTCGCTAATACGTGAACGTCAAGAAAAATATGTAAATAGACTTAGGCACGTTTTGTATAGTAAAGGACAAGGTTAGAATGAATTGTATTTAAGTACCTGTCCCAGCTAGGTATTAATCAATTAGTAGTTCACAGAGCAGGTGGAGAGTGTTCGGATAGGATGAGCTTTCTTTTCACCATTATTTTAGTTCATCATCCGCAAGTGCAAGAGAAGGTGTCAGAGTACGGAAGCTAGGGGGCACGCTGTAGCTAGGGGAAAAGAAAAATGGGAAAGGTGCAATGGATGCTGCATAGTTGAATAATTATCTGGGTGGCACAATGGGCGAGTCCTGCCGACATCAGAGCCCAGGGAGCGTCTCCCTAACTCTGTCCGAGAAACCTCCCGATTCCCAGTGAGAAGAGCCGGCAACCGCTTTGCCTTCCTTTTCAAACGGGAAAATAAAGGGATGCCTGCACTCGCTTTGCCGTGGTCGTGCACAGGGAGCCGAGGCGCAAAGACCGGCAGCCAGAGCTCGCTTTTCAGACCGGATGGCACGCAGGGCGAGTCGGGGCTCCGCGGTGGGCTGCAGCCTTGGCCGGCGCCGAGGCTCGAGGGCGGAGCGGCAGGGTGGGAGCCGCGAGCCCCGCGCCGCAGGTGAGAGCCGCAGCCGCTGCACCCGGAGCAGCCTCGGGCTGGTCCCCGCACCCGAGATCCCGCGCCTCGTCCTCCACGCGCAGCCCGGGCTGCTGGGCGGCGGGCGCGGGGGAGCCCGGGATGGGGGCGGGGGCGGCGCGCCCATCATCGCCACCACCGCTGCAGACCCGGGCTCACACGCACGCCCCTCTCGGCTCCGGCCGGTGGAGAACAGTTCCCTTGCCAGGACCCGGGGAAGAAAAGGGACAAAATCCTGACAGACTCGTGCTCACCGTGAAACCGTGGGGGGCTCGCGCCTTACCCCTTCTTCATGCTTCGGCGGCGGTCGCCGGTCCCGCTCCGCTCTAGGACTCCACCGAGAGCCCCTCGGGAGCGTCGGGCTGCGGGGTGGAAGCCGCGCCGGGCACTGGCTGAGACGCCGGGCCGCCGGGAATGCCACCGGGGGCGCCCACTGGTCGCCCGAGCCGCGGTGCGCGCGACGCGCGAGCGAACAACACCGCGAGCCGCCGCTGCCCTGCGCCGCCCCCTCCCCGCGCGACGCTCCACAACCGGGCGCGGAGACCCGCGCCTGCAGCAGGGGGAGCCGCGGGGCGCTCTCCGCCTCGCCCCACAACCTTTCCCCGGAGCTGAGCCCGGCGGGTCCCAGGTCTCTGGACTTAAGATATGCACTTTCCGCTTGAGCCCCGCAGGTCGTAGGGCGGCGTGGCGGGAGATTCACCCTCCGCGCAATTACTCGTCCGTGGGCAAGAGGACGGAGCTTCCCCCTGTCCTCGGGCTCCGTGGTATTGTCCAATCCGCACTTTGGGGGAGGGGGCCGGAGAGAACGATGCTGGGCTAGGGAACGGGGGAAGATGCTATCCAATTGAATGAACCATCCTTTGCGGGGCGGGGTCGAAGGCTGACCCCCCCCCCTCTGCCCGACTCCGCCTCCTTCCTTCAAACTACATTTCCCATGGTGCATTGCGCTTCCCGCCCCGCTGCACGCCGGGAGTGGAGGACTTCGAGGCTTCAAAGGTATCTCTGAACAGGGTCTTTAATCAACGAGGTCCTGAAAGTTATATGTAGTTGTAATTTCCTTGTGCTTCTCTAGATAAATGTTTGCAAATCTCAAGTCCTTCCCCGGTGATAGTAATAATCATTAAGTTTTTTTCAAAGAGGTTATAAATGATTTTTTTTATTAAAGAAGGTAAACAACGTGTTTCTTGGCAATCTGTCAGGACCTGGGAGTCGCTGCTTCTTCCGCCCTGGCCTGACCACAGCACAGAGGATCTGTTGCAGTCATGTCCGCTGCGATTGCAGCTCTAGCTGCTTCGTATGGTTCGGGTTCGGGGTCCGAATCGGACTCGGACAGTGAGGGCAGTCGGTGTCCGCTGCCAGCCGCCGACTCTCTCATGCACTTGACCAAATCACCTTCCGCAAAGCCCTCTCTGACAGTGGCGGTAGACTCGGCTCCGGAGGTGGCGGTTAAGGTAAGGGTTTTAGCCACTGCTGGGTGCAGGAATTGGTTTCAGCTTCCAAATGGCCTGTCTCCGGTGAGGTGCTGGTTTACCTGGGCGCTGAGAAGTAAGTTACCAGCGCTTACACGTCTTCCCACATCTTTCTCCTCTACCCTCTGCCTCTTGTGTCTCCATCACTTAAAAGTGGTCCGGTAGGGGAGGGAAGTTTGAATTTTAAGTTAGGACTTAGCCTTGTTAGAGCAAGGGAGGTAGCTGTTTAAAAACTTAACTATATTGAGAGATTATTGTAAAGATTAAGTTATAGGGTAAAGGTTATATAGCACCGAGCCTAATGATCTAAGATAACGGCAATCCATGCTAGCTATTGTGATTATCGATGCTAATACAGTGAGTGGGGAAAGGACATACACTTTAGGAAGTAGCATGCATGAGCACGGAAAAACCCAGCTATGGAGTTTTTGACTGAGTATGTATTATTGTCCAGAAACAACAGGCCTGAAAGCCCCAAAGGCCAAGAAAACAGTGCACACAGGAATCATTCTAGTGGGTGAAGCAGCCAATTAAATGTGAGCAAATAAAGTCATTACAGATTAGATTGAACACTGGGAAGGAAAAAAACCATTTTAAAGAATAAGATAGAAATATGATTTTTGTAGAATGCTCAGATAAGTCCTGGGGGGGTGTGGGGAGTCGGTTCAAAGAAAGTGAAGTCAAGTAAGCTACAGCAAGAGTTTCCAAGCTTAGGTGATTTGCAAACCTAGGAAGGCAGAGACTTGGTGTGTCTGAGGTAGATGTGTCTTAAACCCAGTGAGAGCATCCGTCAGTCAGTAGTAAGCTCCATGTGGATGCTTGAAGTGGGGAGAGGGAACTGTACAAAAGTTCCTTCATAAGATGTCCCTAGGTCTTGTTTGTCTCTTAAGTCTTCTGCAAGTTTTGACAAACCATTTATGAAACTTTGCTGTTTTTTTTTTAATAAGGACATCTGGCATGGAAAAATGCTGGCATTTCTATCTTTAGAGCAAAACAAAGCTCTCCTAACTGAGGACTTTTCAGCCTCCCCAGTCTGTTCCTTAGAAAACTCAACTGTGGGTGCTGTGCCTTCTCCCCATCTTTGTCGCACTCCCCCCGCAGCTCAGTGCACGCACCCCCCTCCACCCCTCCACCCAGCTCAGTGCACCCGTCTAGCCTCAGCTTCTTAAATAACTCCTTGCTGGGGATGGTGTCCTGGGCCTTCCATTCATCAGGCCCTGTCATCGGGCTTGGATCTCTGCATCAGTAACACTGTTATAATCCCTCTCTCTCTCAATGCATTTTTCCCTGTGGTTTGCACTGTGCTCTCCTCAGCCTTTGGGCTCCCCAATCTTCTGCCAGCCCCTTCTGCTCGACTGCCCTTATTTCACGTTTCCCTCCACATATTCTCTCATATATTTTTTTAACCACAATATGTGCTCCTTCCCTGCGGCTCATGGGCGACCATTACAAAGAGGACACAGGCATGAAACGAATCAGGATTCCAGCATTATTCGTGTCTACCCACATGGCGACTTGGATACATTCCTTAAATACTCGGAGCCAGTTATTACTCATCTGTCAAGTAGTTTTAACTACCAGTTTTCAAGAATGTGAAGCAATTTTAACTGTACCAAATTCACACTGGTTAAATGCCAGCCATCCTGGTAAACCATCCTAAACTCCTTGCCAGCTTAAGCAAGCTTAATTTAAAAAAAAATTAAATTAAAAAAAAAAAAAACAAAAAAAAAAAAACCTCATCCAAGATGGTTCTCAGGTTCCTCTTGAGTGGTGTGCTAAGAGTTCACTTTTGCATTCTCAGTTCGATGATCCACATCCCGGTTAGTTGTTCAGCTGGTACTTCCTCTTCATTAGGCTTCTGTTCTGTTTTTCAGATCAGTTTCGTCCTCTGATTTCCTTCGCACAGCCTCCACAGCACCCTGTTTCTCCTAGGAATCAGCCTTGACCTTTTCAGGCATTGCTTTCCCCGCTGTAACTGAGTGATGTTTATCAAATTTCTCTTTCTGCTGCCGATGCCACCATTTAGTTCAGATTCTCATTTCTTCTAAAACAAGAATAACTTTCTGTGTGCTTCTTTCTTTTTGTCTTCTAGCTCCGTACCCCCATCTTTCTTCCACAGTACAGTTAGAATGTTCATTCTAAATTCGGATTTCACTGTGTCACATCCCTGTCCGAAAGCATCGTGTTGTCTCTTAGGTAAATACTGAATTCTTTGTACAGCCTGCAAAGCCTGCCATTCTCCCGTTCTGAGTTCTCTAGGAAGCCCACAAGTCTAATTCTCTTTCCCAGATTTCCTGGCCTCTCATCTCCTGAACTGTGGTCCCCCAGCCTCAGTGTACGTGTTCCTTCGTCTGTCTGTCTGTCTGTCTTCTATCTATCTGTAATCTGTATATCGATATATCGTCCTATATCCTTTGCCTAATCCCACTGGCATCACTTACACGTTTCTAAATTTGTTTCTGTGGCCCAGAGAATGTTGTATTCCCAATGCCTTAGACACAGCATTAAGGGAAATTTGGAAGAGACTGTAAAAACTAAAGAAAAAAGTCTTGACAGAGTATGGACATTGAGAATCGGATTCGGAGTTGAGCAGGCAGTGGTAGGGAGTAAATTGTCTTGAGAGCTTGCTTAGTTCAGTCTCTGAGGAACTGGTTCAGTAAAAACCAGGTGGACTCAACCTCAGAGGCGCCAGAGGTTCAGTGCGAGCTGGGCTAGATCCCCGGCTATCTGGGTTTTGTCGTAAGAGATGAGCTCTGTCTACCAGCATTTGCTTATATGCAGGGGAAAGAAAGGGTGACGTGTAGGAAATGTAGCTGCAAATGATTAGCAAACGATCAAGGGAAGAACTGGGAAGCATGCAAATACACATATCTGCATTCAACTGATTTTTCTGGTGACTGAGAGTATTTGGCCAAAAATAAATGTGTGCCCTGCTGTGTCACTTCTTTGGGCCAGGGAGGGGAAGGATGGTGCACATCATAGAACCCATGTGACATCAGAGCAAGTATATTCCCCGGCTCCCTAACTCGCCTAAGCTCCAGGTTCAGTGAAAAACCTGTCTCCGAAAATAAAGTGAAGCAGGGTTGAGGAAGACACTTGACACCAACCTCTGGTCTCCACAGGCATGTTCCCCTGCACACAATGTGGACACATGTACCACACACAAAGAAATTAAAGTTTAAAAAAACGGTCGCGTAATAAATTGGGGATTAACAAACTTCAATAAAGGGCCAAATTATAAGTCTTTTACATTATTGACCACATGTTCTCTGACAGGCCTTTCTTTTTCCTTCACGTCTTTGTAATCAACACTTCAAGACTGTGAATGCCATTCTTTCTTTGTTAGTACAAAATATAACCTGTAGGCTAAATTTAGCCCATAGACTGGAGTTTGCCAGCCCCGGTTCTAGACCACACCACAGTGCTCAGTAACAAAGTCACATGACACAACAGTCCCTAACTTTAGTGCGTCCTCATTAAAAGCTAGGCACAGAGATAAAATTTCCATGTAACTATGAACTTGCCCTTGAGCCAAAGAAAAAAGTTACAATAAGATATTTGGGCTTGTTTATTCGTAGGCAGGACCTCAAGTATCCCAGGCCGACCTCAGTCTCACTGTGAAGCCACCCTCAGTGCTGAGGTTGTAGACTTCTGCCCACACCTTGAGTTTGTGTGTGCTAAGGAAGCACTCTTATCACCCGAGCTACCCCCTCACCTTCTAAGCAGCACAACACCTTCAGTTTTGCTCACACCCCTTGTTAAGATGCTGTTGTGTGGTGTGTGCACACATGTACCCCACAGGGCAGCCTGGATAGCACTGGTCCTTGCATCCTATCAGCAAAGATCCCTGCTAGACTGTCTTCTAATACAGTGGCTGGTGGTGGCACGGGAGTCCACGTCTAGTTAATGCTTTCTTGGGGGGTGTTTTACTAGGTTTAGTTTACATAGCTGGGAATTTCTCTTACCTCACTTAAGACATTTTACATACTCAGTTGTTATAACAGACCAGCTGTCTCTCTAACGAGTCTAGTTTTCCCTGAAAGTGGTTTCCAGAATGATTTTCTTTTCTTTTGATAGCATGTAGATATCCACCACCCCCTTTTATTTAAAGTACGGTTTCATTGTGTTTCTTGTGGAATGGATATGTGAATTTCTTTTCTTTCTTTTTTTTCCACTTATAATTCTGTTGAGTTTCTTTAGCAGGAGATAGATTACCTCAGATTGTGAATCTTTCAGTATTTCTGGGAAGTTCACAACTCTCTTTGCTACTTACTTCTTAGCCGCATTCCCCTTTGGTTCTGGAACTCCATCTCCATATATTTTTGTTCGCTATTATTTAGTAATGATTTAGTGTTTGTTTGTTTCAGTTAGACTTTTCTTTTAATATAGCATTGTTCTAAAGCTGGGCGGAGGTGGCGCACGACTTTAATCCCAGCACTTGGGAGGCTGACACAGGTGGATCTCTGTGAGTTCAAGGCCACTCTGGTCTACAAGAGCTAGTTCCAGGACAGGCTCCAAAGCTACAGAGAAACCCTGTCTCAAAAAACCAATATATCATTGTTCTGTTTGCATATTAGAAATCACCACTTTATACATGTGCTACGCGAGGTTAGGTATGGTGGCACACATCTGTAATTCCCACACCTGAGACTGAGATAGGAGAAACGTGGTTCAAGGTCATCCTGGACTTCATAGACAGACAAAAGACAAAACATAGATTGTGATAAGCCTTATGGTATTGCGAGAATTATTATGCTGGCAGAGGCAAGTTTCAGAAAAAAAATTATTTATTTACTTTATAGTAAAAAAAAAATTAAAAACAGACATTTCAGACAATGACTATTACTTTTCCCAAGTGGATTCCCTGTTTAGCATAGACAACTTGAGTAAAATGCAAATTCTGCCTCTTACATCTGTAGCATAGCTTTAATTTCTTTTGGGGCAGAATTTCTTATATTCATGAACTTCAACTAAATTACTTTTCCCTCTATATCTGTTAAGGGCCAAGCTCAGAAATTCTGTATATCTAAATTTGTTTTCTTTTACTTCATCCTTCCAAACTCTTCATTTTGGGAAATTTAGTCATTTCCGATTTCTGAGAGAGAAATATGTCATAAATTGATAAGAGCTCCATAATAATGACTAAAATTTCTGATGCGTTTACATAGTGTTTTCATGTCTGATTTCTTACATATACACTGGAAGGAATGTAAAGAGAACCTATCAGTGGAAACTTGTTTAGCCCGAAATGTTTACGTCAACAGTGATAAACTGTTTAAATTTATTTGACCCATAGTGCACCCTTCAGTTACTGACTTTAAATCTTTGTGACTAATTGAAACTGGATGGAAATCCTTTGTGATCCTATGGTAATTCTAATTGCATGCCTAATTGGCACTGGGCTCCTCCTGAGGTTTAAACAAGGCCAAGGGACTGTCCACATTTTTCTAGTTAAAGTTAAACCTTTTTTCCTCTGGAGGATTGTTCAGTTCATTCTGTAATGTAAATGTAGCCATAATGAAAGCTTATATCTTACTTGTGATGTTTATTGTTGTTATTATGAAAGGTTAATTTTTAAAATTGCACTGTGTATTTAAAAGGTACTGTCTCACCATACCGTGTTCAAAATAATTAAAGTTTAGGATCTTCTATTAAGTGGTCTTAATAACTATACCATTTAAAGGCCAGCGAGGAGATGGGAATGTGCCTAAGCCACTTGTTCTTTTAGATAGTCTGTTCTAGGGGTTGAATATTAAGAGGGGATGGTATTTAATTTTGGTTTTGTGCAATTTAAGCAATGTCCTTACCTTTACAGCAATGGGTTTGACATTGTCTCAGTGTTAGTCTAATCAGGGAAAAGACTGGTATGCATTCTAAAGTATTGTCTTTGCTGCGGTTACTAGAGCTCTGATGAAACACCATGACCGAAAGCAACTTTAGGAGGAGAGGGTTTATTTCACTCATAGGCCCATATAACATCTAAAGCAGTGAGGGCGGGAACTCATCCAGAGCAGGAACCTGGGGCAGGAGCTGATACAGAGGCCATGGAGGGATGCTACTTACTGGCTTGTTCCCCATGGCTTTTTCAACTTACTTTCTTATAGAACCCAGGATCACCAGCCCAGAGGTGACAGACCCACAATGGGCTGGGCCCTCCCACATCAATCACTAATTAAGAAAATGCCTACAGATGTTATAGAGGCATTTTCTCAACTGAGGTTCCTCCTCTCTTGACAACTTTAGCTTGTGTCAAGTTGACATAAAAACAGCCAGCACAGGTATTAAATGGTTATGTCTTTAGTTCTAGCCTTCAGCTCCCTCCTGTAAGAGTCTTGTTGTAAGGAACATTCCCACTCACACCCACCTTCAAAAAGAGAACCTCTAGCTCCCCAGCATCCAGCTCCCTTTCAGTCAACACTCTGACTCCGGCTTGAGCCACAGGCACCCACCTACCTTCTAATTATTTAAATTTTTTCCTTTTTTTTTTTTTTTTGGTGCAAGGGCAATCTGACTGTCCTTTCTTGGTTCATTGATGGCCAGGGTTGACTCTGCTGAGCTGGCTGGCTAGGCAGTTGTCCCTCTCACAGCTGCACACTGGGAGAGATCCCCCCTCCACCTTGGATCAAGGCTATAGGAGTAGCTGTGCTCCCTGTCAGAACCTCCAAACAAGCTCTCAAGGTCCACCCGACCTTTCTAAGGGGAAACTCATCCACAACAGAACAAGGAGTGAGGATTTTGAGTGACAGTAGTGGCCAGTGCTTAGCTTCTCAGGCCAGCGGTTCACCAGCCAGCATCCCGTGACAGCACAGCTGTTTTGTAGTGATGTTCAGTCTCGGGAAATTGTTGTGTGCCCTGGATCGGTCCTGTAATATGATTGGCTTTGGACTGTAATTCCATCTGCCTGCTCCTCAAAGCTGAATTCCTAAAACTTTTAGACACTCATAAGAATTCAGTACTGTTTCTCTAGTTTGAGATTTCTGTTGCTTACAGCTAAGAACCCTGACGAATACACCTAGTTAGTAAGCCGTCACTTTTCTTTCTTCCTTTTTCTTTTTCTTTCTTTTTGGCTGGGGGTTGATTTGTTTTTAATGGTTACTTTACCCTTTTTTCTTTCCAACTAACATTGGTGTTTATTGTGCCTGTCTGTTGGGGGAAGTGCGTGTGGAGAAGTTAGAGGACAGCTTGGGGACTCGGCTTGGGGACGCGGTTCTCTCCTCCTACCTCATAGGGCCTCACTCAGGATCACACTCAGGTCTTCAGCTCACCTTTGCCTTCTGAACCATTTCCCGGTCCCCCTATGATTACTGTAAACCCACCCCACCCCAATTCGTGTTAGTTTTAGTAATGTGTTGGAGGGAGAGACTCAGTCTTGCTTATGACTTAGCTCACAGGATTGATATGAAGATCATATGAAATAAGCTGGGGAAACTGCTCAGTTAGTAAAGTGCTTACCTTACAAGCACAGGACCTGAGTTAGGGCCCCAGAACTCACCGCAAAAGAAGCCACTTACTGTCAAGCACAGGGCTAGGGAAGGACAGACAGGAGGCCCTGGGGCTCTCTAGGGCCAGCCTGGCCTATGGGCAAGCTCCAGGCCAGTGGGTCTGTTTGACCCTTTCTCAAAACAACAGAAAGATGAGCAGCACCTAAGAAATGAAACTGGAGGTTGCATTCTGCCTCCCACCCCAAAAGATTATAAAAATAATGTGTCTACCCCATTATTAACATCTTAATGTTGTTAAATTCCATTTTCATGGTATTTGTCTTCTTATAGAAAACTGCGTATTTGTTTATTGTATGGGTTGTTGTCTTTCTTACCCACTAGACATAAAGTCAGGCAACTTTGTAAAACTCTAACTATAGACAGGCAACTCTGTCTGTTTCCTTAGGCCTAGACTGTGTCTAATGCGGACCAGGCACACGGTCAGGATCTGCTGAGTGTAAATCTGAAGCTGCCGCCCATGCCTTACCACCTTAACTACGTAAAGACATTAAGAAGATCGTTTTTGATTGCCAGCATCTCCTGGGGGTCTTACCCATTACCCAAAATAACAAAGACACTAATGCTTCCAGCCGTACCCTGGATTCTGCCTCCCTCTTACCTCTTCTTGGATAGCCATACCATTGATTATCCCCTTGTTCTTTTTTCTCTTCTTTTTTTTTTTTTCTATGTAGACAGGTTAGACTGAACTCCCAATCCTGCCATCACAGCTTCCCTGTGGCGGGCGTCCAGGAGAGCTGCACCACCTCCTACTGCTGCCTTGTTGTCCTGCTACCTCCACCCTCCCACCATTCCGCATTGTCCTGCCTAGCCCCTTTGTCACTTCCTTCCCTCTGGCACTGGGACTGTTTTTGACTTGGTTATTCTTTTTGTTTTGTTTGGTTTTTCAAGACAAGGTTTCTCTGTAGCTTTGAAGCCTGTCCTGGAACTAGCTCTGTGAGTTCAAGACCAGGCTGGCCTTGAACTCACAGAGATCCGCCTGCCTCTGCCTCCCAAGAGCTGGGATTAAAGACGTGCACCACTACCACCCAACAACTTGGTTATTCTTAAGGAGGGAAAAAAATTGTCTTCTGGAGCTCATTCCACCTGACATCCCATCTCTTGTGGGGTTTATTGTTGTTTGCTTGTTTGGGGTTTTCTTTTGTTTTTTTAACTCTAGAAGAGTGAGCGCATGGCTGTGTTGCATTGTAAACCCTCATCTTCAGCAATGTTCTGTCTGGCTTCCCCTGTCCATCTCAGGACCAGAATCAGTCTGGCTGAGATGGTGCCAGATCCAGTGACAGTTACTCAGCCTTATTCTACATAATTTCTCTGTGGATTTACATTTTCTTTCATCATTTTAATTTAGCAAATATTTATTGACATATGCTGCCTCCCCTGGACTTTTACAAGGCCGTAAGTGTATAAAATGTAGCTAAAAGCCAATTGCAATAAATAATGCATTACAAATACTGTGAAAAATAAAACATTCCATAAGACTACAGGCAGAAAAAGACGATTTTCCTTCCTGTGGCAGGAGGAGGGATGGGTGGGAGTAAACGAGAATGTGACTTGTTAGCACATGACCAAGGCAATGCCTCTGATACCAGGTGGTCACAGTGCAGGTGACCGGAAGCATCAGAGTACTTGCTGTGTTTTAAAGGTACCCATAAATGAAATACAGCAGAGAGGGGTATGCGTTTATTAGGTGGCGTTAGACCAGGTGAGATATAGGGCTATGAGGAGGGATGGCTGGAGAAGTGTCCGCTGGGAGGAAGAGTAGCTCTAGGTGCCTGATTAGTTAGTGAAGATGGGTCGTGGGGAAACCTCTTTAGCAGAGCACTCAGTGTGCTGACTTCTATACTTGATGAAAATCTCGAGGCACTTCGATAAGAGGTTGTGAAGGCCAGGAGTGGGGTGTGGACTGGGGAAATAGAGAGATGGCAACTGCAGGTCATGAGAATGGTAAGGTAAAGAACTAGACTTTGAAACTAAAGAGTTTCAAATGAAAACTAGTAGTGTTGTTTTTTCTACAGTATAATTGTTAGCTTCAGGAAATCCCACTGTTTGCAGAATTTATGCTGTGACTTTGTGTTGTCTGTGTGTCTTGGGAATGAACGTATCCTACCCTCATCAAGAGGCCAGCCGAACAAAAATGATGCTATTGGCGTGGTCCTAGGTTGCCTGTGCGTTTGTATGTACAGAGTCACCTTGTAGCTTATGTTTTAGTTGCGGGTGGCAAGAAAGCTTATGCCAGGTGATGGCAACTGTAATGGGGAGGGATAAAGCAATGGAAGGGAAAGGATGTAAAAAAAGAGAACAACCTTGTGGGCGTCCAGGGGAGGAACTTTCTGAGGAAAACTGAGAGCCTTACACATGCTAGCAAGGCCCTACCACTGAGCTACATCCACAGCCTCCCTCATGAGCCTTTACTGGACTTTCTCTAAGAGTGGAGGCTGCTGGAGTATGGGCTAGCGTAATCTGACCCGATTTTGAGGAACAGCAGTTCCTCTGTATGACCTCTGTATGGAGGCTGTAAGTGGCAAGGGCAGGAAGTGGAGGCTGTTGAAGCACCCAGGTAAGTGGGTGAAAGGTGCTGTTTGGACTCTGGATGTGTGTGGAGGGAAGTTTGTTGATGGGCTTTTTATATACAGAGGGTGGAACACAGTAGAGAGTTTGGGGTAACTCCTGAACAACTGAAGGAGAGACCTAGAAGGACTCATTGTGACCGGGGGCCAGGATTTACAGGAGATGGCTGTTAAGACACCTGAGGAGAAAAGATGCCAAACCTAAGATTGGATATACGAGTCTCTAGAATTCAAGGGAGGGGGCCCAGGCAGAGGTAGCAATGTGAGAATTGATATGTTTGTAAGTGAAGGAGTTAAAAAAGAAAGACTATTAGTGATTCTCGTTAACCTGTGAATTACTAAAGAAGGTAGAAATATTGACGTGGATTATAAAATTTTACATTAGGAAAATCCAGACACAGCCACATTGTTTCCTTTGTTTACACATCTAATAGGGTTGCTAAATTCCACAGGTATGTCTCTTGTCTCTTTTGAATGTGGAACTAGACAATCAAGAAGAGTTAGAATTTTTTTCTCTTTTCTATTTTTATTGGAAAATATTTTTCATACAATATACGGATTATAGTTACTCTTCCCAGATCCTCTTCACCCACTCAAATCCACACTCTTTCGTTCTCTCTCTCATTAAAAAACAAACAGGCATCTACGTTGTGAAATAATCTTTTTATATACAGTAAATATGTGTCACTCTGATTGGTTTAATAAAAAGCTGAATGGCCAATAGCTAGGCAGAATTTCTGGGGACAGAGGGATGCTGGGAAGAAGAAGGGGCTGCCACAGGATGCAGAGGAAGCAAGACATGCAGGAGGAGAAGTAGCAGCCACGAGACATGTGGCAACACACAGAAGAAAAGAAATGGGTTAATTTAAGTTATAGGAGCTAGTTAGAAACAAGCCTGGGCTATTGATCAAGCTTTCAGAATTAATCATAAATCTCTGTGTTGTGATTTGGGAGCTGGCTGGTGGAACAGAGAAAGACTCACTATACATCTAAAATAATAATAATAAGATTAGATAAAATAATATAAAAACAAACCACAATAGGATGAAATAAATAAAAGCACAAGAAACATACAGACCCAGAAACACACATTCACACACACAGAAATCCCATAAAAACAAGATCAGAAACTATAATATACAAGTAAAAGACCTGTAAGGTTTTTGTTGTTATTGTGTTGGCCAACTACTGCTGGGCATGGGCCTGCCCTTAAGATTGGCATGTGTGCCTAGTGAGACTTCATTGGAGAAAACGACTTTTTGTGAGTGGTTATCAGTTGGAGATAGCGTCTGGGTTAGGGATTGGGGCTTCTCATGTCCCTTCTCAGCACTGGGGCCTCCTCTGGCTTAGACCTGGCAGGCCCTTCACATGCTGCCACGCTCTCTGAGTATAGTGCATCCGTCCTGATATGTCTAAAAGGCCATTATTCCTTGATGTCTTCCGTTCCCATTGGCTCTTCCTATCTTTCCACCTCCTCTTCCTCAGCGTTCTGAGTCTTGAAGGGAGGGATTTGGTGGAGACATTTAGGACTGAGTGTTCCAAGGTTTCTCACTCTCTGTACATTGTCCAGCCGTGGGTCTCTGTATTTGTTCCATCTGCTGCAAGAGGAAGCTTCTCTGTTGACTGAGCAAGACACTGGTCTATGAGTATAGCAGAATGCCGATACATTCCTTTAGCAGAACAGCAGTATTTGGGTTTCCCCTATGGCCATGGCCTATCTAGGCTCAGGTTTTTGGCTATCAAAGCTTTGCCAGGCATGCGTCCCATCTCATAGAGTGGCCTTAATACCAAGGAGATAGTGGTTGGTTACTCCCATAACCTTTGTGGGAAAAAGTTATTAAAAAAATTATTATAGCCTTCATTTGAATGAAAGGAAGGATTTAATATTGGGGGGGGGGTCTTAAGATACACTTACACAGTGTATCTTGTAGACAGGTCACTATTGTAGATTGAAGGATTTGTAGCTAGGTTGGTGTGTACCTTTCTCCTCTGGTAGCATGCGGAGTACCTTCCCATGCCATGAGCACTAGCCAGTAGGGGTGAAGACTCCAAGTCAGCACCAGCTCAGCTTCTCCCTGTCCAGTGAGTTGTGGTCATATTTTGTTTATGATCTCTAACAAATAAAGCTTGCCTGAAGTGCAGAGTGCGGAGGCACTATTAGCTGTAGAGTCCTGGCAGTGGTGGCACTCACCTTTTATCCTAGCACTCAGGAGACAGAGGCAGAAGGATCTCTGTTAGTTCAAGGCCACCCTGGGCTACACGAAATTGATCCAGTCTAAAAGAGAAACAGAGTTCACACAAAGGTGATCCCAGCACTGGGAATCCCACACCTTTAATCCCAGCACTTGGGAGGTGGAGACAGGAGTGATATGGCTGGGCAGAGAGAGGAATATAAGGCAGGAGGAGATAGGCGCTCAGAGCAGTCAGTTAATCTGAAGCAGTCTGAGGACAGGATCGCCTCTTTGGTCTGCACTTTGGTAGAAGTAAGACCTCTCTAGTGGCTGGCTGCTCTGCTTCTCTAATCTCTCTCTGAGCTTTCACCCCCAATAGCTGACTCTGAGTTTTTAATTATTAAAACTAGTTAGAATTTGTGCTACAGTGAGTTATATAGGTGTTGTCTTCATCAATAGGGCCTTACACCAGTTTGTGGAGAGCAACCAGTAGTCTTGGCAATAGCCTGAGTTTTGGGGGGATTTCATGAAGCTCCTTTCACCAATAACTTGATTAGATTTAGCCCATTCCTGGCACTGGAGGTTTCTTTTGGTGGCTCGAGATGTCTAAATTTTTTCTAGCTACATGCGTTTTCCTATGAATTTCTTGATTTTTTTAACAGTTGAGTAATATTCCATTGTACAAATGTACTGTATTGTCAGTCATCTATCTGTGTTCAGTTTCTGGCTATGATGAATAGAGCAGCAATGAGCCTGGTTGAGCAAGGGGCTCTGTAATAGGATGTTGAGTCTTTTGAGTATATGTCCAAGAGAAGGGTAGCTGCATCTGGAGGTAGCTAAGATGCCCAGCTTCCTGAGGAACCGCCATACCAATTTCTATAGTGTCTGTACAGGTTTGCACTCCCACCAGCAATGAATGAGTGTTCCCCTTCACATCCTCACCAGCAAGGGCTGTCATTTGCTTTATTGATATTGGCCATTCCGACTGGTCTAAGATGAAATCTCAGAGTAATTTTGATTTGCATTTTCCTGATGACCAAGATGTTGAACATTTCTTCAATGATTCTTAGCCATTTAGGTCTTGTGTTTTAAGAATACTCTGTTTAAGTCTGTACCCCATTGTTTATTTTTAATTGGGTTGTTTTCTTAATGTTCAATTTTTTGAGTTCTTTATATAGTTTAACTATTAACCCTCTAGAGGATATGTGGTCGGTAAGAATCTTTTCCCATTTTGTAAGCTGTTGCTCTCTCCTAATGATGGTACCCTTTGCCATACAGAAGAAGCTTTTCAGTTTTATGAAGTCCCATTGATTAACTGTTCTTAGTGCCTGGGCTACTGGTATTCTTTTCAGAAAGTTTTTTGCCTGTACCAATGAGTTCAAGACTATTCCCATTTTCTCTTCTATCATATTCAGTGTATCTGGCCTTTCATTGAGGTCTTTGATGCCTTTGGAAATGAGTTTTGTGCATGATGATAAGTGTGGATCTATCCGCATTCTTGTACATGCCTCAATACAGTCTGACCAGCACCAATTGTTGAAGATGCTGTTCCCCGCCCCCCGTGTATATTTCTGACTTCTTTATCAAAAATCAGGTGTGTCCCTGCGTGTGTGGATACATGTCCGTGTCTTCATTTTATTGTTTATGTTAATACCATTGTTATTACTGTAGTTGTCAGGACAATTTGAAATCAGGGACGGTGACCCCTGCAGCCATTCTGTATTGTCCAGACTGTTTTAGCTGTCCTGGGTGTTTTGTGCTTCATGTGAAGCTGAAAATTGGCCTTTCAATTTCTGTGAAGAATTGTGTTGGTCTTTGTCTGTAGAGTGATTGCTTTTGGTAATGCTAACGGCTATTCTTACTATGTTAATGCTCCCCCCGTGGGCATGGGAGATCTTTCCATTTTCTGACGTCTTCTTCAATTTCTTGATTGAACATCTTAAAGTTTCTATCACACTAGTCTCTCACTAGTTTAGTTGGAGTTACCCCAAGCTGTTTTTATTGAGGCTTTTGTGAAAGCCACTGTTTCCCTGATCTCGTTCTCAGTCCATTTGTCATTGGTATGTAGAAAGGCCAGCTGGTTTTTGCACTGGTTTTGTACCCTGCTACTTTGCTGAAAGTGTTTATCAGCTATAGAAGTTTCCTGATAGAGTTATGTATACGATCATATTATCTGCCAGCAAAGATACTTTGACTTCTTCCCTTCCCGTTTTGTCCCCATAATCTCCTTCCATTGCCTTATTGCTCTCTAGCTAGAACTTCAAGTACTATATCGAGTAGATATGGAGAGAGTGGGCAACCTTTTCTTGTTCCTGATTTTAGTGGAATTGCTTTGAGTTTCTCTCCATTTAGGTTGATGCTGGCTTCTGGCTTCCTATAAATTGCTTTTTATTATGTTGAAGTGTGTCCCTTGTATCCCTAGTCTCTCCAGGACTTTTATCATGAAGGGATGTTGAAATTTACCGAAGGCCTTTTCTGCATTTAATGAGATGATCATGAGATTTTTTCTGTCTGTCTGTCTGTGCTGTGGATTACATTTATCAGCTTGTGTATGTAGACTCATCCCTACATCTCTGTATGAAGTCTACTTTATCATGGTAGATGGTCTTTTTATGTATTCTTGGATTTGGTTTGGAAGTATTTTGTTGAGAATTTTTGCATCTCTGTTCATAAGGGAAATTAGTTTGTAATTCACTTTGTTGGGACTTTATGTGGTTCAGGTATAAGGGAAATTATGGCCTCCTAAAAAGAATATGCTTAATGTTTTGATTATTGTGTATAATTAGGATCTTTTTCTGGCTCAGTCTTTTTTGTGTTCTACCTTGATAGGTTTGTTTACCTTGATAGGTACCTTCTTCTGTATGTTAAGGAAATTTTCTTCTTTGGTTTTGCTGAAAATATTATCTGTGCCTTTGACCTGGGTTTCTTCTTCCTTGATTCCTGTTTGTTATTTATAGAATTGGTCTTTTCATTAGTGTCCCAGATTTCCTGGATTTTTTTTTTTGATTTAACATTTTCTTTGACTGGGGTATCCATTTATTTTATCTTGTCTTCAGTATCTCAGATTCTCTCTTCCATCTCTTGTACGGTGTTGGTGAAGCCTACCTCTGAGGTTTTTGTTTGAGTTCCTAAATTTTTCATTTCTGTTTTACCTCAGTTTGAGTTTTCTTTAGTGATTCTATTTCTACTTTCATGTCTTGTAGTGCTTTCTTCATTTCATTCAGTGTTTGTCGTATTTTCATGTATTTTAATAATCGATTTCTTCATATTGTCTTTCAGGACCTCTAACACATTCATAAAAGCTATTCTGAGGTCTTTGTCTTGTGCTTCAGCTCTGTTGAGTTTCTTAGGGCTGCTGTTGTAGGGTTGCTGGGTTCTGGTGGAGACGTACTGGCTGGTTTGTGTGTGTGTGTGTGTGTTTACTCTGATGCCTACCCAACTGGGTTTGGAATAATTGTGATTCTAGGTGTTAATATCTGCACATAATAAAACTCCAGATGTACAGAACAAAAAAAGAATGTTAAAACCTGCAAGGGAAAAAGACCATGTAATGTAAAGGCAGAGCTATTAGAATTACACCTGACTTCTCAGTGGAGTCTAGGTGGGTGTTCCATTCCTTCTTTTCTGGATTCGAGGAGAGTATGGCAGCTGTGGGTTGATTGGTAGGGGTGCTTCTGGGAGTCCTGGGTAGATATTGGGGACTAGCCAGAAGGAATGAGGCTGGGCTAGAAATGGGGACTGAGAGGGTCCACTGTGAGGAAAACTGGATCTGCCACATTTAACATAGTCCTCAGGAAGTAGAGGCAGAGAGGACGGACAGGCTACCTTGCAGGCGGTCTCCTACAAGGCTGGAGATGAGACTAGGGGCTGGAAACGGAGGACTGGAAGGAGTGGGAAGATGGTCTACCTGATTCCCAGGCTGCAGAGGCCAGTGAGTTCTGAAGTAGAGAGTGCCTCTGGGTGTTGGCGCTGACACAAGGTGATGGCACAGGAAAGCTAGATCTTCTTAGTTTAAGTGTTTGGGTAGTTAATAAAGTTAGTATGTTGAAAAATTATGTATTTTATGTCTAAAATTGTGTATATTACATATATGTTTCATTGCTCTTTGTTATGATTTATTAATGCTGTGAATCTAAAGTAATAGTCATAAAGTCAGTATTTAGGTGTTCACAATGCTGACGTGACTTCGCTGTAATATACAAAATATATACTCACTTAGCAAATTTGTAACGTTCATTTGGCTTTCTTTTAGGAAGATTTGGAGACTGGAGTTCACCTTGACCCTGCTGTCAAAGAAGTTCAGTATAATCCTACCTATGAGACCATGTTTGCTCCCGAGGTAAGCAGCAAGCCTAGGCTCTCCCTTGTGTTGAGTATTGCGATTAATGCAGAGATGGGTAAGTGGGTGTTGAATTCTTAAAAACTTTTCTTATCCAACTATGCTACTCTGAGTTTTAGAGAACGTATCCTTCTAGTCTCCAAAAACCTAAATAGTTTTTATGAGAATTCTTTTAAAAGTCTGCTGACTGCACATCTGCCTGCATGCAAAAGGCTGGTCATACCATTGTCTTTTGAAAAAGGGAATCTGAAAATATTTAAGGCTTCACTGTGCACTTGATAGCCTTCCCTCAGCAGTGATAAGGTTTATCATTAATACCCAGTGTATCCTGAAACTGTCCCAATGCCTCTCCAGTGTCACAGTCTCATCACACTGCTGAGGGAAGCCACGTGCTCAACGGGATTCTTCCTCCTTTCGCAGTGGGAGAAATACTAATAGAAACAGTGGGAAAAACGAAGAAAGAATTCATCATGTCCACTCAAAGTCTCTGAACAATGTCCATTAAGAAAAGCTTATTTTAAAAATTAATATCTGTAGACATTAAAGTGGAAAGGCACTTGATTGACTTCTTTTTGTAAGGTATGCCCTCTACCCCTGCTAAAAAGACTTGAATAGCAGGATCTTTAAGGCGCACGCCTCTAATCTTAGCACTTGGGAGGCAGAAGCAGGCGGATCTCTGTGAGTTCGAGGCCAGCCTGGTCTACAGAGCTAGTGCCAGGACAGGCTCCAAAGCTACACAGAGAAACCCTGTCTTGAAAAAACAAAACAGAAGAAAAAACATCTTAAAGGAAGATATGGGGAGCTGTAGCTTCTTGTATCTTGGTAGAAAATGAGGTCCTTTTAGTAGCTTTCTTTGCATGGCACAGAGACACATCAGCGTGCCAGAGCTGTGTCATACTTCACCTGTCTCGGTTCCCATGGCATCGGAACAATTGCCTTTGAGATGCGTAGCACAGTCAGGGCCATGGTGTCTGCCTCAGACACCACAGTGCTCCAGCTGTTCTGTCAAAGCACAGTACACCAACATCTGTTCAGGTCCTTGTGTGTGCTGCACCTTCTTCTGTTGTCTCTTAGTCCTGCCCTCCTGAACTCTGGAAGCTGTCTCCTCTCTGTGAGTAGCGCTCAGCCGGCCCATTAAAGTGCTGTTCATGTATGCTTCATGGTTTTGCAAATGAAAAGAACCTCAGTGAAGTCGTGCTCGTTTGCATTCAGAGGATGAGAAAATGTGAGCGCAGTGTGGTGTGTACCGTTTTGATGTCAGTTTGTTGTCTATGAGATCTGCTGTTTTTCTGAATTCGGAGTTATTATTAACTGCAATATTGCTATATAATTATATTTTCGAAAGTTTCAATCAAAAGACTAAATGTGAATTAGTTTTGTGATAATATTGGCAAGTCAATTATCCACTCACTGTTTCCATCCATCCTTCCTTCCTCGTGTTAAGGAGCCGCCACTGGAATCTGAATCACTTGACCAGGTCTAGGAAGGTGTCACCAAGGACTTTGCTAGATTCAGTTCAAGTCCCTATATGTTGAAGATCCGTTGTAGAAACAGTGTATAACCCCTTCCCCCACCTAGTGCTTGGCAGAGGGTGTGTTCTGTGTTTTCTTAACCAGACAGACACTGGAATGGTCCCTGAGCCTCTAATGTGTTGTTCACAAGTTTACGGGGGGGGGGGGGTGCAGAGAGATTTCTGTGAAATGTAAATTTGAAGTGGACAGTACAGTCCAGGTTTAAAAGGTGAAATTTGAAATGAGACTATGTATTTATTAGCTTTTGTAAGACCTTGGATGTTCTTAGTTTTCTCACAGTTAAAATAAATGTTATTTCTACTTTATTGTATTATAAGAATACAGGAATTAATGCATGGTGTGAAAATTGAATTTTTAGGAGAAGATGTCCGGTTAGGGCTTGAACGATAAAAAAGCAGAAAGAGACTAATGGGTGAGATAAAACTACCATTTATTTTTTTTTCATATATAGAAGTATTAATATACTTTTGCTCCTTTTTTTCTTACTAAACCTATGAAGTAAGTGTTATTTTTTTCTAGAACAGGAACCAGCCTCTGATATACAGCTGTCAGGTAGCGTTCTGTGGGACTCGAGCTCAGATCTCCATTAACTGTCCATCAGTACCTTGAAGCCATTTGAAGGCCCCTGTGTAATCTTCATGATACACCCTATGAGTTTGTTAATTCTAAAAGTTAATCAAATTGCTTATTTTGTAAAATACCATTCCTCCATTGCAACCAACAACTTCTCTTAGCTGGTCTGCCTATTAATACAGAATTGTTTCCTCAGATTATAGACTGAAGTTGAAATGTAGTGGACAGTGTTTTATATCAACAGCTTCCTGCCTTGAGCTAGATAAATCCCTTTTTAGCTTCTTAGAGATAAATTATTTATTAGTTTCTTTAAAATTATATTAAATTCACCGGACTCAGGAAGAATTCCAGACCCCTAAACTAGCCATGCTTTTAGGGGAAATATATATATACATCTAAATTCAGAGAACAAATGCTAGTTGCTATTAATGCTTTACAAATACTGCAGCTTCCCACTCTTCCGAGAAGATTGCGCCAAGGTTGTCAGCAGCAGCAGCAGCAGCAGCAGCGAAGTGTATATAAGTAGTAGTCAGACTTCGCTTACATCTCACAAAATGATTCTGCCAACAAAACTGTCATGATCTTTTCCAGATTTGTAGAAAACAATTCAGTTAATAAATTCTTACTTTAAAAATATGTTTATAAATTTTGTGCATTAATGACACCATGAGTATTAATGAAAAATATAGCAATGGCTATATTAGTTCAGTGATGTGGGTTTTCCTTGTGTATATATACTTATAGTTGTGATTTTATGTAATCTATTTTTACCAGTATGCATTTTCTTAATTCCAGTGATTGAGTCTCCTGAAGACTTCTGAGAGCCTCTTCCTTTTCTTTTTCTTTTTTTTTTTTCTGGGCAGGGTGTGGGGCATGTTGTTTGTTTGGTTGGTTTTGGGTTTTGGTTTGGTTTTTGGCTTTTTTGACAGGGTTTTTCTGTATAGCCCTGCCTGTCCTGGAACTAGCTTTGCAGATCAGGCTAGCCTTGAACTCAGAGATTCGCCTGCCCCTGCCTCCTAAGTGCTGGGGTTAAAGGCGTGCAACAGCACCGCCCGGCTCGAGAACCTCTTGTAATAAGCAGATCTCTGAGACTGATATGCCAGCATGTTCTTATTAAAAATGTTTCTCCCCACTCTATATGTCACCACTCACAGTGGTTGAAGACCTCAGGCTGCTTCTCTTAGAAGCCATTGTCATTCAGAAAGCTCCATGGGGTGCTTGACGTCTGATGTGAGTCACCCACATGTACCCTGCTCCCCTTGGTACTTAGTTCTGCGTCCTGCTCTCTTTGGTGTGGTGGCTGCTCTTGGATGTCAACTTGACTACACCAGAATTAACTAAAACACAAGTGGCTGTCAGGGTTTTTTGCTTTTCTTAACATGCTCTCTTTTCCTGTATGTGCTCACTCTAGCTGGCAAGTCCATTCCTTCATTGTCATTAGAGCCTACTTTTGTGGGATTGTTGTGCGTACTGGTGACATCGAGACGACTCTTTTATTCTTTGACCTTCTTTCGATGGAAAGCCATTGTTGTACTAGCTTGACCACAGCCTGTAAGCCATCCTAATAATTCATGTGTGTGTGTGTGTTCATTCTATAAGTTCTCTTCCTCTAGAGAACCCTGACATAATATTCAACTCTTCATTTTCACACATTAGCGATACACAGTATGTATTTTTCTGGCTCAGGCTTATCTCATTTAACACAGTATTCTCCAGTTCATCTGTGTTGTCACAATTATATTTTTAAGGTTGGATTGTTTTCTATTGTTTATAAATGCCTTTTCTTCTTTTGTTTTGTTTGTGGGGAGGTTAGAGGGGGGAGTTTTACTGTGTAATCCTGCCTGGCCTGGAACTCACTGCACAGATGAGAGTGTGGCCCCAGTCCTCTAATTCCTCTGCCTCCACCTCTCGACTGTCTGGTACAGCCTTTTTCTTGTACTGCCCAGCTGATGGACCCTTAAGCTGATTCCATGTTTTGGCTGTTGTGTGTGACCCTGCAGTGAACATGGGAGACATATTTCATTCGTTTTCTTGAATACATGCCCAGTAGTAGTTCTGCTAGACCGCTCCACAGTTGGGGTTTTCAGCGTCTGAGGCCCCTCCTTGTTGCATTGCATGGGATCGGTGCTGATGTGTACTTCCTTCCGTGTGCATGAATTCCTTTCCCCATCTCTTCCAACATGCAGGAACTCCTGTCTTTTTGATGAGCAAAGAGCGCTGAGGTGGTTCTTACTGAGATTTTAATTTACGTTTCTCTGATTACTAATGATGAACACTTTTTCATCTACCTATTGGCTATGTCTTTTTTTAAAATGGCTGTTATAGTCCGTTGCTTTAATCACTTGTTTTCTTGCTGTTGATCTGTTTGAAATCTCTATATATTTGGGATATTAAAACCTTATCACTGTATGTTTGCAGATATGAGTAGTATCTTGCTTACATCTATAAATGTTACATAGGGAGAGTACAGTTGTAGCTAACTATGGTGTACTCCAATAATTTTTTTTATTTTTTAATTTATTTATTTATTAAAGATTTCTGTCTCTTCCCCGCCACCGCCTCCCATTTCCCTCCCCCTCCCACAATCAAGTCCCCCTCCCTCGTCAGCCCAAAGAGCAATCAGGGTTCCCTGCCCTGTGGGAAGTCCAAGGACCACCCACCTCCATCCAGATCTAGGAAGGTGAGCATCCAAACTGCCTAGGCTCCCACAAAGCCAGTACGTGCAGTAGGATCAAAAACCCATTGCCATTGTTCTTGAGTTCTCAGTAGTCCTCATTGTCTGCTATGTTCAGCAAGTCCGGTTTTATCCCAGGCTTTTTCAGACCCAGGCCAGCTGGCCTTGGTGGGTTCCCGATAGAACATCCCCATTGTCTTAGTGTGTGGGTGCAACCCTCGCGGTCCTGAGTTCCTTGCTCGTGCTCTCTCTCCTTCTGCTCCTGATTTGGACCTTGAGATTTCTGTCCGGTGCTCCAATGTGGGTCTCTGTCTCTGTCTCCTTTCATCACCTGATGAAGGTTAATATTCAGGAGGATGCCTATATGTTTTTCTTTGGGTTCTCCTTATTTAGCTTCTCTAGGATCGCTAATTATAGGCTCAATGTCCTTTGTTTATGGCTAGAAACCAAATATGAGTGAGTACATCCCATGTTCCTCTTTTTGGGTCTGGCTTACCTCACTCAGTATAGTGTTTTCTATTTCCATCCATTTGCATGCAAACTTCAAGAAGTCCTTATTTTTTACTGCTGAGTAGTACTCTAATAGGTATATATTCCATACTTTCTTCATCCATTCTTCTGTTGAAGGGCATCTAGGTTGTTTCCAGGTTCTGGCTATTACAAACAATGCTGCTATGAACATAGTAGAGCATATACTTTTGTTGTATGATAAGGCCTCTCTTGGGTATATTCCCAAGAGTGGTATTGCTGGGTCCAGGGGTAGGTTGATCCCGAATTTCCTGAGAAACCGCCACACTGCTTTCCAAAGTGGTTGCACAAGTTTGCATTCCCACCAGCAATGGATGGGTGTACCCCCTTCCCCGCCTGACCCCTCCTATCCCCACCTCTACCTGTCCCTCCACCTGTGTCTATCCTGCTTTCCTTCCCAGGGAGAGCCATGCATGCCCTTTTGAGCCCTCCTTGTTACTTAGCCTTTCTGGATCTGTGGACTGTAGCATGATTATCAGTTACTTAACAGCTAATATCTACTTACAAGTGAGTGCACACATGTTTGTGTTTCTGAATCTGGGTTACCTCAGGGTTATTTTTTCTACTTCCATCCATTTGCCTGCAGATTTCATGATGTCATGGGGTTTTGTTTTGTTGTTGTTGATGATGTTGTTATTTTAACTGCTGAGTAATACTCCATTGTGTAAATGTACCACATTTTCTTTATCTAGTCTTTGGTTGAGGGACATCTAGGTTGTTTCCAGTTTCTGGCTATTATGAATAAAGCCACTATGAACATAGTTGAGCAAGTGTCCTTGGGATAGGATGGAGCATCCTTTGGGTATATGCCCAAGAGTGGTATAGCTGGGTCTTGAAGTAATCAATTCCCATTTTTCTGAGGAACCACCATGTTTAATAAATCCCTGTTCGTTGATGCTGAGGCCAGTCTGTAAATAGTGGACTGATTTCAGCCCACTTGTTATAAAGTAGGTGCTCCTTTTCTGATGGGAGCACCTGTAAGCCATGTTCATCACATGCTCGGAGGACCAAGGGCAGTGGAATTCTGTCTTAGATTCCCTTGTCCCACACATGCCGCTTTGAGGTGTATCTGGAATGTCCAGGTGGTGCATCTTCGGAGCTCTTAATCATTTTATTATCTCTAATTTTATGGCTATTATAATAATTTCATGAGTAAATGGAGTGATCAGCAACTTCCGGCAGACTGCATTGTCTCCCTGTGGTTCTACCGATCTGCAGATGTGGCTACAAAGTCCTGTGTTCTTTATAGTTTGCAATGAGTACAATTTAAAACTTGTTTGAAAATTTGGGTATTTTAAGCAGAAGTGAAAGTTTTCATTCTGTGGCAAATTTCTGTTGGTTTATTTTCCTCTAATGCAAAAAAAATGTACTAGACAAATAATCTGACAGCTAAATTCATAGTTTTTCATGCATGATGTATAGAGAAGACACAGTGTTGGTTAAGGAGAAGCAGGAATTTGTATTTGTGGCTTTGAAAATGTATCATAGAAAAATATATTTCTAAAGATAGTAACTTGATGTTCTAATGTCAAAATATTTCATCAGGATCAATTGAGTGTTCCAGTGTTCAGATAAATGCCTTTATGTGCCGAGAGTGATAGTGTGTGCTGGTAATCCCAGCAATCGGGAGGTGAAGGCAGGATTATTGCTAATTTGAGGTCAATGTGGGGCTCCATGCAAGTTCTAAGTCAACGTGGGCTATATTGTGCAACAAATAAAAGAATAATAAAGAGAAAAGTATTAAACTCATTCTTCCCTAAGTGTGAACACTCATTTGACTCTTCATAAAAACAAGCAAAAAGTAAGAACTTTGAAAAGATTGGCAAGAGTTCCAGAGCATCTTGGGCTACAGAGTGAAACTTGTGTCAGAGTTTGATATTCCAGGATCTTTTATAATAGCATGACTTAGTAGGGGTTAACACTGCAGATTGTGGCATTTCTTAACTATTTACAGTTAGACTTTACAGTTGCGCGTGTAGGGAAAGTTCTAAGGTAGTGAGGCATTGCCTCAGGCTTGGTCTAGCCTTGGTTCTAGTAGGTTGATAAGCATGGCACCCCACTGTAGGCTTCTGTATGTATAGCTGAGCAGAGTGCCTGACTTTTCAAAAACAAATCAACATTTGGAAAATCATTCTGGAAACCCCAGCCTTTTAAACCAATAGGTCACAGTGCCACCGTTTTGTTTGAGAATGTTAATTCTTTGAGTGAAGAAGTTCTATTTACATTTGTGGTGTGTCTTCTGGGGGACTCTTTCAAATACTTCATTTTTAGTTTGTTTCCCATCCTGTGCCTCCACTAGGATTCTAATTGATCTTTATTTGATTAATGATATCTGTATTTTCTGTTTGCCACGCACGGTGGCGAATGTAGAGGATTCTGAGTCTCTACCTTTGAGGAACTCATAATTAGTGAGAAAAACATGCCTTTTTTTTTCTTTCTAATTTCTTTTTTTTTTTTTTGCATTTTTTTATTAAAAAAAAAATCCCTGCTTCCTCCCAGCCTCCCATTTCCCTCCCCCTCCTCCCGCCCCTCTCCCCCTCCCCCCATTCCTCTCCCCCTCCCTCTCCAGTCTGAAGAGCAGTCAGGGTTCCCTGCCCTGTGGAAAGTCCAGGGTCTTCTCCCCTCCATCCAGGTCTAGGAAGGTGAACATCCAAACTGGCTAGGCTCCCACAAAGCCAGAACATGAAGAAGGAACAAAACCCCATGCCATTGTCCTTGGCTTTTCGTCAGCCCTCATTGTCCGCCATGTTCAGAGAGTCCGGTTTTATCCCATGCTTTTTCAGTCACAGTCCAGCTGGCCTTGGTTAGCTCCCAATAGATCAGCCCCACTGTCTCGGTGGATGGGCGCACCTCTCGTAGTCCTGACTTCCATGCTCATGTTCTCCCTCTTTTCTGCTCCTCATTGGGACTTTGGGAGCTTAGTCCGATGCTCCAGTGTGGGTCTCTGTCTCTATCTCCATCCATCCCTAGATGAAAAACATGCTTTTAAAAGAAAAAAAATTGTTTTCCAGTGCAGTCATTGACAAAAGATCACCCCAAACCCCAAGTCACAATTTAGAAAAACCGATAGTGATTCTCAGTTACCCAGAGACGTGCCTTCAGGTTAGACGTCCTGCAGTGCCAACATCTAGCTCCTGAAATAAATAGACACATGTGGACTTCTGGGAGCTGCGCTCTCCTCCTGTCCCAGGGGCTAACAAACAGTGCTAATCAGTCATTGCCTCATTCCCCTGGCATGTGAAGCTGGCACGGTCCCTGATGGTGTAGAGTTGAAAATGTGTTATCCGGTGACTTCAGTAACTGTCTCTCCCTTCCTTATAACATTACAGTTTGGACCAGAAAATCCCTTTAGAACACAGCAAATGGCTGCTCCTAGAAATATGCTTTCTGGATATGCCGAGCCGGCGCATATCAATGACTTCATGTTTGAACAGCAGAGAAGAACGTTTGCTACATACGGTAAGGTGGGGATAAAACTTCAGCAGTCGTAGTTCGGCTTTACAAAAAGCATGAGTAGTGTATGCCGTCATTCATTTTGTCTTCTGGCTTTTTAAGTTTATGGATCTGGATTTCACCAAAGAGGTAGTGTACTTTCTTATGCACACCTATAAATACTGAATGGGAAGTGACTTTGAATATTGAACTCTTATTTTTAATCCTCTGATTTTTTTCATACTGTTGTCTGTGGTCCTAAGACTAGGATGTTCCTTGTTATTGTACTTGGAGATGAACATTTGTTATTAAATGTCTATCACATGCAGATGATTATTAAGTTGATAAGTAAAAATATAGTATGAAAAATTGTATTCATTATCTTATATACTACTTAACTTTATTCTGTTTCTCAAATCTTATTTCTTAAATATTTTCTCTTAGTTACTAAAGGCCAGTAGAATAGTAACAAAGCCATAGAATAAAATAACTTCATTCTCTCAGTAATAGAATTTTTTAAAATTAAGCAGTTACAGAGATAGTTGTGAAAAGGATTTGTCCTATATTGTTGGGTTATGTATCACCATGCCAGGGATGCAGTCAGTGAAAACTGACACCAGCTGGGGTTGTAGCTCAGGTGATAGGTTACTAGCTGAGCCTATAGGCCCTGGGTTCAATCACCAGTGCAGCGCAACTCAGACGTGGTGGTGACTTGTGCCTGTAATCTTAGTATTCCGAGAAGCACAGGGCCTAAGAATCTGCAGTTCAAGGTCATCCTGGGGCCCACAGTGAGTGTAGGCCAACCTGGGTTCCATGAGATCCTGCCTCAAAAACAAACAAGAAACTAACAAAAAGACTGCACACTACTATAATCACCTAGAAGATTTTGTTGATACTTCTAGTATCAGTAAGGGGTTACAAATTCACTTCGTACCCTTTGCCTACAGTAATGTGTGCACCCTAAAAACTAAGTCATGAGAGATGGGGATATGGCTCAGCTAAGAGCACTGGCTGTTCTCCCAGAGGACCTGGGTTCAATTCCCAGCGCCCACATGGTGGTTCACAGTTGTCTGTAAGTCTAGTTCCAGGGGATCCACAACCCTCTTGGTGCCCTTGTGCACCAGGCACTCACATGGTGCGTAGACATACGTGCAGGCAAAACACCCGCGCACGAGCGCGCGCGCACACACACACACACACAGAACTCAAAAACTTAGGAATTTATATATTCTAGCCTATACTAAGACAGACTTAAAGTTTTTGTTTTCATAAATTTTAGAAGGGGCCATTTCAATAATTTAAATAGCTTAGTCTCCTTAAAGCAGGATTAAAAATAATAATAAATTATGCTTTTATTAACATCTACTTTTCAAGTTTCTTTATAGGAAGCATAAGCATTTACAGCCATTAAGTTTGCCTAGTTTGGAAATGAACTTGTTTGAAAATAAACAGCCATTGTGGTGTGTTCATGCCTTTAATCCCAGCACTTGGGAAGTAGAGGCAGGGGGATCTCTCTGAGTTCAAGGGCAGCCTGGTCTACAGAGTGAGGACAGGACAGCCAGCACTATAGAGAGAAACACTGTCTCAAAACGGGGAGGGCATTAAGTTTTCTTCTGTGTGGAGAAGGCAGTGGATTAAGTCAAAGACTGTGCTAGTGAGCATTGAAGACATAAAAGGTATGCAGCTGTAATAGAGGAAGAGCCTGGAAACTAAGACAGCAGATAGGTGTAGGGAATTAGGTCGGTACGATAAAAAACCAGGCTAGCTCAAGAATAACAGTTATACTTTAATGGTTAAAGAGGGGAAACTCACACTATAAGAGTGGGAGGTCTGGTCCGGCTGGCACCGTGCAGAGAGAGCGTGCACCTGGATCTCTCAGTTTTTCTTCCTAGTCCAGTTCGCCACACCCCAATTAGCTGTGATTGGTTAACAGAGTTTCCCCCATCATCTCCCCCTTTTGTCTAAACAAGATGGATCCAAACCCAATATAACTATATACAGTAGGAACAGATACCAAATATAAAATTAAAAACAATAAACAATATTAAGCAAGGAACGCATAACAAAAGTTTTACTAAACTTTCTATTTCAAGGAGTCTAAGTAGTGTATTGAAATTAAGCTTGGCTAAATCATGAGGAAGGTAACTATAATTATCTAATCTTCAACTCCATCAAAGATCTGAGAAGGGAAACAATATTACTTGAGTAAACAGGAAGTGCTACTACTGGGATATAGAACAGTATCAGGCCTACCATCTCAGTGAATGTCTGGGGTAGATTTCTACTCCATAGTGCGTTTAGTTTATGCTTGATGTACCACATGTACCGTGGTCTTCCATGGTCCGGTGGGACCCAGGAAAAGAGGTCTACCCAAACGCACTCACATTAGTTTTCCCAAGTTCACTACTACAGTAAACGCTTGGTCTAATCAGTCTTCATAATAGTCCAGCTTATTCACAAGAGATTCCAGATCATCAGTCTGTGTTCACAGTCATTTTATATATCAAAGATTACAAAAACGTCTTCTATTATCCCATAGTTCAAATATATTATTATACAAACATTGAAGTTCTCTAGTATTCTCGTAGGTCTTGAAGCTTCTTTTTCGTTGTGAGTTTTCAATGGAGTTTACTTTTTTCCCATTGGTAGTCATTCTTGAAATGGATATAACACTGATGTTATCCTTATGCCCTTAAAAACCTGAAGTCACTTACGGCGTTTGAGCCTGTGGTTTCAGAGATTCGACTCCAAAGCCACCCTTGAGATGTCAAGCTCTCTCCTCTGACTATAATGGTGGAAGAAGAAAACTATATGCAAATGAGCTAATAGCCAGATGGTTGGTTCTATTCTGGTATATTGTAAGGATGATTTGAACTCCTACATCCTTGGCCTGTTTTAAAGTTATACTTCATAACAATTCTTTTTTATATTTCCCCAAAGAAATTAGTCTTCAGCTGCAAAGTTAAAAATAAATATTAAATCCATCCACTAGTCTGTGCCCTTTCAGAAGTGCAGTGGTGCTTTTTCATGGCTGCCGACATGGTTGTAGGCCATAGCCTGATGATTTTGCTCGGCCTTATGAATATGCTGAATTATTAGGAAAACCAATTTTTATCAAACATTTTTTGTAATAACACATCCACTCAAGAAAATTCTAATTTGAGTATGCATATTTTTTTGGTCCCCTTTGACCAATGAAGAACACAAATACATGCAATTGTGTACGGTGTAACTGAGTGAAGGGTCGTATTCCTATGCCAGCAGATAGCCTTACTCCTCTCACCAGGAACGTCAGGAATTGCTTTTAAAAGTAATGTTTTAAGATTGGAAACTGCCCTTACTAAGAAATAATAGCTGTAGCTTATATATAACTTCTTATCCTGTTTCTTTTCGGTTTAATAAGTAATGTTCTAACGGTAGTGTCCATTATCAAGAAGGAAAAGGAAATAGCTTCTAACTTTCTGGACACAGAATGCACTGTAATTTAACCTCTGCGAGAATGTGAACTGAACTATGGGTTCACAGCTAGGAAAGCTCTTAGTACTGCAATGATTGTTTGCTAGATTCACCCTGTGAAATACTGCTCGCTCTAGTCTCTCGTGATCCAGCCCAACCTGTGGGGGAAGGGTTGGAAATGGAAGTGGAGCTCAGAAAGGAAGGCCTGGTCCTTAGGGAAAGGAAACTAGGAAGTGGGTGCTTACAGTGAATGAGCTATAAAAGGGGAGTTGGCCATTTGCACTTTCTGCTTTCAGGCTACGCACTGGACCCTTCACTGGATAGCCACCAAGTGTCCGCTAAATACATCGGGTCTGTAGAAGAAGCTGAAAAGAATCAAGGTAATATATTTGAAGTAGGTAATTATAACGAGTGTCTTGCAGTCACCGAACAATAGGGAAAACTAGTATTTTGTTTGGTTCTTGATTTTTTTTAAGGTCGAAGTAGCAGAGCGATAGGGGTTAGAGCACTAGTTCAGAACCGCTTCTGTTCACCGCTCACGCCGGCCACTCATTGGTTGTGTCGTCTTGTCAGGAATATGACAGTACTTACCTTTTTTGGTTATTTTAAGTGCTTCGCACCATGCCAACCACTAGAAATCGTTCTATTACAATTAATGCATAGGTAAACTTGGCAACTGGCCTCTCAGCTGTCAAGCTACTTTTTAACAGGAAAATTCCATACTAGGTGTTCGTTGAAATAATTTTTGACAAATTGCTGTGATAGCAGATTTTTAATGTCTTTTAAAATATATTTATGTTTCTATTCACCTAGTAAGCATGACAAACATCATAACCTAAATGACACCTTAGTACAAAGTTCATCAGATTATTGATACCTTATTTACAAAATGTGCTCATTGCATGAGGATAACCCTATATTATGAAGCTGCTTTCTTAGTATGGGATAATTAGTACTGTAGTCGAATTTTAATTTGCTTTGTTGTAACACAAAGCCCAATGGAAACTGCTTTGAGTTCATATAGATGGACCTTTTTCTTTCAGTTAGACCTTTACTCCACTGTGCACACGTGCACACACAATTAGATTCTTAGTCAGCTTTTGACCATGACACTCAAACGTTTCTTTCTGTTTAGTGGGTACAAACAGTATGCAGCCTTCACCTACTGATGAAATCAAAAGCATCATCTTTTGTAAGTCTGTTTAAGGTTGATGACATTAGAGGCCAAGAATACCAGATTCTATGAAGCATTGTTTAATTTGTATTGCTGTATACACATGAAATAAAAGTAAAGTATTAAATGTCTATGGTAGTTTAATTCCATTTTAAAATGATAAATCAAAGTTTATTTTTGTTTTTAGAGTTGCTGGGCGTAATGATGCACACTTATAATTCCAGTTAAGGCTATCCTGGGCTACATGAGAACAAAAACAAAATGAAACAATACTGGATCATTAACAAAACAAAACTGAAAAAAATATTGTTTTGTTTATTTATTAAGAAGGTGCCTGAGCCAGGTAGTTGTGGCACACTCTTTTAATCCCAGCACTCGGGAGGCTGAGCCAAGTGGATCTCTTGAGTTCGAGGCCTGCTTGGTCTACAAGAGCAAGTTCCAAGACAGGCTCCAAAAACTACAGAGAAACTATGTCTTGAAAAAAACCAAAAAGAAAAAAAACGGTTTTTGGACCCAGCAACTCTCCAACTTCCCAATTCCCCCCCACATGACTCTCCCCGGATCTGTCATGAGTCTTTAAAAGCCCAAGACCAGCAACCTGGTGGTCCCCTACCGCCTGCGACCTCTCCTACCAAGCAGGAGCTGTTCTCTCCACTTCTTAAGCTAAATGATGATAAACTTCTCTCTGAAACTAAAATCTAAACCAAGAGAGTCACTATACCATTGTAAGTCCTTTAAAGAGTGTTAGAATTTGAAAAGCATCCCAACATCTTTTCCCAAAATACTGAATTTCTTCTTGTCAGCAAGAGTGGGTCTCTGTGGCAGTTTCAGACAGATTTTGGTTTGGATTGCTCATAATTACTTTAGCCAAGTAAAATCTTATATACTGGTATTTCTAAAGAACATAGACTTGCTCACTTACTGTTCATGTTTATTGTTAATATAGGTCTAACTGTATTTGAAACTGGTCAAAAGAAAACAGAAAAGAGGAAAAAGTTCAAAGAAAATGATGCATCTAATATTGATGGTTTCTTGGGACCGTGGGCAAAATATGTGGATGAAAAAGATGTGGCCAAACCTTCAGAAGTAAGCATTGATGTTTTCAGCGTCAGTTCCAGTGTGTGCTCTGTTTTTGTCAATCATATCTGTGTTGGTAAATGTGAGATTTCCCTCGAGTACCCATGACTCATCAAAATTTCTTTGCTTTTCTTTGCAACAATATTTGTATCTGCCTTTTTTTCTGCTGTATTTTCCCCGGTGCTCTTTTGACTAACATAGATTATGGAACCAGTTTTTAATAAAATTAGCCCGTAGCCCAGTCTCTGAGAGCTGGGCTCTGTTCTTGGTTCTGGAGCACAGTGATGGACAAGATAAAGGAACTCTTGTCCTTAGGAATTTGTATTCTGGCTGTTGCTTACGCCCGTATATAAATTAGTAGCATGGGTATGCTTCCAGCTTACTTTAGGTGCCTTATCTTGACTTGTTTATGTAGATAGGATTTGCTGTTTGCCTGTCTTCCTCTTCCCAGCTCTCCCCAAAAAAGTTGATCTGAAATCTGTAATGTTGCTTATGTCCTCATGACGATGTAAAAGCAACTCGCTGCAAACAACCCTGTCTTCTTAAACTCAATGACCTCTGATACCAGATTTTCTGATGGCTTGGCTTTTCATTTGCATAATTAGCATAATACATTAAATTTATTTCTGGGTGTTCCAGAAGTATGAACTTTACATGTGCATGTGTATAAGATCAGTTTAAAAATATTGCTAGGCATGTGTCTAATGTCAGCTTGTGATCGGTATAAGAGGTAATCCATCTCTGTCATAGGAGAAGTATTTGTAAACCTCCTTATAGGGAGTGTATGACCAACAATCATATTCAGGCATTCATTTGAAAGTTCTCATCTTTGTTTCCTTAGGAAGAACAAAAGGAATTGGATGAAATCACAGCGAAGAGGCAAAAGAAAGGCAAACAGGAAGAGGAGAAACCTGGGGAGGAGAAAACAATCTTACATGGTAATGAAGTTCTCACGTCTGTACTGTCATGAAAATCTACTGTGTTTATTTTTGTTCCGTATAATGCCAGTTCTTCTCACTATTGGCTGCTATTATATTAAGAATAATTTGCATCATACAGAAATTAACATAGACTTTATATGAATGAAAGAGGAAATGTAGTATGATTAAAGATAATCAAAGATAATTTTTGTGTAAGTATCAGTGGGTATTTTAAAAAAGAGTAAAGAAGAAACTTGAATGGTCCGTCAGTTTTTTCCTAAAATAATGCCATAGGTACATCAGTTGTTTAACCCAAGCCAAATAAATGTCCCTGTATCATCACTGTCATAGAACAAACTGTTTTCCATAGGAGTAGATGTGAGATTACTAGACTTATGAATGTACCCTAATGTATCTGTTCATTAAGAATTAGTTTCAGTTGGGGAATTCCATAATGGTGACCAGCTTAGAGAAAGATTCAGTCCTGGCCATGCTGCTTTGCCACATCAAGTGCTTAGGGTTCAGGAGGCCACATTTAGCTTCACAAACTTGGGTTTTATGTCTAAGGAGTCTGGTAGTGCTGTGTGCTTATACCATGACCACCAAAGCAGTGCCTGGAAGCACTGTTGAGCACCTAGCCTGTGCCAGGCATGCTGCCAGCTTCTGTAGGTACACTCTGTAATTTAAGTTGGCTACTTAAATTTGGTTCCACTCCTGGCTCCTTTCCCTCTGTGACCTGTGGTGTATACAATCGTTATGTGAGACTGCCGTACAAAGGAAACATTTACCTGATCATTACAGAAAATTTTAAATTTTGATATATAAATTTTACCATTCTTTTAAGATGAAAACAAGTTTTCTTAGTAATGAAATCAATGTTCTCCTTTATTTTTACATAAGAAATAAATCTTGGTTGAATGATACTGCAGGAGGTAGAACACATTTTAATGTTTTTCAGGCTTGGTCAATATTTAACTTTATAATCATCAATGCAGAGAATACTACTTTGCATGAATACCTACTACAAAATGACAGGCGAATATTTAGGATCATTGCAGAGATTATTTGAAATTCTGTCCTAATTCTAAGCCAGAAGTCACTTAGTAATTTCCAATGAAGCTCAAACCAACCACTGAAAAAGCAGCTTTTTAAACCAAACAAACATGGTCCAAAGGTATACTAATTGGATGCATACCCGGTAAGGATGATCATAGGGAAAATGAAAACCTTTGTTTTCCAAATTAAACTATTGTGTGTCTAGAATCTCACAAAGCTTCGTGCAGTAAAAACACTGCAATGATAGCATATGATAGTGTTAAATCGGAGCCGAGAGTCCTTTCAGCCGCGGTGATGTTACAGGGGAGACAGCATGCACAGTGCAGAGCGCCCATGTGGTACGTCCCAGGCTGCAGTGGACCTGCTGGAGTGGCACAGTACAGCTCAGGAGGCTCCGCTGGAAACACCCCAGCTTCCCTCCTTATGCATGTGGTTATAAATTCAGATTACAACAGGCCATGAGTGGTCTAAGCTGCCCATGTAACTTTTCTTGTAAAGTTTGCTGTGAAAATGGAGAAAGGCAGATAGAACAGAAGCAGATGGTAAAGTGGGAAGGTGGAGAACAGAGAGCTAACACTTGTTCTCTGTTGGCTTTGCCTTGGCTTTTTTCGCTCCAGTTCTTTAACAGTGACTCTGAAGACCTAAGGGTTATCTTTCCATCCCTCGTGGTGATTGTGTTGCCGTGAAGTCTCTGTTACTGCAATGTGTAGCCAAGCGAGAGAGCTATAGATCTTATTAGAGGTCTCATACCTCCTGGGTGTCTAGAAACTAAAACACTGCCTTTCATGGTAATGATAGCAGGGAATACAGGAGCTTGATTTCGCCAACCCATGATCTTAGTGTTTACCGTAATCAGCGTGGCATTCCCTCTGTCTCAGTAGAATGCTAGATCTTGGCATTTGCTACTGCTTTAAGAGTACAGATTGTATGACTATGACTTACGTTTATTTATGGCTGTCTTTTGACTTTTTTTGTTTTAGTTAAAGAAATGTATGACTATCAAGGCAGGTCCTACCTTCACATACCTCAGGATGTTGGTGTTAATCTACGGTCGTCTGTGCCACCTGAAAAATGTTACCTTCCCAAAAAACAAATTCACGTGTGGTCTGGACACACAAAGGTAAGGCGACTGAGTGTTCCCACAATAAAACATAAAGGGAAGCCGATGTGGAACTTCAGCTGTCGGTCAGGAAAGTCAGGACAGGAGCCTCAAACTCAGGGTCAATGTGAGATTGGCTTGGCAGAGTCCTCCATGGATTGGCCACCCAGCGGTCTTCAAGGCCATCCAGGTTGCTCGTGACGTGAGCTCTGTGGGTCAGTGTCCATCCTCCACCCTGTTGCTTGTTCCTTCCCCCAGCTTCCTGTGCCATCTGCCTCCTCTTGGCACCACACGGTGAGTGAAGGGCAGATGGCAGCGAGTCTGCTACTTAGCCCCAGTGACTCCGCACCAGACCGGAGGTGGTCCTTGCTTCCTAGTCCAAGGCAATGTTTGTATTTTAAATTATTTTATTTAAATTATTTTAGAACAACACAAAGTGGGATATTCGCACACTCTAGAGGCTGATACTGTTTGTCAGCTGCAGGGTTCCAGCTGTCGGTTTCCAGAGCTTTGCCGAGAGCAAGGAGCCTCAGAGAAGAAGGGCAAGAAGTGGGGCAGGTAGCAGTTTTGACTGGCTCACCATAAGGAAGTGAAATTTAAAGTTTAAAATAAAAAGACCTCAATAATTTAGTGTCGAAATAGGGGCTCTTGGAACACTGATAAAGGCTATTCCAGAACATGATGTTTAGAATAAAGAAAAATAACAAATTAGGTTGCTTGCACTATCCTGTCTCTTTGAATGCTTCAGGGCAGTAATGAGGTCTCTTTTCCAGGGTGTCAGTGCGGTCAGGCTGTTTCCTCTTTCTGGACATTTGCTGCTGTCTTGCTCCATGGACTGTAAAATTAAGGTGAGTTTTCCGGAACCCAGTGGGAATGCTGCAGAGCCAGAACTTTGGGGAGGTCTGTCTGAGTAATCAGAAATAAATTGGGATTGTTAGGCAGTTAGAAGCTAATTGTTTTCTGTTAAGCCCTATGTATGTAGCTGTTTATGGCCTGCTTCCAAACTTGTAGAGTCAGACATGGCTCTGTGGTCCAATTGGCTGGGCTCTTTTTAAAGCTCAGACAGCTGATTAGGATGTAATCCAATCACTTTGGCACTGGGCACATAAATATTGAATCAGGAATAATGCATTTTTTATCGAGGTTATGGATATGTAACTGAGTTTGTTCCTCAGCCTGACTGAGGAAAGAAAGGCTGCGATGGAAACCCCATGTCCAAAGAGTAGATGGTGTAATTTATTCTTTTCTCCCGACCGCCCAGACACCAGCTAGAAGCACCGCCCTCAGCCTCTCCCGCCCTGTTCTCGGGCGTCCCATCTTAGCCTCTTCCCTACTGTAGAGTGCATGGCAGGAACAACAAGCTGCCACTCTTGTCAACTCAAATATAAAGGAAACTTCTTTGAAACCTTACGGTTTAAAGAATAGTTGGTATCTTTGTGGATCATTGTGGTGGTTCAGTAAATCCCAGCCCTGTAGTATTCTTGTAGCTTGGAGAGTCAAATTGTTAAGGCTTTACTTATCCTTTTTAAACAGTGATAAGTATTACCAGTATATAAAGTCGCTGCATTTGTTGGGAGCAGTCATTTAGACATTTGTCTGTAATAAAAACGCTTTGTCTCTGACTAAAGCAGTTTCTCAGAAAACTCCTAATTTTCTTTAACTTTCATTGAGATTATGATCTTCCCTTGGATCAAGAAACAAAGCAAAATTGAATGTAGCTCACACCTGTAGGCATTTAGTAGGTACCTATGATATGCAGGGGGATCCTGACTGTCTCACGTTGATGTAAGTAACTGTGATGCAGGCAGGCACAGGCGCACAATTCCGGCTTCAGCGGAAGCATGCCTGAGCAGGAAGGCCAGGAAGGGAGGGGCCAGGGAGAGTTGAGTCTGCTTGGGGAAAATGAATGGAAGGAGTCAGCACGATGAGTTCTGAAACCTACAGCAGGGTTGTGGTTGCCAGAGCATAAAATATATGAGGAAAAAATAATTCCAGTCCCAGGCAAGGGAGAGGGTCCCAGAGGTCCTTGTCTGCCATGTTCAGGACCTGAGGCTTCTGTCTGGTTGGCATTGGGGGACCAGAAAATGCTTTCGATCTTAGAGCACTAGGAGCATTGGTGAATTGAGGGAGACAAGAGTGATGCTAGTTTTGAAGTCTTTGTATTTCTCTGCTTTAGATATGATGAGAATTATGAGCCATAGATAATATTTTCATATAGATTCTATATGTTATTTCAGAATAGTACTTTTTAAATACTTCAGTATGAAAATGGTACATAACAGCAGTTCTTATAACACTTAATTCCTTTACAATTAGTTTGTTACAAAAGTAAAAGCTGTTCTTCATAGAAAAATACGTAAAGTACAGAAAAAAGTAAGAAAATAAAAATACCCAGATAAACTCCATATATAGCTAAATCCTCTTGATACTTTGATGTAAATACCTCTTCAAGTATAAAGTGTGTGTGTATCCCAAAACTCAAAATAGCAAACTAGTCAATATTTAGTAATTAAATCCATTGTGCCTACAAAAGATGTATATACACACATAGCTAGCACAGGACTGTTGTTATTGATAAAAACTTCATTAAGACTGATATCCCCAGGGCTAGTGGCTTAGAGTACATGAGGTCATGGGTTCAATTTCTAACATCGTATAGAAAATATTTACATTTTCATGTGTTTTTTATTTTCTCCAGCTATGGGAAGTTTATGGAGACCGGCGCTGTCTAAGAACATTTATTGGTAATATTTCTTTTTCTCCCTGTCTATAAATCTGTTTAGGAAAGCTTTTGCAAGAGAGATAACATCAGTAGCAGCAATTTTACTGCCCTAATGTGAAGGAAAACATTCTCGGGTCTACTGAGCTGAGTCATGAAGGAGTAAACTCTTAGGTAGGCAGAGAGGACTAGGAAGTGAGAGGGTGTTCTGCATTGTGTGGGAGCACGTGTGGTAACTGTTCCAGGGTATAGCAGAGGGACAGGAGTGGATGAAAATGGAAGTGGACCAGGCTGTGGAGAACCAGCTGAACTAATAATGAAGGAGACTGAATCCTGACGGCAGGGAAGAGCCATTGGACAGCCCTTTCTGGAAAGTAATGCGATTGGAACTATACAAAGATGATGAGGCAATCTGGAGTAGACTTTGATAGGCAAGCCTAGAAGTAAGAAAATAAATTTATACAGTTATTTTCTTAGTCTCTCTTCAAAATGGCGAGAGTTTGAACTAAAGCACAGAGACAGAAGAAAGAATTCAATAAGATTCAGCAACAGGATATGAGTGATAGACGGCGGGGACCTTAGACACCTCCCGGCTGGCCAGATGAGTGGTAGCGCCATTCAGCAAGGAAGGGAACGTAAGGTTTGGGGCTGTTGAGTCTGAGCAGCTGTGAAGATGTCCAGTACGCAGTAGCCATAGCTTTAGAAGGGTGTTGGGAGCTAGCAGCTGAAGCGTAAGGAACAGGGGATTGAGGATGAGAAGTGGACCAAAGGGAGGCCAAGCTGTGCCAGCAGAGCCTGACACACTCTTCTGTCCCTGTCGCCTCTTGTTGCTTTTTCCAGATTTAACTGTACCACACTGAAGTGCTGTGGGCCACAGCGGCTCTGCTTTTAGATTAAAGTGGGAGTCTGTTCTCCCGTGCTCTGCTACGGTGTGGGCTCTCTGTGCAAACAGATACCGAGACACCGCGCCAGCACCCAGGACTTTGAGGGAAACCGTCACTTGTGTCCAGGGGAATAAAATGCCTCTCAGATGCAGCGGGTTTCCTCTCCTCTGCCTCACCCATACTGCCAGAATTCAGGGGGAAACTGGGATTCTCTATAGACAGCCCCTCTGCAGGGGGCGGGGCGGGGGGACACTGCTCGTTGCCATGCTCACACTTGCTTGTTGCCATGGTGCTTCCGCTGCACCCGCCTAGCTGGAGTTCTGTGGAAGGGATGGTTCTGGGAGGCAGCCCTCAGGTGACAGTTTGAGTCTCGTACATTGTGTGAAATCATTTGTGTCTTGGTCATAGTGAGAAACGGGCATGTTTCTGCTTTTGTTTAACGACATCTTAGTTCTCTCAAAAATTTTGAAAAGATTCATTTGTCTGGCAAGGTTTGACGTCCAGAGAAAGCATAATTAGGGCCCTGAAATTAATTTAGTGCCAGGATAACATCTTTTAAAAAATAGAGGTAACATCATGGTTTTGAATCAATTTTTATGGAATTAAGTAATGTGATCTCAGAAATAGGCAATTACTGGATAAGGGCTGCAACCTCCTGCACTTGAGGTTTGGAACACTTTGTTTTTACTTCTAACATGGTGAGCAATATGGAAGGGACCCCCCCCCAAATCTCAGCTATTTCTTTCACTGGCAGTAATTAGAACTTTAGATCTCAATAAATTCTTGGCTGGTTAGTCGTCAGTGTGTGCACTGCATATTAAAAGATGCCACGACAAATTTTTAAAAATTGCACCTTTCCCCTGAGTTCTTAGCAAAATGTAACCTGTGAGAACCACCTGCAGAGCCTTGTGAAGAAAGACAAACTGTCACCCCAGAGCCTGTGTGCACAGACGGGGCTGGGGTGCAGGCTGGCAGCTTCCATGAGGTCACTGCCTCATGCTCCTCGGTGGTGCTTATGCCAGGAGCACTGATCTCACCACAGCTTCTGTGGCTCTGCTTCTAGGTCACAGTAAGGCTGTGAGAGACATCTGCTTCAACACCGCAGGCACCCAGTTCCTCAGCGCGGCCTATGACCGGTACCTGAAGCTCTGGGACACGGAGACGGGTAAGTGCGCACGGCTTACTCTCCTGAGCTAACAGTCTGTGGACTCGGACGACTGGCCCTCTGGTGAAATGGTGCCTTCTCCAGCCGCTGCTTCTCGTTATTGAGAAGTCAGCTGACAGCACAAGTGTGTGTGTAGATTGACGCTCGTCTGTATAACGGTGCTTTCCCTGGGAGGCATTATCCTCACCTGCAGACATGTTGATGGACAAACACAAACCGTTCTGTCCACTGTCTAATGATCTCCTTATTCCCCCACATCTCCTAGTATAGGCATTGCATAGATCAGAAGCAAATTTAATTTAATTGCCCAAATTGATAATGTAGATCTGAACTCATATGGGCCGGTTTTACTTAATACAGTGATATTAATTATGTTGGTATTTTGTGGTAGTGTAATTGTGTATTACTAGGAAACATTTTGTAGAATCAGGAATGAAGGTGCATAGCTACAATCCCAGCATTCAGGAGGCTAAGGCTGGAAGACCTTGAGTTAGAGACCAGCCTGGGCTACAGAGCATGACCCAGTCTGAAAATTTAAAAAAAAAAAAAAAAACTGTAGTTTTTGCCAAGTTAATCATAAGAAATAATGTTTACTGGACATTGACTGTGCTGAGCATATGCTGGTATCTGTAATTTGACTTTAGCATGACCCTACGAGGTATGTGCTAGTCTTGCATTACAGGTGAGGAACTGCCCATGAACATAGGCTTCTCAGAAGCAGGTCGAGTAAGTGGCAGAATTGGTTGAATCCAAGGTCGTACTGACTCCAGCCCAGGTTCCTCACCTTGCTTGTCACGGTTCTCAGTTCTGACTACACATTGCCATCCTTTGGAGCTGCTCCTGCCTGGGCTCCACCCTCGCATCAGTGTGAAGACTGAGCTAGTGACCTCACGGCTAAAAGGCAACCATCCTACAGCTCTTAAAAATTAAGATACACGTAAAGTGTTAAGTGCACAGGTGTTCAGCAATTTTTTAAAATAATAAACTTGTGCAAATTTGTTTTAGACACGTCAAGATCAAGACATAGAACACTGCAGCGTGCGGTGGAGTCTTATGCCCTTTCCTAGTGTGCACCCACTTCCAGCAACCACAGAGCGTCTGTCACCACAGGCCCCATGCCTGTTCTTAACCTTGTAGATAGGATCACACCGTAATCTCTCTTCATTTCTAACTCTTCACCCAACTTCACATCTGATACACACTCTCCTGGCTTATACCTTAATGTTTTCTGCTGCTCATAATAGTCCATGCATTGATGTAATTAGATCTATCTCTTTAACTAATGGTGCATTACTTTGGGGAAAATTGTATATGCTAGTGTGTGTGTGCATGCATGCGTGCGTGTGTGTGTGTGTGTGTGTGTGTGTGTATGTGTGTGTTCACCTTATTTCTTTGATTTCTTTCAATTGAACTGAGGGCTGACCAGTTTTGCCACACTGGCTGGCCGGCAAGCTCCCAGGATCCATGTGTCCTTGCCTCCCAGTGTTGGGTTTACAGACATGCAGAGCCGTGCCTGCCCCTTTACAGGATGCTGGTGATCAAAACTCAAGCGCTTACACCTGCACAGAAAGTATTCTTACCGATTGAGCCATCTCCCCAACTCCTGAAAAAAGAAATTTTAACCATTAAAAATCTATGAAAACTACCATTGTAGTGGTTTTAAGAGCAAGCAAGCTGCCTTTCCTCAAAATTCAGTACGTCATGACTTCTAAGTAGATCTTCACGCCATTGTCATCCTTTAGGAGTGAAATTTATTTTTCTTGTTTAATTTGACTCTTTGGTTTAGGGCAGTGTATATCAAGATTTACAAACCGAAAAGTACCCTATTGTGTCAAGTTCAATCCTGATGAAGACAAGCAAAATCTCTTTGTGGCTGGGATGTCTGACAAAAAGATCGTGCAGGTAGGTATGCCTCTCTCTAGTGTATCTGTTAGGACTGGTGAAGAGAACAGAGCATCCACCACTGATGCTTGCTACTTTGAGGGTCCTCGCATGTGCTTAGAAGGAAGCAGTCAGTTCATGAACGTGGGGCACTGGAGTCTTTAGGTTCCCAAGTATAGTCTGCTGTTGTTACGAGTCCTCACCTGTCTGTACCTTCTCTGCTGTCGCTGCGCAGTGGGACATCCGCAGCGGAGAGATTGTCCAGGAGTATGACCGGCATTTGGGAGCTGTCAACACCATTGTGTTTGTTGATGAGAATCGAAGATTTGTGAGTACGTCTGACGATAAGAGCCTAAGAGTTTGGGAATGGTGAGTTTCCATCGGTAAAATGTCTGACTTTCATAAAGCAAATAAATAAATACATAAAAAAATAAAATTTATAGCCGAAGTCATAGCCTGATAATATGCAGCTGTTTGCTTATTTTTCCAGCCAAAGTGTTTTGATTATTTAAGTGCCAACAATTTGGAAATTGAAATCTAAACATACTGTCCTTCACAGTCTTTGGAGAATCCTTCAAAGTGCATGGATTTGAACTGCCAGTTTTGTGGTCGTGATAGCTGTCTTAGCATGGCTTTACACGTTCTTTTTTCCTTTTATTTCTTATTTCTTGTGTGTGTGTGTGTGTGTGTGTGTGTGTGTGTGTGTGTGTGTGTGAGTGTGAGTGTTGGCTTTGTTTCCCTGCATCCATTGGAGGTCAAGGGCAGTGCTTCTTCCCTGGCGGGTCTAGAGCTCACACTCAGGCTTGCACAGCAGCCTTTCCTGCCAGGTCTTCTCGCTGGCCCCCACACTCTTTATTAGGTAGCGTACTGGTCTTTGCAGAATTACAGGCAGGTGTATGATGTGAGGGTCACACATAATATCCTGGCCTCCTAAGAAACCCAAGCTTTACCACCTGCTATGTAATTCATGCTGTAAGTTGCCCCCTTTCATCAGCTTTAAACAGGCCTTTGGCTTATTGAATATAATCAGAATGTATTGAATACTTTTGCCTTTTATCCAAAAAAAGAAAAAGTTTGTCTTAAGTAAAAAAAAAAATACTTAAGCTGATTTCATTAAGTATTATGATTGTTTTATGATTTAGTTGCAAATAAGTAAGTGGTAATCTTTCTTTTAATAAGAAAGTCCTTGGGTGGGACCTGGCTTGTCTTTATAGACACAAAGCACAGCTCAGTGGAGACCACAGCCTTGCAAGGACTCAAAAGTGCACCTTCCCACCCACCCCTAGAAGTTGTAATTTAAGAGAAAGCCAGCAGCCTTGAGCCCCAGCCAGGGTTTCCTGTTGTTCAGACTGACTCCCATGGAAACCTGAGTGGGCTGAGTAGGCCCTCAGCATTGTTAAGACAATCAAGGTAATTTCAGATTTAATGCAACTTGCACACCAACAGTATATCCTTCAAGATTACCCCCAAGGACATTGACTACTTTGTATCTAATCTTAACCTTCAGCTTCATCCCTAGGGGTTGTGGTTTAAAGCTAAGATCTGTCATCCGAAATGGTGATTTTTAAGAGATTTAGCTCTCAGTGGGAGAGTGTAACACCCACAGTGAAAGAAAGGAGGAGGGAGGCTGTTTTCTACAGAAAATATGATGTAAACACCAGTGTTTTTGTTTGGATGGTTTGGCTTGGTTTGGGGCAGATGCACATGGTGTGTGCGCACTTGCACATCCCGTCCACTTGTGTGCAGAGGTCAGAGAAGGATGCCAGGTTGTCTTCCTCTCAGTCACGCCTTGTATCATGGGTGCTGGGGATACGAACTCGGGTCCTCACACTGTACAGCAAGCACTCTTAGTAACAGTCTCCCCAGCCTGATACCAAATTGTGTGTGTGTGTGATAGACAGACAGAGAGATGCCAGTGGTTTGATTTTGCTTAAACAAACATTTAATAACAATAATAACAGATACAAAATCAGACATTTGTATCTCTAGATGCTGTTCCAGTTCCATCATTGAAAGCAGAGTGGTGTAAGAAGGTGGTTAATATTGAGGTGCTATACCAGTTAGAGGGCTTTGGGTACTTGTATTTTCTCAAAATGCTTTGATTAACTTAAGGTGGCCATGTTAGCATCTTGTTTCCCTCTGAACTCCTAGGAAGCTCTGCTGAAAGGCACACTGCTCTCTTGTTGCCAGTGATGCCGTGCTGCAGGTGTCTGTGTGGCAGGCACCACCTGTTATCATATTGACTATACATTAATGTTGTTATCATTAATGACAATACAGGTGTGGAGCTAGCGCTTCCTATGTGTCAGTCACTAGGATACGCATGTCATACAACCTCTTTCATGTGCAAAGCCATCTCATGAGATAGGTGTGTTTATGTGGGGTGGGAGCCTTTTTCTCCTTCCTTCTGTATAAGGACACTAAGATGGTTTAAGTGATCTGCCTAAGGTGAAAACTCAAACGACAGGTCAGACTGATTCCAGAACTTGGATTTGTGGCTCTGTGGCTGGGAGAGTGACTGGGGAGACTTGCAGAGAGGAGTAACTTGCATCTGCCTACAGAGAGCAAACAACTGGGGCTCTCTGCTGCAGTAATCGCAGGGGATTCTGGCGCTAGCACAGGAGAAAGGGCCTTAAGCTCACAGCAGGACTGAGCCCAGGCGCAGGAAGTTCCCAGCACTGGGGCTTTCTATACAAGAGGCATTTTCCCAAACTTACATGTCCTCCACCTCATTGTAGAACAGCACCATAATAGAGTATAGGAACCAGATGGATTGGGGGAGGAGGAGGGAAATGGGAGGCGGTGGCAGGGAAGAGACAGAAATCTTTAATAAATAAATAAATAAATTTTAAAAAAAAGAACCAGATGGATGGGTCAGTGGTTGAGAGTACCAGCTGCTCTTCCAGAGGACCCAGGTTCAATTCCCACTGCCTACATGGCAGCTCAGAATAGTCTGTATCTAGATCCAGGGGATTGGATGCCCTCTTCTGTCTTCCATAGGCACCAAGCACACATGTGGTGCTCAGACATACATGCAGACAAGACGCCCACACACATAAAAATAAAGACCTAAAGGAAAACAACCAAAGGAAGCTGGGCTTTCTTTCACAGTGCTATACAAACAACCGCTAATGCCCTTGAGAAGGAGAATTGGGGGTACGGTAGATTCCAGCAACTGTGGCCTGAGAATCGGTTGAAAGCCTGATAGTAGGCACGGCGGTTTTGTTTTTGTCTTTAATGAAAAGTATTTATTTTGGTAAAATGTTTTGTATTGCTGTTTATCTTTTAGTTTTAAAATGCCAGACTTGTTAGCTGTATTGATCCGTTCATTTCCAAACCAGATGATCTGAAATCAGCTCCATCTTTGTTACAGTTGAGTCACAGTATCTAGTAGGAAAGTGATTCTGTGTTTATGACATTTAACTATGCCTAGCAGGAATTTTTGCAGAAATATGAAGTTCCAAGGGTAGTATAGATTCAGTTCTGTTCTTGAGCAGTGGTTCTCAACCTTCCTAATGCTGTGACCCTTTAACCCAGCTCCTCATGTGGTGCTGACCCAACCATAACATTCTTTCATTGCCACTACATCACTGCAATTCTGCCACTGATATGAATCATAATGTAAATATCTGATACGTGGCCCGGTGAAGGGTCACTTGCTCTCCGACCCTTGGGAGCCGCTGCTCTAGAGCTGATTGTACCTGGAGTCCCTGAAATAGGGCATGAGTACTTTTGCTGTGTTTACTAAAGATGTGGACCTAAAATATGATTGATTAATTTAGAAAGTGCTCTTTCAATCCATCTTATAAAAGTCACTACATACTAGTGATAAATACAAAGGTGGGGGACATGAATTGTCTTTAAAAACTTGGAGGATCATTCTGAAAGTCGCTTCTCACTGCGCTTAGAAACGTGATGTCTCTTCCCGTCCTTCCATGGTTACAGGAGAGCCTTTTCCTCTGGTCATCTGTTCCTTCTGGATGTTGGGTAAATGACAGAGAAATTTACACATGAAGTGAAGTGTGATTATTTTCCAGTTAAGCAGAGTATTGGCAGTACTGAGTCGTACCCTAAGACTGCGCTCGCTCTTCACCCCGTGCTGCTCGTCAGATCCCATGTCCCAGTCGGTTCTCTCCACACGCAGAGGGAGCAGCCATGTCCAAACCCCTTTCAGAATTTCCACGTAATTTTTATTAAAAAAAAAAATAATGAAAACGAAAAGTTGTTAGTACAATTTGGTTCTCAATTTAAGTGAATACTTGAGAATTTTGTTTTATATTGGGGCATTTTTATCAGATGAGGTTTTCACTGTTCTATACTCTGCTTTTTGTCCTGGACTGTATACTTTAGAAATACTTTACATGTAAACTGAAAAGAGGCTTGGTACCAAGCACTTAATCTCTGCGGCTTGGGTCATTTTTCTGGGTGGATGAAGGTAGCACACAGGTCCCTACAGCTCTGTGTGTCCTCCACACTCACTCCCACCTGCTCACGAGGTAATGAGGTGAGGTTGGCTGGCAGATGAAAACGCTCCTCATAGGCTTGCTCAGACACCCTCTTCTGCCTCCCGTGGTACCTTTTAAGATGAGTTCATCACTAAGGGATATTTAGTAATAAGGGCCAAAGTTTAAGTCTCATAACTAGAAACTAGAACCGACAGCATTATAATTTTCATGGAAAGTCATTTGTAAAATAAAAGCTTTTTCATAATAAACTCCATCCTGGAAGTTCAATGAAAAGCAAGTTGCTTGTATTTGGGTACATTTGGGTAATTCTTCTAAATGTGCTTTGGTGAATTACTCATTCTAACATGTATGCTATTTTCAATTTTTAGGGATATCCCTGTGGATTTTAAGTACATAGCAGAGCCCAGCATGCACTCAATGCCTGCGGTGACTTTGTCTCCAAATGGTGAGTTGGAACACAGAATGCGTTCTAAAATGAGCTTCTAAGACACGGAGTAATTGCTGGATTCGTAGGAACTGGAGAACTCCGTGCAGGGAATCAGGATGTTGCCGTACTTGTGTAAGGAAACCTTTTCAGTAGCAGGAGTAATTACTGGTTTTCATATGTGAATCACCTCACCCACTCTCTTGTTTTGAAAAAATAAAAGAGTCAGTGATTTACAGTTAACATTAAGGATTTCTGACAGTTGTTTTTTGTTTGTTAGTTTTTAATAAAATTATTCCAACACAAATCAGGTTCAATAAATCATTTAATAAGAACTTTTCTTTCAAGGGAATAGGAAATTTTGATCTGATTCTTCAAAATGAGAACATTTTAGTGATTTTCCTATAATAGGGCTTTTAAAGCAGTTTACAGCCCTATTTGATACTCAGGGTTAGTTCTCATGCTCGTTTCCTTTAGGGTTTGACTGGGGTAGCAGGAGTAGGTTATCACAGTAGATGGCTTGTCTGAGCCCTTGTCCTCATGCCACTCTGGATAAGCATGCGCAGATACGATACGGAACTTCACCCCTCTGGCTCAGACGGCCCTGTTGAGCTGGTGTCTATCGGGGCTCACATCTGGAGCCCCGTCTCCTTCATGGCAAGTTTCTGTCTTTGTTTGACTGCCCAGGGGTCACACTTGATGCAGCCCACTCATTGCATGGATACACTTGGGGGTGTTGATGGTGTGTTCGTGTGTATGTGTGTGTGTGTGTTAGTGTTTTATCTACATGTATGTCTGTGTGAGGATGTCTGAAACTGGAATTGCAGACAGCTGTGAGCTGCCATGTGGGTGCTGGGAAATGAACCGGGGCCTTTAGCATGCAGTGCTCTTGACCACCGTGTGGTCTCTCCAGCCCTAATGATGGATTCTTGTTGATGGCAGAGGCCCTTCTCTCCACTCCTCTTCGTGGGAGCCATTTTGCAGGGCCCAAGTTGAAAAGAAAGGATACAGGGGATTGTGGGAGGGAAAACAGCATCTCCAAAAGATTTTCTTCAGCAAAACAAAACAAAAAATCAATACAGTTTCCTATTGGATAATCCATTGTCTTTTAAGTAGCAGGTAATTGTGCTGCAGGCGTACTGATACTGTCTAGCTCTGATGGGGATGTAAAGGGAGTGTTTTCAGAGCTATTCTGGGGGCAGACCCAGGACAGGAAGAACCCGCCCCTCTCTCTGCCCCTCTTTGGTGATGGTTGGCAAGAACCCTGTCATTCTTAGAGACACAACAAGCCCTACATAGCACTTTGTCAGCCCCCGTATGTACCTTTGTCATTAGGATTCCAGTCTTGGACAAGTCTTCCCCTCACATAGGCAGTGCTGGGACTGTCCCCTGGGTAATCCTTACAAGTGTCTAAGATGCTAGGAAATGGTATTTAGGGCCTGGGGCTCCAGACTCCAGGGTAGATAAGGCAGCACACCCTCTGAGAAACAGTCGCTGCAGACTTGCTAATCCTCTTTGATTTGTTGCTTCCCATAGATCTATTCTATTCTGTAGTTCTGTTGTCTGGAGTTATTATAAAATAATTCCACTTAGCATGTTTTATTAGTAACTTAGTTCTGTTGGCACCAAGCTCTGGAATTGTTTCCTTGTTCTTAAGCAGTCAAAGCTCCATGTGAGGAGTCCTCCGAGACAATGGGAACACGGGAGTGGGGTCCAGTGCTGTAGGTAAAAATGCCTCTTGCCAATACCTGACTGGTGCGCTCTCCCGGTGCCAGAGGAATTGCTTTTCTGCTATTAGAAAGCACTTGAGCACAAAAGTAATGAAAGCTAATATATGTAAAATAAACTTTAAAAAATAGTTAAATCTTCCTCTAAAATATGCCACTTACTGCATTTTACAGGGAAGTGGCTCGCATGCCAGTCAATGGATAACCAAATCTTAATTTTTGGAGCCCAGAACAGATTCAGATTAAATAAGAAGAAAATTTTCAAAGGTCACATGGTAGCAGGCTACGCTTGTCAGGTCGACTTCTCGCCAGATATGAGGTGAGTTAAGCCTTCCTGTTCACATGTGATGGGATGGTACAGTGCTGTTCAGTAGCAATACTTCACAAACCACTGGGACCTGTGTCAGTGCTCGAGGACTGGGTATTCTTTCAAACTGACAGGGCAGTCATAAAGGGAAGAACAAGCTATGGAAATTACATTTTGACTTTTCTGCAGGGTCTTCATCAGTCTATAATACTGCTTAGGCCTATGCCTTTAACTGTTACCTAATCCATTCCTGCCTGCATCGCCGTGATTTTCTTTCTGTTTTTCTGTGTCACTGTGGTTGAATGGATACCAGGAGAATTCCCCATTAGTGTTGGACAGACTTCAATTTGTCTACACTGAAAACAGAAATGTAGCTTTTGGATATTTCTAGGTCACAAAAGTGAAATTTCTGCATTCACTTTCCTCCTCTTAGTTAAAAATGTATAGGTAGAGGAATTCAGATATCCTGTGACTTTCTATATTTAGCTTGGTAATTAGGCCTCAGATTCCTATTTCTGGCTCAGCCTTCGACATGTTCAGAGCATATTGAAGCTGAAACTGTTGAGAGTTCACTGCAGCACAGTGTACCTAACATGCTCACTGGCTGCCTGAGAAACACGTTCCTCTGTGCACTCGTCCTGTTTCCTTGGTGAAAAATAACTTCCTAGCTCTTAGGCTGGCAGCTTATCGGAGGGAGAGACTGGAGATGGCCAGCGGCAGACTGCGCGTGTGCTTGTTCTTCTGAGCTCTCTACCTTCACATTTCTTAGGGTGAAAACACGGGCGTTGTCTCTCCATCGTTTCACCAGGTTAAGGTGGGCGAATAATTGTGATTTGTTTTCGTTCTGTTGCAGCTATGTGATTTCAGGAGACGGAAATGGAAAACTAAACATTTGGGACTGGAAGACCACAAAACTCTACAGTCGGTTTAAAGCCCACGATAAAGTGTGCATAGGTGCAGTGTGGCACCCCCACGAAACGTCCAAGGTCATCACGTGTGGCTGGGATGGCCTCATCAAATTGTGGGATTAATGGGATTAGTCCTTTCACAGTCTGGGATCATTTTTGATCCAGTGTCATATTTAACTATTTAATTATTAAAATGTGTTGATGACAATTTGATTTATAGGTAATCTTTCCATATATGGCCTTATGAAGTTGGCCAATGGTTTTTGTTAAGAGCGCTGTAAATTTGCCTCATATAAGTCCGTTGGCAACTTCATTTTATTCTTTACAGATGCTATTTATGTGAAGAATGACAGCTAACTACACTTGACAGATAGTTACTCTTGGCAGGCAGTTTGCATTTGTCCCTGAGGTATCACTGAAAGGACCATTTCGGGGCCTACTGGATAGGGGACCCTAGAGGAAATGACGTAGCTGATGACTCCGGCACCAGCCCTTACCAGTCCACCGAAATGGAAGGAAAGAAAGGACTGGTACAGTTTGATTACTCAAAAAGGCGGGAAACACTCAGAATTACTGCTCCTATCATTTTCATTGAATCAAGTTCAAGGCTTTCGGTTTCACGAGTTCCATTATTTTTATGGCCTGTGTTGTATAGTTTTACTTGTAAATGAGTGGCCTTTATTGGCTGCAGCATTTCTCTGATTATTAAGCAATGTGAAATTAAAAGGCAGCCCACAGTTCCTCCCGTGGCTCTCTTCCTGATCAGGGTGGCCAGGACTGTATAGATACAGTATAAAACAGAAAGTGAGGTGTCTCTGAAGGTGGAACTCTGGTGAACGAGCCAAGGCTTTGGATTTTCCTGAAATCACTGTCAGTACGGACCTGGCTGCGCTCCTAGAAACCAGGGTCCGAGGGCTCCCCTCCACCACCCTACCAGCAACTCCCCTCAGGCCGAGCATGAAGGCATGGTCCAAAATACTGCCTTGCAATTTCTTTGAAGTCACGTTTTGGTTTTGTTTTTTTAATTACTCTGATTTTGCTTGTGAATACAAACAGTAAAACTTTTGAATGTTAGAAAATATTAAACTTCCTTTGAGATCTTTGTAAAAACATTGACTCTGTAAGAAAATACCTAGAGTCCCCAATTTAAGAGGCAGTAACCATGTTGTTTTCTTTAAATCACATCGTGAACTTTGCACTGCCAAGCCATCGCCATGTATCTCCCGGGAAGGGTGGCATAGGGGAGGAAGGAATCCACGATCTTAACAACGCGAATGACTGGAGTGTGGTGGGAAAGACTGCAGTACCGCATGTTCAGAATCATGATTTTAGAGTCTCCATCTCTCTTACTGTGTTGTTTCTAAGCCGAGGAACTGTACATAAGAGTTTTCTCTTTTTTGAAAAGACCCTATTTTTGAATAAAGCATTCTTTTTATAGAAAGTGCTACTGAAATGTCCATGTGTCCTTTTTAGTCCTAAGTGTGTAGACACCAGGGCAGACCCTTAAAGCATTTAGGGTGTATAGACATGCGGGATTAGAGTGCACAGACAGTGCACAGACCGTCGGGTTCTTTCCCAGCATAGGAAACCTGAAAGCATAGTGTTGCACACTGTGAGTGCTTACACACTGTGAGTGCTTGCACACCGTGAGTGCTCGCACACTGTGAGTGCTTACACACTGTGAGTGCTCACACACCGTGAGTGCTCACACACCGTGAGTGCTCGCACACCGTGAGTGCTTACACACCGTGAGTGCTTGCACACCGTGAGTGCTTACACACCGTGAGTCCTCACACACCGTGAGTGCTCGCACACTGTGAGTGCTTGCACAC
>JABTXL010001153.1:3136218-3163568 GCA_025134845.1 Neodon shergylaensis
ACTGTGAGTGCTTGCACACCGTGAGTGCTTACACACTGTGAGTGCTTACACACCGTGAGTGCTTGCACACTGAGTGCTCGCACACTTGCACACTGAGTGCTCACACACTAAGTGCTCGCACACTTGCACACTGAGTGCTCGCACACTGTTGCACACTGAGTGCTCGCACGCTATTGCACACTGAGTGCTCGCACACTTGCACACTATGAGTGCTCACACACGAAGTGCTCGCACACTGTTGCACACTGAGTGCTCACACGCTGTTGCACACTGAGTGCTCGCACACTGTTGCACACTGTGAGTGCTTGCACACTGAGTCCTTGCACACTGTGAGTGCTCGCACACTGTGAGTCCTTGCACACTGAGTACTCGCACACTGTGAGTCCTTGCACACTGAGTCCTTGCACACTGTGAGTCCTTGCACACTGAGTCCTTGCACACTGTGAGTGCTTGCTCACTGTGAGTCCTTGCACACTGAGTCCTTGCACACTGTGAGTGCTTGCCTTCTGCCTCATCCTTACTGCAAGATTTTTGTTGCACCCTGAACGTTAGAATTGTTGAACTGGATTAATATTTAAACACTGAAGCAGAGGCTGGACTGACAGGAAGTTCAGGCAAACAAGCTCTTTCCAGGTAGAAACATTTTGTTTTTGTGTGTGTTTTGAGACAGAGTCTCATGTACCTCAGGCTGACCTCAGACTCACTGTCTAGCCAAGGATGTGCTTGAATTAATTCTCCGGCCTCTGTCTCCCAAGTGCGTGGATTACAGGATGTACCATATCTGGCAGGAAGTGACTCCTGAGAAACACATTATGGGGCTGGCCAATAACCTCAAATTGTTTATAAACTACCAAAAAGGGAATTTCGACAGTGAAATGTCACTCTCTGAGCGACAGCCATTGAGATCCTAATACCAGCACCAATGGCAGACATTCCTTGAAGATCAGCTGACTGAAGTGAACCTTTGGGTTGTGTTGCTTGCTGTGATAGACAGTAGTGGATAGTTGAGGGAGCCACGTTAAGTTCTCGTGCCAGAACGGAATGTAAAATGCCAGCCAGACCCATCAGCAGCATTATGTTGTTGTTGTTTGGTTGGTTGGTTTTGGGTTTTGGTTTTTCAAGACAGGTTTTCTCTGTAGCTTTGGAGCCTATCCTGGAACTAGTGTAGACCAGGCTGGCCTTGAACTCAGAGATGTAACATGAGGGGCCTGGCTTGTTGTGGGGTTTCTGTCCTGCCCATTTCCCACACAGAAAGTCTACACAGTAGATATAAACTGATTGGCCCATTAGCTCAGGCTTCATATTAGCTCTTCTAACCTATATTAACCCATTATCCTTATCTATGTTAGCCACATGGCTCAGTACCCTTTTCAGCCGGGTAGGTCACATCCTGCTTCTTTGGTGGTCTGGGCAGGACTCAGAAGAAGAGCTTCCTTCTTCCCAGAATACTCCTGTTATCATCGCCCCGCCTCTACTTCCTGTCTGGTTGACCCACCTATACTTCCTGCCTGGCCAATCAGCGTTTATTTAAAACATGATTCACAATTCTGCCTCACCAAGAAAGATCCCACCTGCTTCTGCCTCCTGGGTGCTGGGATTAAAGGCGCACACCACCACCGTGCACTGCACCCGTGTCCTGCCAGCAGTCTTAAATGTGGATCTCAGCGTGAGACCTGGGGAATACAGCTGCCATACATAATGGTCACATTTTAGTGTCTCAGGCTGTAGTTGAAAGCAGTGTTGTGCGGTAGTTTTACTGGCAGCATCCACGGGCAGTGAGTCATAAAGTAGCTGACATAATAGAGTATAAACAAGGCAGGTGCAAAGGAGCCAGTTGGGGACCATATCTATCACACATCAGAACAAAATTCATGTCATGAAATATATGATCAGTGGGTAAATAAACAGAATGAACTAATGGAAGATTGAATTACAGTGAAAATATAGACACACATAAAATTCCTGGGAACCTTTCCTGAAAATGGAGTATTCTTGTTTCTAACTCAGACTAAAACTTTAGGCAAGCTCTCCAAAGGATCTTCCAGCAGATTGCACTAATGGGGAGAACCATGAAATTAGAATCACAAATTTATCTAGGACATTCAAAAATCTAGGCTATTTGGGATAAAGAAATTGGATAGCCAAAGCACATAGAGCACGTGCTCGGTGTTACACCTTTTATGCGCACGGTTACTTCGGTAATCATGGAAGCAACGTTCCTTGTTTTACCCAGGACTTAAGGAAAAGGAAATGCAAACTTTCAACCGTTGAAAGTCTTGAAATGGCTTCATTTTCAGTGACGTGCATGCACCATTGTCCTGGTCAGCCTTCTGTGGCTGTGATAAACACCATAGCCTAAAGCAACTCAGAGCAAAAGGCTGTTTCCACCTGACAGGTTACCACGGCACAAGCCTGAAGCAGGAACCACAGCTGCTTACTGGCTTACTCCCCAGCCTTGCCCAGCTACTTCCTTTAGTCTTACAGGGTTCAGGCTCACCTGTCCCGGTGATGGCACCACCCACAGTGGGCTTGGCCCCTCCGGCCTGGGTTCACAATCAAGAATCTCCCACAGACCAACCTGAAGGAGGCCATTCCTCAGTTAAGAATCCCTGAGGACTACTGAGAACTCAAGAACAACGCCAATGGGTTTTTGATCCTACTGCACGTATTGGCTTTGTGGGAGCCTAGGCAGTTTGGATGCTCACCTTACTAGACCTGGATGGAGGTGGGTGGTCCTTGGACTTCCCACAGGGCAGGGAACCCTGATTGCTCTTTGGGCTGATGAGGGAGGGGGACTTGATTGGGGGGGTGGGAAAGGGGAGGCGGCAGTGGGGAAGAGACAGAAATCTTTAATAAAAATAAATAAGTAAATAAAAAAAAAAGAATCCCTCTTCCCAGCCATTTCTAGGCTTGTGTCAATCTCACGAGATCTAATGAGCACACACACCTGCCTTGGCTGCCTTTAAATCATGTTTTAGCTCCCTGCTCTCTTACTGCCAACGTTTTAAATCTCAGGGGTTTAACTCAAATCTCAAACGTTTGTTTGTTTTGTAGACCAGGCTGGCCTTGAACTCACAAGAGCTCCGCCTGCCTCTGCCTGCCTAGTGCTGGGGTTAAAGGCCTGTGCCACCATGCCTAGATTAAACATTTTAGAATTTATGTTCTTTTCAAAATTATTTTGGAGATTATAACTATTATCATTTATCCCTTCTCTTTCTTCCCTCCAAGTCCTTCCATGTACTCCTTCCTGCTCTCTTTCAAATTCATTGTCTCCTCTTTTATTAATTATTGGTGTGTGTGTGTGTTCCTAATGCAGAAGTACAACCCGTTCAGTCTGTGTGCTATTACCTGTGTTTACATTCTCAGGGCTGAGTATTTAAAACTGGGTAACCTGTTGGTGTGCTCTCCCCTGGGGAAGATGCCTGTGGTTCTTTGTCCAGAGGCCCCCTCCTCACATTAGCATCCTTGTTTAGTTGGTGTTTAGGCAGACCTCTTGGAGAATTCTGACATTCCTAGGAGACACAGTCTCACAGCAGATTCCATGTGCCCCTGGTTCTTAGAATCAATCTTTCCGCCCCTCTTCCGCATAGATCCCTGAGCCTTAGGTTCAGGAATTATATTGTAGATATACTTTTAAATTCATGTACAGAGCACTGTACAAAGAAATTCTATTATAATTTATATATGTGTATATTATATTCCAACAGAAATATATGAGTCTTACATTAGTTTTAACTTTCTCTCAGGTTAAAGTGGGCAGTTAATCTTATATTTTATTTGGCATATCTAAATTTTTATTTAAACCTATATTCAGTTTTGAAATTTAGTATTTTATTTTTGTATCCTAAGACCTTGAAACATAGTATTTTACACTGATAACATGTTTCAATTCAAACAACTAAATTTTCATTTTAAAAAAATCTTATACAAACTAAATTTGCCTACCATGTTATTAGAAGCATTCTTTAAATTTAAATTTTTCAATTCTTTCAATTGCTGAACCAAATGTAAATTTTATAGTTTCTAATTATAAAAATAAGTATCACTTAAAAGTCAGTTCTTGGACTAGAAATGAGTTCAGCGAAAGAGCATGTACCTTGTGTATATGAGGCGCTGAGATCTACCCCAACACAAAAACATTTTTTAAAAGGTGTGTGTGTGTGTGTGTGTGTGTGCCCACAGATGCTGGAAGAGAATGTCTAAAGCTGAAGTTACAGTCAGTCGAATATGAATACTGAAACCCGAACTCGGATCCTTGGCAAGAGCAATATGTACTCGTAAGCACTAAGCCATCTCTCCAGGGTCCAAACATTGTTTTTAATTAGAAGTGTTAGGAATATTTCCTAAGTGAGCTCTCTGACGACGCAAAAATTCCCAATCACGCCAAATCAAAACAAGCCAAGTTAAGAAATATCCAGGTTTAATGGGAGATCTGCGCTCTCAGGTGGCCCCGAGGGGGAAATGGGAAGCCGCAGGAACACGACCCCCGGGAGGAAGAAAGGGGGACCACTTGTTCTTCTTTTGGGGGATCACTTAAGGACCCCAGGGAGGGGTCAGGACCTGGCCTGCTGGGATTTGAAGTCCAGACCAGGTCTGGGGGCTGAGATAGATGCCAGGGACCGGGGCCTATGCTCCCAACCTAACAAGAAGAAATTCAGTTGTTTTGAATTCCTCAGTCATTTTAAAATATATGTTTATTGTTTAAGAATTTCAAATAATTTCAATACTATTCTCCCCCACTCTTCTCCTAACTCCTTCCAGATCCACCCACCCCTCAGCTCCCCTTCTCAGCTTCGCCTCATTTTGTTTAGAGCTGTGAGTCAAATTTGTACAGCCTGTGTACTCCTGAGCATAGGACCACTCAGTAGAGGGTTGTTGACCTACTAGGGGTCACACCCTTTTTGGAAAACCTGACTCTTCTTCCCCGAGAAGCCACTAACCAGCAATAGCTTCTCAGGGATGGAAGCTCCATGCTGGAATGCTGATTGGCTTGACTTTGTGCAGGTCTTGTGTAGGTGACTACGGGTGCTGTGAATTCATGATTGAGTGATCTTATCATGTCCAGGGCTGGTCCTCCTCACCTCTAGGCCTAGAAAGCTTCCCATCCTTTCCTCCACAGCAGTCGCTGAGCCTTCCAGGGAGGGGGTGACACTGATGTCCTACTTGTGGCTAAGCGCTCCACTGACACTCGGCACTTCCATCTGCTGAGTTTCTGCATTAACCATCCTTTAGTGCACAAAGCTACTTCTCTGTCAAGATCTGAGAGCTGAATGTTCTACAGATGCAGAGATGCAAATTTAGGGGGGCAGTTTGATATCACCCATTTACCAAAATCCTAGCAGTAGGTTCACTCCTGGGACCTATGAATTCTCCAGCTATGACTTTGGAGTACCCAGCATTGACTTTTTTTTTTCCCTCACGTGGAACAGGCCTTAAATCCAATCAGGAATTGGGTGGTTGCCCCTACAATGCTAGTGCCACTATTGCACCCATAGGTGTATCTTGGCTATTACTGTAGTTCACAGAGGTTACAATTAAAATTTGGTGACACCCCCCCACACCCACACACACAAATAAGCCTGGATAACACTTTCCAGTACTATGAAAGATGACAGCAGGGAGGAAGTTCCCCTGTCAGTACCATTTTCTCATGTCTTGTGACCAAAATGTGTGGTGTCTGCAGCAATAGGGTCTTACCACCAAGTTCTGTTGGGCAACCAAGAGCAATGATGATAACCTGTATTGTTTGGAGAGGCTACAGGACATCCCTGGCGAACAAATCAAGGACAATGTATATTAACCAGTTTTCTCTAGAGCACTGGTTCTCAACCTTCCTAATGCTGCAACCTTTCAATATTCAACCTTCATGGTGTAATGACCCCTAAGCATAAAAGTATTTTCATTGCCACTTCATAACTGCAATTTTGCTACTTTTATGAATCATAATGTAAATATCTGTTTACAGATGCTCTTAGGCAACCCCTGTGAAATGGTCATTTGACCCCCCAAAGGGATTGCGATCCACAGGTTGAGAACCACTGCTCTAGAGGAACAGAAGCAAAAGAATGAGCGTAAATATTAAGATTTTATTATTAAGTCAGCTTTGAAATCATAACAGCTGAATCACACCTGGGAGACTGAGAACTCCTAAATTGCTTGATCTTTGAAGCTGAGTGACTCAGCAGTCCAAATCTCACCCAGAGCCTAAAAGTCACCCATGGAAGCCTGGAACAGTGGTTTTGATATCAGTGAGGGAATCATCATAGCAGCAGCAGCAGCACAGGATAAATTCACTCAGCAGGGAGAGGCAAGGCCAAACCACCAGCAGACAATGTCTTCCTTCTGCCTATCCCCTTTGTGTCTGCTTCCCACATTTGTGATGGATCTTCCCACAGTCATTTAGACAAATCCTCAGCTTCTCAGGTTCCTCATACAGGTTAGTCCAATTTTCCAGGTACCCTTACTGTTACTTATCCTTTTCTCCACCCTCTCCTCTGCCCTCCCCTCTCATCCCTCTCCACATGTAAAGCCCCCTCTGTATTATTTCCTCCCTATGTCACCTGTATTCTACGACCTCCCCTCCCTTAAGGTCTCTCTTCCTCTTCCTACTAATAGTTCCTCTCTAGTTGCCTGGTTTCTGCTGGTCTTCCAAATTACTAAACACAAATCTCAAGATTAGACACTATGATCAGCATATGAGTGAGAACTCATGCGATATTTATCTTTTGCTCAGCATGGTTTCCAATTCCTTCTATTTACCTACAAATTTCATGATTTCATTTTTCTTTAAAGCTGAGTGAAATCCTGTTGTATATAGGAACCACACTTTTATGCAGCAGTTGGGCTGGGCATTTTGGCGGTTTCCATGTCCTTGTGTTTGTGACTAGAGGGGCAATGAACGGGGATGAACGTGTATCTCAATCAAGCACTTTGTAAGTGCTCGGTAACAATATGCCCGCTGGCTCCATCCTGCACAGTATGGCCCTGAACCATTCCCATAAAGAGTTCAGATATCCAATGTCACTGCCTCATCTTCTAAAAGATGTTCTAAGGTCCAAATTGCTCATAATAGAATTCATATAAGGAATTTTGATGTTCATACATACTGTCCTGTGTTACATGTTTCCTCAGATCCATCTCCAGATAACTTTAAATTCTCTTTGGTTATATCTGATCTTTTAAACCCATAAAATTTCTCAATTCAGCCCCTATTTTCCTTTTCTGAGAGGTCTGTTTGCACTTGTTCATATGCCTGGGTTTTTTTCCCCCATAGTCTCTTGTTTTCTTAAGGTTTATATAGTCTTACGTTTTCAATCATGAACGGTTTATATTATTCAGTCTTTTAAGATTTATTTTATTTCTGTGTTTGTTTACATGTGTGTGCATGCCGCATGTGTATAGGTAGTTGTGATCTACTCTATGTGAGTGCCCTGAGCTGAACTCAGGTTCTCTGGAAGAGCAGTGTATACTCTTAATCGCTGAGCCATCTCTCCAGCCAATATTCTACATTTTTAATGATGTTACAGAAGGATGAGAATTCTTGGTCATCCTCAGCCTGGGCTAGAGGAGACCTTGTCCCACCCGTCTACACTGCCTCCTCCAAAAAGGGTTGCCGTTCCGTTATCTCAAGTACCTAAGCTAAAACTCCCAGGGTTTCGTTGACTGTTAACTCTACTTCATAGTGACCCATTCATTTCCTTTACTGTGAATGGGTCTTGTTCTCTGAGGAAATTTTTAGTAGCCGGGGCTACTGAAGAATCCCTTCAAAGCATTTTGCATCTATCTTTACCATGTCCCCCAGGAAGTGTCACCCCTAGGACCAAGTAGCTATTGTAATCCCTCAGTTTATAGATTTGTTCATGTGTGATTAAGGTAAATTCCACTGTTGCACTCCTTGCACAAGCTTGATCTTTATTTCCCATGGGAATATTCTATTTGCACTCAGCCGCAGCACGAGGTGGGCTTCCTGGGGCTGGTGGGTATGAAGTCTTGTGACCATTTCTTCATTGAAGTCGAGCCCTTCAAGAATCTGGTCCTCCTGAAACTGTCTCCGCTGCTCTCAGCCTCCAGCAATCCCAGATAAGTGAAATTCTGAGGTGTGTCTAGTGTGAGGTCCTGTCCTACCTCTCATTCCAGGCTCTCTGGTGTTCGTGTGTCTGAAGATTTCATCCTTGGACATTCAGCCATACTTGTCCCATACTCACACCCTCTACACAAATGCACATGCATACACATGCTTGAGTGTATGTGAAAGGATCTTTGGGGCTGTTCATAGTTCTGTTTAGCATACTGTCACGCTACCGAGACAGTCTGGAAGCAGAAATAATAAACTAGTAGCTCCTATAAAGCCCACATCCTACTCTCAGACCCCTGAGTTTATGTGCCCCAGAAAGGCAGGCATTTCTCCTCAGGGCACTTTTGCTTCCTAAGGAACCCTCAGAATTGGTTCCCTCTTAGCTGGCTTTTCTTATTGCATAAGCATACTCTATCCTATTACTTCCTTTCCTGGCGAATGCCTCAGTCCAGTCAAGCTTCTGTAACAAAATGCATTAGGCTGAATAATTCATAAACAGCCGATTTATTGCTCAAGAACAAGCACGAGCATCTGGTGCGGAATCGTTCTCAGCCTCAGACACAGCACCTTCCTGCTGCATCCTTGTGGTGGAAAGGGGAAGCATTCTCCCAGAGGCCTCTTTTCTAAGCACCCTAATTCCAATCATGAAGGCTTTACCCTCATAACCTACTCACCTCCCAAACGCCTCAACTTCCTCACCATGGACCAGTGACAGGTCCCAGCACAGTTATGACAGGCAGCCTCAGGACCCGCCTCAACACTGGCTAGCTTCTCTTCCATTTGTCTTCTAGCTTACTTGTGACTGGGTATTGGGAGCGTAAGATATGAAAGTCGTATAACCACTCCCAGGTGGGCATATGTGAGAAATGAAAGTCCAAGTGCAGTCCCCGTGAGAAACCAGAGATGTAGCAATTGCAATGTTATTAAATGCATAAGAAAGTATTTCTATAGGATTGAGGTGAAATCAAGGAAACCCCCAACCCAGGTAAGGCCTCTGGCTTTGTGTCTCCCATGACTGCTCTTCTGCCTTTACCCTGCGTCTTATTACCTGCTGTGTAATGTCCGTCTCTCCCAGAAGACAGTACGCTCCAGGAGAGTAAGGGCACATCCGCAGCCTGAGCTCCAGTGCCTATCTTGAGCCTGGAACCTGGTCAATAGGTATTCATTGGGTGCAAATTTCAAAGGTTCTCCTTCCTCCCTTCCTCCCTTCCTCCCTTCCTCCCTCCCTCCCTCCCTCCCTCCCTCCCTCCCTTCCTTCCTTCCTTCCTTCCTTTCTTTTTTTATTTTTTTTCGAGACAGGGTTTCCCTGTGTAACAGTCCTAGCTGTCCTGGAACTAACTCTCATAGACCAGGCTGGCCTCGAACTCACAGAGATCCGCCTGCCTCTGCCTCCCGAGTGCTGGGATTAAAGGCGTGCGCCACCACCGCCTGGTGACTTCATCATTTCTTATTGAAGATTTCTGTCATTAAAATTATTTTCAATACTTTTGGAAATTAGGTGAGTTGTAGGAGAATAAACGCAAATAAAATAGACCTACACTTGCTCAGAATTGAGTATAATGAAAGGTTCTATTTGGGGGGGCGACTCACACATCACAGTCCTCTGCACGAACGGGAACAGGAACGGAAGCCAGTAGCCAAGCAAGAGAGGAGAGAGGGAGCTGGTGTGTGAGTGCGCACCTTTTTGGTACCCAAGGCCACGCCCAGCCTGGTCCGGCCTCTCACAGGCCATTGGCTGAAGGAGGTTCTCCAGCATTTTTTTTTAAATATTTATTTATTTATTTATTTATTATGTATACAATGTTCTGTCTGTGTGTATGCCTGCAGGCCAGAAGAGGGCAACAGACCTCATTACAGATGGTTGTGAGCCACCATGTGGTTGCTGGGAATTGAACTCAGGACCTTTGGAAGAGCAGGCAATGCTCTTAACCGCTGAGCCATCTCTCCAGCCCCCCCCCCCAGCATTTTTTTCATCCTGTTACTTTATATCTGGACACATTTGACCTTTTGCTGTTTGTTATACTGAATTTGTAGTTTTCATTCCTGGTTGAAAGACCTAACCTGGAAACCCTCTTAGCCTTGACCTTGGGGAAGTGAGAGCTAATTAATGGCTGAATTGGATAAATATAATAATAATGGAGGTTCAGTTATTAGAAGACTGATCTAAGAACTGGGATAGTAAACACAGTCTTCCTTTTTTCCCATCACTTTTCTTCCTTTGCACTAACTCCCAAGAACCCATCATTTCTGAGTCAGTATGTGAAGAAGGACACTTAAATGAAATCCCACACTAGCTCAGAATTGAGTATAATAGAGGGTTATTTATTTAGGGGTAGACTCACAGATCAGAATCCTCTGCTGGAACGGGGAACTGGAAAAGAGGCCAGATGCACACTTTACATTGGCATATATAGTATAAGAGGCCACACCCAAGTGGGCGGGTAACTTGAAGGCTACTGGCGATAGGAATTCCTACAGGTATGAAAACTACAATATAGTGCATGCAATCCACAGTTGTGCAGGAGCATTTTTTATCTTGTGAGAAAAGGAAAGTTAGGTGATATGAAGTCATTTCTATCAAGGATAGGGACGTGTGGTGTGTGTGTGTGTGTATGCACACACGCGTGCGCAAGCACTTGTACATCCTTCCTATCAAGGACAGTGGCATACATATATACATATACACACATATGTATATACACACATATATGTATACATGTGTACAGCATATCTACTGGTTCACAGTGATGGAATATCATCCTGTGTACACTAGGGCCTGTGTATAATCCATTTTAATTTAAATTTGGCCAAGTATAATCCCTTAAACTTGCAAACCCGCCACCAAGAAACTTTACATGAGATGAATATAAAGCTACTTGTTTTTTTAAAAATATTTAAGATTATTTTTTGTTTATTTGTTTGCTTTTTGAGACAGAGTTTCTCTGTGTATAGCTCTGGCTGTCCTAGAACTTGCTCTGTAAACTAGGCTGGCCTCAGACTCACAGAAATCTGCCTGCCTCTGTCTCCTGAGTTCTGGGATTAAAGACATGGGCCACCATGCCTCGTTAGCATTTATTTTTATCTTTTTATGTATGTGTTGTGTGCGACCAAGTGTGTGTGCGTGCAGGTGCCAGTGTAGATATGTGCTTTTAACATCACTCCGGCTTTGAGCGTTTTTAAAAATACATAGATAATGTAGCATTTGTCATAATTGCCCAAGTATGGCATTAGGCCTTCTTGATTTATTTTTCTTAAGAACACAAATACAATAAAAGTATCCCAATTTTTTTAATTTTTTGTTTTTTTTTTTTAGTTGTTGAAAAAAAATTTCCGCCTCCTTCCCATTTCCTATTTCCTTCCCCCTCCTCCCACACATCGCCCCCTCCTCTCACTCACCTGCCCCTCTCCCCCTCCCTTCATTCTCGAGAGGGAGGGGGAAGTATCCCAGTTTTTAAAATAACCCCTAAATCTAGAAAGTTTTAAGACTCTGGGTGACGGCCTCACAAAGTTCAGGTACCTCTCCCAGTGTAAGCTACTTAGCAGAAGAAAGTGCCGGCAGTCACCTAGTATAAACAATTATTGCCTGTCTCAAAAGTGACTTGGGGAGGAAAAGGTTTAATCTTAGCTTACAGTGCTCAAGTCACACTCCATCTCTGAGCAAAGTCAGGACAGGAACCTGGAAGCAGGAACTGAGGCAAAGGCCATGGAGGAGTGACACTCACTGGCTTGCTCCTCATGGCTGGCTCAACCTGCCTACTTACCGAGGACCACCAGCCCAGGGATGGAGCCGTGCATCATGCACCATGCTGTCCCTCCCCATCAAACCGCCAAGAAAACGCACTACGGACTTGCCCATGGACTGACCTGATAGGCCATTTTCTCAAATGAAGTTCCCTCTCCCCAAATGTGTCGAGTTAACAATACACCAGTCAGCACACTGCCTAAATAAAGCAAACCTGAATTTATCCCCAGAGGACAGCTGCTCCGGCCGAGCTTGGAGGTCCCCTTGTTGTTTAAACTCTGAAGCTAGTTTCAGCCAGCTTTGCAAAACCCAAGCATTTAACATGGAGGAAAGTTACATCTTGGACCACATTTACCAAGACCGTATATCCAAGGCAGAGATGCTGAAGTGAACCACAGATTTGGACTACATCTACCAAGACCATATATCCAAGGCAGAAACGCTGAAGTGAACCACAGATCTGGACACTCTGTAAATCCATGAAATTACTTTTCTTCTACCCTGTTGTAAATATTACCAGAGTGCCAGTCAATTCTTGTGTAGGTTGTCCCTTTTCCCTGGCTCCATTCATCTGAGCGCACCAAACAGTTGGCAACTATTTATCCCGTAGCCTGTTACAATGACATGTAACGTGCAGGACGAGGAGGATGCTTCTCTTCAACACATACACAGTTCGTGCTAAAAGGCAACGTCTAAGTCCTACATCCTCCTATATTCTTCACCTGAAAAAGTGCAGGCTTTTTGAAGTAATTTGATATTTATGGAATTCATGTTTTCTGGATCACTTATGCAACACTATGCTGGTGTTGATTAGGGGGACGCATATCACAGATGTTCATATCTCGGCTTATTTATTTGTGGGTGAGAGACAAGCTTTAAGCACCAGAGAAGTCCGCTGCAATTGCAGTCACCACAGCTGGGAGGAGAGAACTATGCATTGCGACAAACAGGAGCAAGAGTGCGACCTGGCCTCGCGGAAGCCTTTCTGGCTGCCTGACTTACATTACAGAGAAGTCACTGGGTCCCCATACTCCCTCAGTAAACCTTCACATGCTTATTTAAATTAAGTCCAAGTTAAGCACACCCGCATGTTCAACCCAACCGTAACCAATTTGCACGTCTGTTTAGATGTGTTTGCTGGGTCTCCTCCTTCAGCTAACCAGGGCAAGAACCAGCTTTCCGGTGTAGCGTCTGATATCTGCTGCACTGTGCAGGAAGTGGAGCATGCTCCCCGTGGGAGCTGACGGGGACTGGAGATTCACATTCCATCTATGAGGTGAGTTATCAGAAAAGGGCTGTGTAACCTCTCGGCTTCTTTACCCTTATACCTGGAAAACGCTACTTCCTCATTGGATTGGTGAAGGAAAGGGAAATGACTGATACGTACAGCGACTGGCCCCTCTGTAAAGCCCCCACTAAACATAACACTTGATTTTGCTGCTTTGCTTGTTTGATGTATTTTGTCTGTGTTGCGTTGGTGGTAGTGGTGGCTTTTGTTTTATCTGTCCCTCACAAGCCGCTGTGTTACCCCTCCTCTGAAATCAAACACCAAGGCTCCAGTAGCCTGCCCTACTTCTCAGAGCCAACACCAGTACTTCCCCCACGCTGGAGGTGAGGTTGTAGGCAGTAGGTTGCTCCTGAGTGGACATTTGGCACTGCAATCACATCTGGGTGTGACAACTTCAGGGGTGGGATTGTTGTTCCTGCCCTCTGGTGGCTAGCATCCAGAGATGCTGTTAAGCATCCTACAGGACAGGCCAGTCTTCCCACACTGGAGGATTTATCCTGCTACAAATGCTAACACTGCAGAGACTCTGACCTACATAAGTACAATCAGTTCTAGAGACAGGGAAGCCATAGCAACCATCAAAAATCCATTGTAAGTATTAAACTATCCATGAAGAAAACTAAGCATAAATATCAGAGCCGTTGCACAGGCTGCCTGTTAAGTGGGTCTGGGTGGCGGTTCTGGGTTGTTTTCAGCAGTACGTCCTTTCTTGCTTTAGTCGTTTATGGTGTGATGAAGCCAATATTCTACATCACTTGTTGAGAACCTCCAGCGCTTTAAATCTCCATGCACTGCAAATCTTGCTATAGATGTGTATACATGTAGGGGTTGATCATATTGGACTCTTACAATATAGTACACTCTATACATTGGCATATAAGAATGTTTGCTATGCATACACTTCAGTGCATAAAACTATAATAAAAAAATCTGTGACAAAATCCAAACAAAGCCAGACTAAGGTCACCTTTCTTCAGAGACAAGACCACACAAACTCACAATACAAAACCATTTTAGACGACCTGTGGATCCTTCTACATTCATGGACAGTTGAAATACACTAATGAGACCAAACCAATGTCACCGACCACAATTATTCCAGCTGTTTTCTCAACCCAACATCCCCCCCCCCAACCAGGTACTGTGAGTTTAAAAATCAAAACCTCAGATTTTTTTAAAATTACCACAAGCATTTCAGAAATTTTGGTCTCCTTTTAGCTCATTAGTGAGATCATCCTATTCTAATATCTGTCAGATTCTCAACTAAAAAAGTGATATTTTCAAAACCCAAAAGGCACATCATACAGGCCTGGGACAAGTGATGAAACATGACAGCAGTCAGACTTCCTCTGTCTCCAACAACGCTTTAAACAATAAAGACACAGTTTTTACACTCTGTATGTAAAAATATGCCCCAAACCCTTGACTTGACTTGTTCTTGTATTGCTTAATTAGCATAGAAATTTTGAAAATCCTCCACAGGATAATCTATAAATAAGAACTATAGATAGTACTTGAACCATTGAGAAGAACCTACCTGATCTGCTAAATTTTTAAAAAAGTGAAACCAGAGGCTGAAGCAGGAGGATCAGCCTGAGACATCTAGTGAGCTCTGGTCCACCCTGGGCTACACAGCAAGACCGAGTAAGCAAGCAAGAGAGAGGGGGAATCAGTTGGTTGACACCGGGGTCTTCCTCTATCTCTGTATAGCTTACCTTTTGTTTTATCAGAAAAGATCTCACTGTGTAGTTCAGGCTGTCCTTGAACTTACTATGTAGACCAGGCTGGCCTTGAACTCACAGAGATCCACCTGTCTCTGCCTCCTTAGTGCCAAGATTAATGATGGTGTGTGCTTCCAACTTATCTTTTGAGACAGGGTCTCTCACTGAACCTAAACCGCACTGATTCAGCCAGGCTAGCTTGGCCAGTGAGCCCAGCCTGTCTCTAGCCCACCGTCATCCTGCCCTGTGGTCACAGAGGCATGCCTGGCACGTGACTGTTAGGTGCAGGGAATGCAAACTCAGGCCCTCATGCCTGTGTGGCAGGCACCTCACTGAGTCATCTCCTCAGCCCGAAAACAGTGTATTTAAGAAGGTTTGACAGCATAGGCGAGTCTGTGGTGCAAAAGCCACGTTTGAAGGCTGGCAGGGCAATAACGAAAACACCGAGATTCTGCTTTGTGCTTAATTCCACAGGACACGAAGGGTGTTTACGGCGGAGCATGAAAGAAGGAACCAAAGTCCTTTAAGTTCTCTGATAGAACTTGGGGTATCTGAGTTCCCAGGAACTGGAATCAGCAGTTCTTAGAAAGCCAGAGCATGGCCTCAGTCAAGGTTGAGAAAGAACGGCCGAAATCCGCAGGGCGTAAAGAACAGTTTTAACTGGCTGGACAAGAGAAACCTTGAGGGAGGCGAGCTAAGGTTAAATGAGGGTCCCAACTTAAAATGAACAGTGTGTTTTAAAATCTGATCAACCGAGTAAAAGTGGAAATGAATAAAATTTCATTTTAATGTAAACTTGTGAGCTATAGACACATAATGAATTTTAAGGAAACCAGAAACCGGCACGGGCGGGATATTTCCAAGTGAGAGTGAAGTGGACACACCCTCAATCTGTCAAAGGCAAAACAGAAAAGTCTCAGTCTGGGAATGCAGAGGTGTTCTTCCTGCTGCTGTTGTTGTCAAACTCAAGGCTGCATGTACTGCAGAGACAGTAACATGGCCCCTGCCCCGCGCAGGTAACACGCTAGTGGAAGCTGGACACGTAGCTCCATGACCGGAAGCACGGACGCCGCTATCTGCAAACACTGCTTTGTATTGCACTACTTCCACCTTGTGTTCACCCAGCTCAGCGTATAACAGCTGCTGGCATTGAAAATGTCCTTCTTCAGGAAGAGCTGAGGCTTCGATAAGTCCTTATAGGTGTGGAAAAGCCGGAAGTCCTTCTGCTCCAACTCCTTCAGGAGGCTGTACCAAAACCTCACCACACTGCTCTCGCTGCCACTGACCTCAAAGCCCGGCCAGTGGAGATGAATCTCAAAGATGAGCTGGCCAATCTGCTCAAGGACATCTTCCAGAATAAGATTTTCTAGAACTTTCCATTCTGCACTTTCCAGATCTGCCTTGAGAACGTCAATCTGTAACAAAGCAATAAAATGGGATGCTCAGCCTTGGTTATGAACTATACCACCTCCATATCATATCATATAATTTCATACCATACCATATTATTACACCACATCATATCATGTCATCATATCATACCATATCATCATATCATATCATATACCATATCATATAATATCATATCATACCATATTATTACACCACATCATATCATGTCATCATATCATACCATATCATCTTATCAACCTCCAAAGGCAGCAGAATTTTTAAATTTTCAGAGTTGGAGGTCAATTCCAAGTATCTGCTTTAAAAGTTTTTATTAAATATTTTTCACAGAATATATTTTGATCATATTCTGTCTCCTCCCTCAATTCCTCCAAGATTCTCCCCACTTTCTACTCAAGATCCAAAAAAGACAAGTATCATATGTTTTCTTTTAAGCTTTAGATGTGTGTGTTTCAATCTGAATAACCAAGTAGCCATCAATGACATAAATTTCTAACTTTACTTCATATTGTTAATGAACAAACAATGAAACATTGTAATAGACGGAGTCAAACTTGGCTTCTTGGTTACCACTTCTTCTGGGGTAGGCTCTGTTTGCTAGCGGCAAGCAGAGGCGCAGCTCCTTTAAGAGACTTCCTGACTCAGTGATAGTGGCAAAAACCATGAGGCTCTTTTAAGACCCTGCTACCAGAATTGTTTGCCATACCCAGAACCTGGAAACAACCTAAATGCTCCTCAACCAAAGAATGGATAAGGAAAATGTGGTACATTTACACAATGGAGTACTACACAGCAGAAAATAATGACATCATGAAATTTGCAGGCAAATGGATGGATCTAGAAAACATCATATTGAGTGAGGTAATCCATACCCAGAAAGACAAATAGCATATATACTCACTCACAAGTGGCTTTTAGACATAAAGCAAAGAAAATTAGCCTACAACCCACAATCCCAGAGAACCTAGACAACACCTAGACAATATTGAGGACCCTAAGAGAGACATACATGGATCTACATAGGAAAGAGAAAAACACAAGATCTCCTGAGTAAATTGGGAGCATGGGAACCATGGGAGAGGGTTGAAGGGAAGGGGGAGAAGGGAGAGGAGCAGAGAAAAAAAGTATAGTTCAATAAAATCAATTAAAAAATACATTAAGAAAAAAATAAAAATAACCAAACAAACAAAAAAAGGGACCCTGCTACCAAACACTTAACTGGGTTTTATGAGCAGCTAGTGGCATGTTACTTGGTGGCAACATGGAATCAGAAACTTCCCAGAGTTGAGTCCAGGGTTCAGGTCCCTGTTCGGGCGCCACTGTAGACCACCTGGCGGGTCAGTTAGTCTAGGGGTTGTAACCCGCCTGGCTGGTCAGTTATTCCAGGGTCCCGGAGAGGTGCTATCTGAAAGACATGGGCGGGAGAAAGGAAGGAGGCCAAGCTAGGTTTGTTGAAGCCTCCATTTATTAGAGTCATGGTTACAGCTTATATAGCCCCTGGATGAGGAATTTGGGGATGAGATGGGGGGTAGGGGCATGGCCAGGAAGGAATCTTGCAATGATGGTTCCAGCCGGTCGTGAGGTCATCGTCCAGGAGGTTACAATTGGTCAAGTCACCATTCCTCGGTCAGGAAGTCGCAAGTTGACACACCAATTCTCTAGATAGTTGAAATGTGGGGCGGGTTCCGCTAACAGATAGCTCTCAAGATAGTTGGGTGTGAGGCTCTCTGCAAACTCCCCAGGGCAATGGTCCCTGCAATAATTTTGGGGGGAAATGGCTTCTGACAGGTTACATTGGTAAAGAGGCTCTACTTTTATTCCACAGGAAATGAGAGGCTGCAGATTCATTCTGAGTTAAGAAAAATCAGGTTTGATTAAGGAAGAACCCCAAGAAATCTCTTATGGGAATGGATGGCCCAGATGACCCAGCATTTCAGAGCACCTCTGTCATAGTTTCCTCTGAGTTCTACATCCAGAACAGTTTCAAGGCTACTGACTGAGACAGATCAGTCACACAAAATATCCCAGTCAGGACTTGACCATAATTCTAAGTTTCTTCAGAGTCCATATAAGATTGCCAGTGCCCCTAGTCAACAGGGAACAGTCTAGAGAACTATGCCCAAATTCCTAAAATATTGTTTAAGAATGTTGGTTTTCATTTAAGGGAGGTTAGCTACAAGTTGTTATTGGTCATAGTCAATTTTTTTATAAATGAAAAAGGGGGATATGATATAGAAATGATGGGAAAAGGGGTAGAATTTTGAGTCTACTTTAACCCAAAAAAGCAACTGTTGATCTCAAAATATTTTACATTGGTATGAATTTTAGTTTATTGATACAAATTTAAAGTCAATTTCATTATACTGTATATATATATATTTCTACTCTTGTTTAAGGTATTAGGGTTTATGCAACTCCTTTAAAATGTAATGTATAATTGAGAAATAAAAATTAATAGCCATCTAAATAGTCAAACTTTTGTTAGGTATGTTTTCAAGGTCATACACAGATATATTTAGATAGATGATCTTCAAACACTTCAAAGACCTACAGAATATGGCATTTAACATGTTTAATAACCTAAGACTTTTCATGAAAGTGAGACATGTCTGATCCTGGCAACACCAATCCACTTCAGAGAAGATGATGTGCATTGAAAAACTCCATATGGAGTTTACTTTCTTCATGGCAAAAGTTAGGCACTTGGCAAGAAACTGCCCTTACCTCAGCTGCTGACAGTACACTGGCCAAATTGGACAAGTAGGACACAAAGGAAAGTAACTGATCACTTTGCCAAGACAAGGAAGGACAGTACTTCAAAAATTGTGCTTCACAGAAAAGTCTGTCAGATATGCTAGGCCTGTAGGCCAGAGTTGGATGCCCCAACTTTGCAGAGGAACCTTGGATGACTATCCAGGCAGCTTGAAGTCCCTCCCACTAGGCAACAGTTCACCCTTCTGAGGTCTTTGATGAAGTTGAAGACTAGATAGTCAAAATTATAATTTTTCTTAATTATGGGTAAAAGATAAATTAGATGTGAAACTTTAAACTTGCCAAGATAGGATAGATAATAGAATTTTTTTTTCTAATTTTGTCAAATACAAATGGACTCAATAGTCTTACTTAATAACTGTTTTGTTGTATATAATTTTGCTACGTTAAGGCTAAAACCTTCCTTTTTAATTAGACAAAAGGGGAAATGCTGTGGATTTGCTCATTGTTAAATAAAAGCTGATTGGACGATAGCTGGGCAGGAAGAGATTGAGTGAGAAAGACAGACTAGGAGAATTCTGAGAAGAGGAAGGGCAGAGTCTGGAGACGTTGGCCAGATGCAGAAAAAGCAAGAGGGGCTTGCCATACTGAGAAAAATCACCACCATGTGTCAGAGCATAAGTAAGGAGTATGGGTTAACTTAAAATGTAAGAGCTAGTTAATAATAAGCTTGAGTATTTATAAATGATATAAGCTTCTGTGTGGTAATTTGGAAAGCAGCTGCTGGATATTTGGGACCGAGTGGCTCTGGGATAGGAAACTTCTGATTACAATGGACTCTTGTGCTTTCTGCCCAATGCCAGCAGATACCTAAGGAAGAACAGCCAGGGTGCATTCACCATGGTGTCCCATGTCCTACAGTCTTTCCCCATAATCTGCATGCCACTCCAAGGAGCCCAGTCAAGTCTGCTAGCATGGTGGTCATATAGAGGGAAAGACAGAGGGCCATGCCTGCAGGATCGTTCCTACAGGTGTTAACCCCTGGAGTCTTCATTAGAATTTGAAGCCTAAGAAAGAGATTTAGGGTTTCTGAGTATTGAAATCATCATTTCATGGTTTCTTTAAAAAATTACAGCCTAGAATAGCATTCTAAAACAAAACAAACAACAACAACAAGCCATGAAATGTCTCCTATTTATTAAATAACATTTACTTCCCACATAAGATGGAATAAAGGAAGATAGGATGGGAAGGATTATTTTTACAATTAAGTTATGAATCAGCTCGTTTCTGCTGTCTTTGCACAAAATCCATTCGAATTACAGAATCTCCACTACCAGAAATAAATGGGTGTGGCTCTGTGGCAGAGTGCTTTCCTAGGAAACATGAGACCCCTGGTTCTCATGCCCAGCACCATAAAAAAATGTTACCAAGCTACTAATACGTGCCTGACCCCAAGCTAAGTACTTCTGTTTGCAATGTTCATTTAATTACATGTCAGTACTAATGGAAGAGTAATTCTGTTAGTGACTGTGGTGGTTGGAATGAGAATGGCCCCATAGGCTCGTATATTTGAATGCTTGGCCATCAGGGAGTAGCGCTCTTTGAGATAGATTAGGAGGTGTGGCCATGTTGGAGGAAGTATGTCACTGGGGTGGGCTTTGAGGGTTCAAAAGTCCAAGCCCAGCCTAGTGTCTCTCCCTGATGTTTGCCTATCCAGAGGTAGAACTCTCAGCTCCTCCAGCACCATGTCAGCCTGCGTGCCACCATGCTTCCTGCCATAATGAGAATGGACTAAACCTCGGAAACTGTAAGCCAGTCCCCATTAAATACTTCCTTTGTAAGAGTTGCCATGGTCATGGTGTTTCTTCAGAGCAATAGAACACTGACTAAGACAACGACCTTAGTTACCATTTATGAAAACAGACTCAGTCACACAGCTTGGAGAGGCAGTGATAAAATATGAAGTCTGTGTATCACAGCATGCACATGTGTGTATGTGTGTGTATTTATGCATGCAAGCGTATGTGAATGCATGTATGTGTGTGTGTGCCTATAAACATATGTGTGGAAGTCAGAGGTCATCTGGTGTCTCTGCATCTTATTTTTTTCTCTATCTTATTAATTTTTAAGATGAGGTTGCTTGTTAAAGCTAGAGTTCATGTTTGGGGCTAAACTGGCTGGCCAGTGAGCCCAGGAATCATCCTATCTGCACCCCAAGGATCCCCTTCACCAGAACTGGGATTATAGATGCCACCACACCCAGTATTTATATGGGTGCTGGGGTTCTCGACCCAGGTCCTCAAGCTTGCAAGGCAGGCACTTTCGCAACCAAACCATCTCTAGCTTCCCGTATGTTCTAAGCATTAAAGAGCACTATCCTTCCAGTAAGCCACAACAGGAAAGAGTAACAACATTCCAAGGAGCCTTGGCCTTAGAAAACCAAGCGCTGCTGGGAGACTGAATGTGGGTCAGTGAGGTGCTTGAATCAGTATCATTGGATTTTCAGAGCACTTTGTAAAATGGGTAATTTCGCCTCATGGAAGTCTGACGACATCAGACACAATGCTTGCTGGAATGGAAGGAAACATTCAAAGGAACAGAGGCTGGAGTCTCAGGCACTTTGGCTCCCCAGGAGGCTGCTGGCCAGAGTCACTACGATCTGGCTCTGCAGAATTGAGACTGTCTTTGCGGCTTTATAAACGTGGGTGGACAACACCAAATCCAGACATGTTCACCCTTTCCTGCCAGCGCCGTCTGAACGGTAGGTTTTCCAGACGGTGTTACCATGTGCGAGTCCCACAGCCTTGGAGGTAGGCGTTCTTTGAGTGCTCTCAGAGTTGCACGGAGGAGAAGGAGCATAGACATCACATGTAATTGCCACAAGAAAGTGGGCTTTGCCTAATGTCATGAGACCTGCAACACACGCTTAGCACTCTTTGGTTCTATTTTGTTTTGTTTTTCGAGACAGGGTTTCCTCTGTGTAATAGCCCTAGCTATCCTGGAACTAGATCTTTAGACCAGGCTGGCCTCCAACCCACAGAGATCCACCTGCCTCTGTCTCCCGAGTCCTAGGATTAAAGGAGTTCCACCTCTGGCCAGTTACACTTGGCACTCTTGATTAGATGTACTGGAACCAAGGACAGAGAGGTCTTAGGAAAGTCAATGTCTGCAAACTGTCTGTGGTCAGTGGTTTCAAAACAAATGGAAAAGGTGAAAAACGACATTTTTCTTCCTGAAAGTAGCTGAGCAAAGATAGGTCCACGGGAATACGGTCCAGGACAAATTAATTCTAATGAATTGGACCCAAGGGAATTAACTCCTTCTATTTTACATTTCAGCTGCATTGGCACACCTATAGCCTTGGTTAGTTAACTTGGCAGTTTGGGGCAGAATCCTCCTGGATTAAGAGTAATTAAGTTGTCAAAAAAATATTTAATCAAAATTTCACAAAATGTCCTAATTGGTAGAGAATGCACCCAAAATTTATTGATCAGCATGTGTTGTACTGAGTCACACAGCCAAGAATTTCTTAGCTTCCTTGCAGACGTATTTCCCCCACAGACTTAGGTTTTCTGCGAGTTTGGATATGTGAAAAGGACAGGGTAGGGTAGGGAGGCAGCACAGCGCAATAGAGTAGACTGCTTAGCAAACAGGAGGAGGAAAAAACAAAACCAAACAAAAACAAAAAAAAAAAAACAAACAAGGAAGTCAGGAGTGGGTGCATGGGGAGGCAGGCTAAAGTTCATTACCTTGACATCAAGCTGAAAACTCTACTGGTAAAGATACAACAGAATATATCATATATTTTCCAGACAAATTCTAGAGGTGTATTTAACATGTGTATGGGTGTTTTGGCTGCATTATCTATGTGCACCATAGAGGTCAGAAGAGAAAATTAGAACCCTTGGAACTGGAGGTGCGGATGGTCGTGAACAGGGATGCTGGGGACCAAACCTGGGTCCTCTATAAGAGCAGCGAGTTCTTTTTACTGCTGAACAATCTTTCTACCCCTCACCCCAACATATTTTAAATAAATTATCTACCAGAAGTTATAGGCAACCAGAACAGAACCAAATACAGTTAAATTGTAGCAATATATACTTGCTTCCTAAATGTAGTTCTTATTCGCTTGATAAAAATGTCTTCTAAAAGCAAACCGTATGCTAAGTATGACAACACCCCTACCTTCTCTGCTCCAGTGATGCAGAGTCCCTGCTCACTCAGCCTTCCAGCGGTGTGGCCTGCAGTCGCCCACTGCTCTTCCCGGCCTCCCTCCTGAGAGCACAGCCAGCCGAAGCCCAATGAGTAAAGCCTTATCTCCTCTCCCATCATGCACTTCCTTTTGCTGGCATTTCAGAATGTCCCATTACCATGAACAGTTTTGCAAATGTAATTTTCATTATCACCGCAAAATGCAGACAATATTATTGTTATTATAAAGCACTAAAGGTTTCTCGGTAAGATATGCCACATTTAAGATTCTAATACCAGCTTGGAACAATTATGGCACCCCAAATCATGCAAATGATTGTATTTGGATAATCAAGCGCCAAGCCTAACATAGTTGGGTTAAATAATGTTTCTTCTGAAAAACAAGTAAGTGACAATGTCTAGGAAACTCTGGAATAAGTAATGACATATTTTTGGTAGGAGGGTCTCAAAGAGGTTGGAAGAAACAATCTGTCTGGTATCATTTCAAAGGTATTGAAGAGGTCCTAGTGTCAAATATCATCTCCTTTCCTAACACCTCAAATACCCAATAAATTGCTTTTCACACAACTTTCTGAAGAACTGAGAATTTTAATTTTAACTGGATTGAAATGTGATACCTTCTGGCAACATCCTCACTAAGGGTACAAGCCTATGCCTGGGCTGATCCACCCGGATCACGGGTGATCCATGATCCCTCTCCAGGATGACATGAAGGGAGAGGAAGTGGGCTGTGCACCTGAGTGAGCTTTGTAGGTTGCCATAGCAAAGAGCAACAGACCAATGACCTAAAATTTGATGTTTGTCATCTCATCGTCACAGCATCTGAAAGTCCATGTTTCTCCTTAGAGGAGAAACTGGTCCTACCTCTCTCCAGGCTTGGCAATGTGGCATTCTTAGCATCTGCATCATCTGGTCTCTGCCTGTACCTTCTCACGACAGTCTCTGTGCCTGTATCCGTGTCTGAGTCCAAATTTTCCCTTCCATAGAGGCTTCAGCCATTTTGGATTCGAGTCAAGCATGCTCTCTTATGATTTCAATATTTAGGCAATACATCTGCAACAACCATATTTCCAAACAAGGCCATGTTCTGAAGTGCCGGAGAAGCAGGATTTAACTGGTAACATTGCCCAAGGCAGCCACAGCAACGGTGCTTTTGCAAGACAGTATGGACTCAGGAGTCACTGTTTAGACAGCAGGGCCTGTTAAAGTCAGCCAAAGGTAGCAACTATCTAAGGCAATTATGACTGTCACTCTGCCAGTCATGACATCAGCCAACACTGGCAGCTTCATCCTTGCTAAATACCCAAACCAGGCAAATCAAACAATCTTGAGGGCCAACCAAAATCACCATGGAAACATGCCCATATCTCATTTCCCTGATTCTTTTTGCCATGCAAGCAAGTACAACCTGCTTGGGGCACTTTCCCACTCCCCGAAGACATCCCTCCCTGTCCCTCTGTAAGTAACCCTTCAGGTTCACAGCATCCTTTTATCTACAGGTCTTCATCTAAGCTTATTTTTAACAGGTCTCCCAGCAGGATGAGCAGATTTGGCTCATGCTGGCTACCTTTGAAGAGGGCAATAATGGGAGCTATGCCTTTCAAGTAAAAGCCTAGTCTGGATGTCAAAATTCCTTTGCATTCTATCAGTCAAAACAAACCACAAAGCCAACTCAGAGGTTAGAAAAGACAATAGAGTCTAGTCACAGAGGGAAGAAGGAACAAGCATGCGGAGGGGCGGGGGGGGGGGAGCTGTTCATGGCCACCTTTGCAGACTATTGGCCCCAGTGATTAAAAGCAATTGTACTTCATGCAAATCCATAAATGAACTATGATATTGTCAATGTTGGCATAGATACAGATGTTTAATAGACATGCACAATCAAGGTTTCAGTATCACACCTGGAAACAAGGACTGTTGGCATGCATGTGGGGTATTTTCTTGATGGCTATTGATGTGGGATACCCAGTCCACTGTGGGCAGTACCATCCCTATGCAGGTGTGCCTGAGCTAAGTAAGAAAGGTAGCTGAATATTAGCCTGTGTGCAAGCCAGTAAGCAGTGAGCCTTCATGGTGTCTTGTAGTAGGAGCTGAGGGCTGTGTTCCTGCCACCCCAGCTCCTGGTCACCTGGCTAGCTTATGCCCCGAAATAACAACATACAAACTGTATTCTTTTAAGCACTGCTTGGCCCATTATATCTAGCTCCTTCTCGGCTAACTCTCGCACCTGGACTAGCCCATTTCTAATAATATGTATAGCACCCCAAGGTGTGCTCACTGGGAAGATTCTAGCCTACGTCCATCCTGGGTTGGAGCTGCATCGTGTCTGCTCCAGAGAGCAGAGCTATCGAGTCTGAGCTCACTTCCTCTTCCTCCCAGCATTCTGTTCTGTTTATTCCACCCACCCTTGTTCTAACCAATAAAATGGGCCAAGGCAGTTTCTTTATTAGCCAATGACCTTCCTCCATCATTTCCCCTTTTTCTGTTTAAACAAAAAGGAAGGAAGGCTTTAACTTTAACATAGCAAAATTACATACAACAAAACAGTTATCAAGCAAGAATTACAGTTACAATATTTATATCTATTTTATCTTTATCATAACTAAGGAAAACTATAACTATCTATCTATTCTTCAACTTCATCAAAGACTCCAGAAGGATATAATATTACCTAAGTAAACAAGCAAGAAACTTCCAAAACTCTAGAAGTGACAGAGACATCTCACTGCCTGGACAGTCACCCAAAGTTCTTTTGTACCGCTGGGGCATCCGTCTTCAGCCTTCAGGCCCATAGTATCCAGAGACATTTCCATGAAGCAGGAAATTTCAAAGGCAGTTCAGTCACTATCTGCTGTGTCCTGCAGAATGTCTCACAGACTCCTTCATGAATCAGGAACCCCGAAAGATCATCTCACCTTTAGGCAAGTTCAGCAGTCCTCTTTCTGTGGGTTCTTTGTGTCCAGTTTATGCAACAGTTGAGGCAAGAGCAGTTTCTTGCCCAAATGGCTATCAAACTTCATAAGGAGCCTCTTCGAAGCCCATCTTCCTTTTGAAGTAGATTGGTGCTGCCAGGAGCAGATGTGTCTCATTGTCATGAAAAGCCCTAAGTTATTAAAACTTAAAATGCCATATTCTGTAGTCTTTGAAAGATATGAAGAATGTCTATCTGAAATATATCTATGTACATCTAGAAAATCTCACTAACATGACTACAAACTTGACTATTATAGATGATTATCTATTAACAACCTATATACATTACATTTTTAAATGAACTACACAATCACAATACCTTAATCAAGATCAGAAACACATATGCATATAACAAAATTGACCTTACATTTCTATCAATAAAGCAAAATCTATACTAATGCAAATTACTCATACCTATATCATATCCCCCTTTAAATGTAAAAGAACATTTATAAACTATATTTGGGAATATGGGCGCAGTTATTTCTCTCCAAACTGCTTCCTGCTGTATGGGGGCGCTGTTATTTAGGTCTTTTATGGTATAACCTGTGTGCTAGATTCATCTCAGTCAGCAGTCGAGTGAAGTAATTTTTTGAAGGTGTTCACAGTAACCCTTCAGGAGGGCATGGTCCATCATACCATATTGGGATAGAAGTGATCCACAGGGTCACATCCTCTGTGAAAACAAAAGAAGAAACTCCTTTCCAAAGCGTCATGTCCTTAGATCCAAATTTTAAAGACAAGGTATTTTCAAAATCTCTATGTTGGATTAGTTCAGCAGCATTTATAAACAAATATCTTTTGGCATCTGTTGCTCCTTCCTCAGCATTCAAACAATTCAAACCGAAAATAATAGCATACAGTATCAAGATTCTCTGTGTATTTTCCATCTTTGTGCAGCTTTGTTTTAACCTCTATTTCGTTTATTTTTACTTTTAACTTTTTGCTTTTTGAGACAGGTTCTCTGTATATCTTTGACCTGGAATAACTCTGTAGACCAGGCTGTCCTTGAACTCTCAGAGATCCGCCTGACTCTGCCTCCCAGGCATTTGGGATTAAAGGCGTGTGCTACCACACCTTGAAGTCAGAGGTCAATCTCCCTCAGGGCAGGGAACCCTGATTGCTCTTTGGGCTGACGAGGGAGGGGGACTTGACTGGGGGAGGGGGAGGGAAAGGGGAGGCGGCGGTGGGGAAGAGACAGAAATCTTTAATAAA
>JABTXL010001153.1:3163578-3205121 GCA_025134845.1 Neodon shergylaensis
GGGAAAGGGGAGGCGGCGGTGGGGAAGAGACAGAAATCTTTAATAAAAAAAAAGCCATCCGGAATTATGGTGCCAGGCAAGTGGAGAAAAGCATTAATAGTCCTATCCAGCTATAACACCTAGGAGCCACAGCTACCACCAGCAAAGCAAGAAATTCCGAAAGATACAATAGTGGCACTTGTATCCTGGGGTAACCAACAGTGAGATAATTAGACACAGGCTCAGGGAATACAGCAGAAGAGGTAACAAGAAAGACTATAAGAGGCCAGGGCATCTGTTTCCCTTCTCTTCTTTAAAATGGGGGAGGGCAAAAGGGATGGGGAAGGGGAAATTTGGGAGAGAAAAGGGGGAATGTGATCAAAATACACTATATGAAATTCTCAAATAATAAAAATATTATACTGCTTAAAAAATATTGTTAAAAAGGGCTAGCCAGCAAGGAGATCTGACCTTGGTACCAGAAGATCCATCAGTGGGAACCTTCATCTGGCGATGGATGGTGATAGAGACAGAGACCCACATTGGAGCACCGGACTGAGCTCCCAAGGTCCAATTGAGGTGCAGAAGGAGGGAGAACATGAGCAAGGAAGTCAGGACCACGAGGGTTGCACCTACCCACTGAAAAGGTGGGGCTGATCTATTGGAAGCTCACCAAGGCCAGCTGGACTGGGACTGAAAAAGCATGGGATAAAACCGGACTCTCTGAGCATGGCGGACAATGAGGGCTGATGAGAAGCCAAGGACAATGGCACTGGGTTTTCATCCTACTGCATGTACTGGCTTTGTGGGAGCCTAGCCTGTTTGGATGCCCACCTTCCTAGACCTGGATGGAGGGAAGGACCTTGGACTTCCCACAGGGCAGGGAACCCTGACTGCTCTTTGGACTGGAGAGAGAGGGGGAGAGGAGTGGAGGGAGGGGGAGGGAAATGGGAGGCGGGGAGGAGGCAGAAATTTTTAATAAAAAAAATTGTTTAAAAGGCCATTTTGAAATCTAAGGAGAAACATCCTTTGGATGAAAATGAGAAAGAGATTAGCTAGAGTCAAATGCAGAAAATAGGAATGGATGTGAGTATATGCACATGCCTGCACACAAACATGTACAAACACACAATTAAATAACACCACATGGGAAAATCACCTCAAGATTATTTACTCTGGGCTGGGTAGAAGAGATAAAGGACTCAGGGATGCTGCTCATCTGTGCTGCGTTGTGAATAACCATTCACCGTATGTGCCAATCACGTCACAGTTGCTCCTCAGCATCTCAAGTGCTCTGTAACTGCACCTGGCAAGTGGCTACCGTGATAGACACGCTCTGTTTTCACACAGTGGATCACTGGTGGTGCTGTGTGGAGTCCTACATACATCCTGATCATCTGCAGGGCTTCTGTGAACAGTTTCTGACTTGGCAGATATGGTGTGAGCTGGGTGTTTGTGTTTCTATCTGGAGCCCAGCTGATGGTAATGCTGCCGGTCCAAGGACCACACTTGGAGAGGTTTTGGTGATGACAATGGCTGAGCTGTTCATATCGTGCATGTCCAAGAGTCACCCTCAGCTTGCAGGTGCAGAAATCTGTCTGAGAGTAAGTGATACTAGGCTTTGGAAGATTGGTGGGGGTTTTTACAATCAATTGCTTTCTAAAGTGATTCCATCAGGACAAAGACTCCCTAAACTTGGAGCCTTTCAGTGAGAGTTGTATTCCCTGAAACTGGGGACAAAAACATATTTGCCGCATGAACTTTTCCTATGAAGAGTGTAATGGCTGGGGAACTGGTGTCTGGGGCAGACCATGGAAAAAAAAAGGGTCTGGGATGGATTAGTGTCTAAGACTGAGAGAAGAACAGAGTCCATACTAGAGGACCATTTGAAGCTAAGCAAGAAGTGCACACGAGATACAACATGAGCCCATGAGCGCCTGGAGCAGAATCAGGTCCATCAGTGACCACTCTTGTTATTTTTACTAGTTCTTCATAAAATCTATAATCCAAACAGCATTAGGGGTGTGATTTTTTGGGTAATGGACAGATTTCTCAGTGGTTAGGGACACATAGTGCCCTTCCACAGGGCAAAAGTTTGGTTCCCAGCACCCACACCAAGCTGCTCACAACCACACGTTCCTTCAGGGGATCTGACTCCCTCTCCTGGCCTTCTGGGCATTTACACTCACACATTCTCAGACCCACACAGAGACACAACCGTAATCACATACTTAAAAATTAAAAATAAAGTTTTAATGAGTGTCTAATGTAAGCCAACATCAAAATGTGTTTTCTATGCTTCTCAATGCCCATGTTTTGGGAGATAGCTCAGAAGCAATACTAAACTTTGCTATGGGAATTTTACAGGGGTATTTTAAACATGACAGCCACTGGCAGGTGCTACTGAAGATTCAATTACATTTTCACCTGACAAGAGACAAAACCTCTGAACTAGAGTGTAAGCTTGGAAGAGCTAATGGCTTGGGTTTGAATCTGCAGCCCCTAGCACATTCCCAGGGAGCTGGAAGGAGCTCAACAATATCCGAGAGACGAATGGGTTGGGTGGATGAATGAGTGGATGCGTAGATGGGTGACGGATGGGTAGCTGAATGACCAACGCTTCTCCTGTATTATGTGTTTCAGATTAGAGTGCGCTATTCCAGGCTTTGTGAACATTTAAAAGATGAGGTCCAAATGATACATTTAAGAACACAAACTACACAGCTAGGCGGAGGTGGTGCATACCCTTAATCCTAGCACTCAGGAGGCAGAGGCAGGCAGATCTCTGTGAGTTCAAGGCCAGCCTGGTCTACAAGAGCTAGTTCCAGGACAGGCACCAAAGCTACAGAGGAACCTTGTCTCGAAAAAACCAAAACCAAAAAAAAAAAAAACCCACCACCAACAACAACAAAAAACACCAAAAAAAACCCCCAAAAACCAAACAAACAAAAAACACGAAAAAACTATTTATTCAGTGATGAAGCCTATGCCTCAAACATGGCTCAGAGAAGAGAGGAGGGAAGAGAAGGAACCGAGAGATAAGGAAGGAGGGAGGCAGGGAAAGAGGCATGAAGTGAAAGGAGAGGAGGAAGCAGGGGAGAATGAAAGACTAGCCAGGTGGTCACCTTAATGACAGCCGTATTTTAGTGAGATGTACATCATCTTCTTTCTCCTTCCAACACCCCTCTCTGCCAGGGATCTGTTTGAAGCAAAAACACAATCTGGCATTTTCTAAATCTATTTCTGATCAATACAAGTCCTTATATTAATACAACTCTCTGAGAAATACATTTACAAAATGGGAGAAATAGCAGCTTTTTGATATGTTTCATATGTAACATATGTAAAATATTTCAAAAGTTAAGTGTCCCAAGAGAGCTGCTGCCTACCCACACATCCACATTCGTTTTTCTTCCTCAGGAACAAACCTCTGATTGACAGGTGATTCTAGCTTGGGTCCTCTGCAGGAGCATCATGTTCTTTTCACTGCTGAGAGATCTCTTGGCACATTTAAAAATTTGAACACTGACTTTTATTTTGTATTTATGTGTCTGTCTATGCCCTGGGTAAAGGCTCTGTTTTCAAATTTCTCTGTAGTTGTGCAATAAGTTGTGCAAAAGTCTATGCATTGAGATAAAATTGCCCCATGAGATTTCCAGTGAATTTCACTACTTGATATATTTTCCACATCTTTGCTCTGTGTGAGGTTGTCATGGCTGGACCTTCACCAGCATTTCTAGACCAAGAGAAGAAGGGCAATGTCTTAAGATGAAAGAGGGGACAGCTAGATACAATGTGACCCTGATGATTTGGTTTCTCTTTCCAGGGCTTCTCTCCTGCAGGAGGAAGAAATTGTTCTGATCTTTAAGTTACTGTAGGTTGTGAAATATTATTTTAAGATGTGTTACATTTTTTTCATGCTGTAGATCATTTGTTTAATGATGCAAAGATGTGATGCATTCTTTTATGTCCCTTTTTAAAACTCTGTGAAACTGTGTTACTCTGCCTGTCTAAAACACCTGATTGGTCTAATAAAGAGCTGAACAGCCAATAGCTAGGCAGGAGAAAGGATAGGCAGGGCTGACAGCAGAGAGAATAAATAGGAGGAGAAATCTGAAAGAGGAGAAGGAGCAAGAGAACAGGGAGAAGAGGACACTAGGGGCCAGCCTTTCAGCCACACAGCCAGCCACAGAGTAAGAGTGAAAGAGGTACAGAAGTAAGAAAAGGAAAAACCCCAGAGGCAAAAAATAGACAGGTTCTGTTTTGTTTTCTTTCTAAATGCAGCTCAACCTAATTTTACATATATGAATCATATATTCTTGTATATTTACAAAGAGTGGGGTTCATATTTTAAAATTTTTTCAGATCTGAAAACTTCCATGAGTGGTGAATGGCAGTGCAATAATTGATATCTATTAACAGGCCCCTCTCTAAGATACTTTGAATACAAAGTGTTCTCTTAGAAGGCTCATGTATCGGAAGCTTGCTCCTGGCCTAGCGGCTATTCCTGTCTTAGTTACCATTCTAGTGCTGTGAAGACACAATGACCATGGCAGTTTATAACAGCAAGCATTTAATTTGGGTCTTGCTTACAGTTTCAGAGGGTTACTCCATTTCCAGCATCATGGGGAGCATGGTGGCAGGTAGGCATGACATTGGAACAGTAGCTGAAAGCTTATATCCATCCACAAGATGGAGGGAGAGAGAGAGGGTGAGATTAGTCCTGCTGTGAACTTTTGAAATCTTAAAGCCCAGCTCCAGTGACATACCTCCTTCAACAAAGCCACACCTCCTTCAATGAGGCCACACCTCCTCCAACAAGGCCACACCCCCTTTTAAAAGGCCACACCTACTAATCCTTTTCAAAGAGTTCCACCAACTGGGGACCTGGTATTCAAATATATGAGCCTATGAGGTGCATTCTCTTTCAAACCATCACACTGACCATGTGTCTCAGAGACATCAGAGAGAATTTAAAGAAAGATTCAGAGATACTTGGAAAAGCAGAGCTTAATGGGTGGTTCTGGTAGGAGTATAGAAGACTAGGCTGCCAAGATAAAATGCAGTGAAGGTTGATCATGAGGTTTCAGTTGGAAATGAGGATAGTATTGGGAATCAGGCTGGAAGTCTTTGCTCCTGTCCAGTGTTTGTCCTCTGTTCTGCCAATACCTTAAACAGGTGTAAGAGACACCAGACATTTCCATACCACAAACACCGGACAGAAGCAAAGAGACCAACTATGCCAGGATGTGACCAGCACCCAGCCTTCTCAGGTTCCCCCCCCCAAAGATAATGCCCACAAATAAGCAGGAAGAAGTCTTGAGACTCTACCACCCCAATTCCTTTAACCTGTGGTGCCTAACCTCCTGCCTTTTTATTATAAAAAAAGAAATGGGAATGTAATGCTCTGTTCTGTCTCTTTAAGAGACAAGCCACACCCACTCCCTCCCCCCATCTACTGAGACAAGCGGATCTTCAGCTTTCAGTCTGAGCTCTCTCTTTTCCATCTCCCTCTCAGAAAGGAAGCTTCCATCTCTCCCTTCTCTCCTCTCTCTCTCTCTCTCTCTCTCTCTCTCTCCTCTCCTCTCTTCTCCTCTCTCTTCTCTCCCACCCCCCTCTCTCTCTGCTCTTCTCCTTCTCCCCCTTCCCTTCCATAACCCACTTAATAAATATCCAACCTCACTCTGCATGGCATGCCTATCCATGTCTCTGTCTCTTGCCTGCCATCGTGTGTCTCTCTGCCCTGGACCAGTCACCACTTGGGGACCTGGAGCATTTTTAATAATCCATTTCACTCCTACCTAACGTTTCTAATCCTCATGCACCTACCCTGAAACATACAAACCCTTGGTGGCAGGACCGTGGCAGAAGTCACCCCCAAAAGGTGGCGTATGACACTATATGTAGTATAGAACCAGGTACGGGTCTTTTTTTAAGGGGTCTGTGACATATACATATGACAGGATTTAGCAGTCAGGTTTCATCAACTTGTGGTAAATCATCCCTGTTTGTCATTAAGACATACACACACCAAACTCTGTCCAAGAGAAGAGAATTACTAGACACATGACTGAAAGCCAAATGAGAAAAAATAGGTAAGAAAAAGTTAAGAAACAGAATTTGAACTTCCTGCTATATTTTCATAGCAGCTATAGTGCAGGGTGCGATTATACAAAAAATTAAAAATATCAGCACCTGGTCTTCGCACAAACAATGTGTTAGCTCCTCCGACACAGAGCTGATTGAAAAACTTCACCTTCCTCGAAATATTTAGAAGAGAATTGGCAGAAATCCTCACCACAGGCTCTTGCTGCCTGGTGTTTACAAGCTCTACTGTCCCCAGGATATACGTGCTTCTTTTTATCTTGCCAATTGCAGAATTAATAGCAATCAAGCTCAAGCCATTTGCCATACAACTGAGCACTCCATATGAAGTGACTCAATTCTCAAATAAGCATTGCTTATATCTATCGATATCTATGTGATCATATCTAGGTCATAGACGAGGCCTAGAAAGGTCTAAGCTTGTGAGACATGCAATCAAGGCCAAGTTCAAGCAAATACAAAGACATCTAAGGTTCAGAGGAGCAAAACAACCAACCAGATTCACACAACTACTTGGCAGAGTCAGGGTCACAAGGAATCTGACTTCAAAGCATTCTTACCTTATGTCCTTACAGAGTTGGACTAGGAAGGGGCGAGTTGGACTAGGAAGGGGCGCAAGTACAAAGTGGGGGTGTTGTTGAGGATTTCTGACCGTTCCTGCCCTTACACAGATGACAGACACGAGCAAAGCCAGTGCAGTCTGTCAGTGGTGAATCCTGGTGAGCTTCTCGCAAGCATGATCCCTTGCTGCTGACCCTGGGATGGGGTGGTGGGGAGGGAGTAGCTGCCCATCCTGGCTTTTCACAAGGCACACTTGTTAGCACATACACTGAACCCAATTTTATCATAGGAACAGGTGTCTCCTGGCCTCCCTGTTCTTGTTCTTCTATAAGACAGCACTGTAGTTATTCATATTGCTATCTTGGTCTCCCTATCACCAAATGGCATAATTTGGAGACAGGACAATTTTTGCCATTTCATGTTTTATAAAAGTCCACGTAAGGGTACTTGATTTTCTATTAACAAGAAGGCCATTATTTTCCTCAATAGAAGCTGAATTAAGTGTTATGAAGTCCCTTGTTCCTGCTATAGAGGGATTTTCTCCAAGTAATTCACCCCTTCGCAAACCAGAAAAAAATAGGTTATGTTACTCTCTTCAATGCCTAAATTCAGGTCTGGGTCTAATTTGGAAGGAGCCAAGTCTGCCGCCACCATTATGTTAGGTATTAAACTGTCAAAGAAAGAAAGTCACTTAAGACTCAACATTACCTAAAAGCTATGTGAGATCCCAGCCCCGCCCAGGCCTCTCCATGCCCCAGAAAGGGACAGTGATTCGGAAAAGTGTGAGTCTGTTTTCTTTTTTAAAAAATAAGATGTGATGTTTATTAACACTTAGGAAAACACCAAAAGATATACAGAAGAGAAGAAAAACTCATTCAATGCCCTGCTCACAAACAAGCCCCTTTTCTGCATCCTCTTCCTCCCGGCGCTCCTCCCCCACACTCCTCAGTATTAGGAGATACTTGAGGCAAGTGCTCTACCCTTTAGCTCTTCCAGCCCCCACCCCCGAAGAGACAACTGCCTTCCTTCCGGTACTTTGCTGTGTTCCGTGCAGCAGCTCATCAATCTGGAAAATAACTGACCTCACATAGTGTGTGTGACCCTGAGATCTGTCTCTTATGGGCTCTATGGTTGCTTTATTTTGAAGGCCATCTGTTTAATTCATAAACAACTCCCTTATATTTCAGGCAAAGGACATTTTAGCATCTTAATTTGAATACTCTGGAGGCATGTGCAGACAGCCTGTGCTTCCCAGGAGTGAAATTCAGTAATGTATCCCGGGATATTTAGGGCAAGGGCTAGTCTCGTAGTAGTGACGATCTAGTCGCACGATTTGACCTTCCAGGAGTCTCACAGCAACACGAGAGCCAACCTTCCTGGAAAACCTGATTGCAAGTGTAGTCTGGTACTAATCAGAATTTAGCGAGACGTTTTCTTCTTAATGTTTCACAGCACCCCTCGTTCCACACCTGGGAATCTCTGAACTGTACACGCCTGGAAGATTGCAAATCTGGAAGCAGAAAAGGGAGGCAGCACCCTGGAGGAGCAGAGGACCCATCCCAGGCATTCATATGGTGGAAACAGCCCTCCATTTGCCATGAGGGAGGCAGAAGAGGAGGCTGCGAGGTATGGGCGAGGACGGTTCAACGGGACTTCAAGCTGCGAGTTCTCCTCTTTGCTCTGAATGTCTACTTCTCCTTTCCCAATTGTACAGCACGGAAGCTTGCAGGACAGCTGCCAATGTGTAAAGATATCCCAAGAACTGTGTCTGACGTGGGCATTTTGACAAATGGCTATCCTCTGAAAATGACCCCAAAATAGAGTCTTCTAATAGAGTCAAAGAGAGCAATATGAATATATGATAGATTTTTAAAGTGTGTGTTGGCCCAGAGGAGAGGCTGGAGGTTGCCAGCCAAGAGTGTCATCATTTCATTTGATGCTGGGAGTTGTAGTTCCACAGCCCATTCGATGCTGGGGGTTGTAGTTCCTCAGCCCATTCGATGCTGGGGGTTGTAGTTCCTCAGCCCATTCGATGCTGGGGGTTGTAGTTCCTCAGCCCATTCGATGCTGGGGGTTGTAGTTCCTCAGCTTCTGTAACAGAAGCCCCAAGACTGTCTATCCTCTTGCTTATGCGCCTTCATGAGAGGGACCGTTGACGCCTGGAGGTTGCAGTCATGAGACGATGCAGTAGTTCTGGAGCTCAAGGAGCTTTAATTGGCATTTTATCAATGGAAATGGCAGAATGCAGATTCCCAGGGTGCAGACACTGTTTTTTGAGGTCGGGAAATCACTGAACCTATCACCGTGAAAACCTTCTCCAAATATGATGTGTGTTCCATATTCCAGAGAGTGGGTCATTTCAGGCAGACATACTTTAGGCACCAACGGTGACCCTGACTCATGTTAAATAGAATGCTGTCAAGTGGTACTTTTCCTGAACTTATAATATTTGAAGAGGCAAGTCTTTTTTTCTTTTTTTTTAAGGTTTACACCAGTAACTTTAAGTTCCTCTAAGTTCATGGTTTCTGTGACCTTCATGCTGGCATTCTCTGTGCCTTTGAAGGGACAGACATGTTCACTCACCTTGCCCAACATTGAGGGAGAGAAAACAACGCCTTCTTCTGAAGTGGAACTGCCAAATCTGATGACTTAATCCCAGTGATTAGGAGAGTTAGCTACTAAATTTGTGGAGAACATATCGTTTAATATTTTCAGTCAAAAGCCAACCTTTTCAAATTGCTGTTTCCCAAATGCTGAGTGTGATGAACTATTTGGATTATTTATGAGGCTGTGATCTGTGTGCTGGAATATTTCACTCAGATATGCGTTTGAACTAAAACAAAGAAGGAGAAGAAGAAGAGGAGGGCTCTCTTTCTGTTCCTCTTCTGAAGAGATTATTAACCATTCCAACATGTTCCACCAATGTCTGCACACCCTAGGTAGCTGTGGCAGTGAGGAATGAACCACAGAGCTCAACAAATCCATGTGGAAGCACACTAGGAAAGGGCTGGGGGCAAGGTTGCTGAGAACAAGAACTATTGCCATTAGTGGTCTGTCTCCATGGTCCTGAGACTAGTGAGTGACAGTTGATACAGGGACTCATAACTGGTCAAAGTGCTGAACACAGGTGACTGCTGACTTAAACAGGACAGCTGTGTCACACAATTCCACCCTTCCCTGGCCCACCTACCCACTCAAGGCTCCAGGAACACCAAAGAAAGGGACTAAAAAGATGGTTTCACAAATCTGGGACCTCCGAGGGAGTAGACCAGAGCCAGAGACTTTTGCGGGACAGAGCCCAAGCCAGGGACATCCATGGGAGTGGGCCCAGACCAGGGACATTTACGGAAACATATCTGAGCCAGCGACCTAGGCTGGAACAAGCCTGAGACAGTGAACTCCACAGGAGTAGGTACAAGGAAAGCTACCGCTGAGGAAGTAGGATGGTACCAGAGACCTCTGCAGGTCTGGGCGTAAATCTGGAACCTCTGAAAATGGAAAGATCTCCCATGCTCTTGAGTAGGTAAAATTAACATAGTAAAAATGGCATTCTTACCAAAAGCAATCTACAGATTCAATGCAATGCCCATCAAAATCCCAGCAAAATTCTCCACAGACCTCGAAAGAACAGTACTCAACTGCATATGGAAAAGCAAAAAACCCAGGACACCCAAAACAAATCTATACAATAAAATAACTTCTGAAGGATTCACCATCCCTGACTTCAAACTCTACTACAGAGCTACAGTACTGAAAACAGCCTGGTATTGGCATAAAAACAGACAGGGGGACCAAAAGAACCAAATAGAAGACCCAGATATTAATCCACACACATGTGAACACTTGATTTTTGACAAAGAAGCAAAAAAAAAAATACAAAATGGAAAAAAAGAAAGTATATTTAACAAATGGTGCTGGAATAACTGGATATCAACATGTAGAAGAATGAAAATAGTCCATATCTATCACCATGCACAAAACTCAAGAACAAGTGGTTCAAAGACCTCAACATAAAGCCAGCCACACTGAACCTCATAGAAGAGAAAGTGGGAAGTACACTTGAATGCATTGGCACAGGAGACCACTTCCTAAATAGAACCCCAGTAACACAGACACTGAGATAAACAATTAATAAATGGGACCTCCTGAAATTGAGAAGCTTCTGTAAAGCAAAGGACACAATCAACAAGACAAAATGGCAGCCTACAGAATGGGAAAAGATCTTCACCAACCCCACATCAGACAGAGGACTGATCTCCAAAATATATAAAGAACTCAGGAAATTGGTCATCAAAAGAACACATAATACAATAAAAAAAATGGAGTACGGACCTCTCAACAGAGGAATCTAAAATGGATGAAAGATACTTAAGGAAATGCTCACCATCCTTTGCCATCAGAGAAATGCAAATCAAAACAACTCTGAGATTCCATCTTACACCTGTAAGAATGGCCAAGATCAAAAACACTGATGACAACTTATGTTGGAGAGTATGTAGGGTAAAGGGAACACTCTTACATTGCTGGTGGGAGTACAAGCTGGTAAAGCCCCTTTGGATATCAGTATGCCGATTTCTCAGAAAATTAGGAAACAACCTTCCTCAAGACCCAGTAATACCACTTTTGGATATAAACCCGAAGGACGCTCAATTGTACTACAAGGACATGTTCTCAACTACATTCAGAGTAGCATTGTTTGTCATAGCTAGAACTTGGAAACAACCTAAATGCCCCTCGACTGAAGAATGGATAAGAAAAATGTGGTACATTTACACAATGGAGTTCTACACAGCAGAAAATAATAATGACATCTTGAAATTTGCAGGCAAATGGATGGATCTAGAAAACACCATATTGAGTGAGGTAACCCAGACTCGGAAAGACAAACATCATATGTAATCACTCATAAGTGGCTTTTAGACATAAAACAAAACCAGCCTACAATTCACAGTCCCAGAGAACTTAGACAACAATGAGGACCCTAAGAGAGACATACATGGATCCAATGTACATGGGAAGTAGACAAAGACAAGATCTTCTGAGTAAATAGGGAGCATGGGGATCATGGGAGAGGGGAGAGGGGAGGGGAGAGAAAGGGATGAGAGCAGAGAAAAATGTGGAGCTCAATAAAAACAATAAAAAACAAGAAGAAGAGGAAGTAGAAGGAGAAAAAGGAGGAAAAGGAGAAGGAAGAAGAGGAGGAAGGGGGACAGGAGGAAGAGGAGGAGAAGCAGCAGCAGCAACAAAAGCCCAATTGACCGGGGAAGTGTCAACAAAAGCCAGATGTGGCCTGGCCCACAGAGAGTGCAGAGGTCACCAGGCTTTTAACCACCTCCATCCCCAGCCTTCTGGGCAGAAGGTAAGTTATTCACTTCTTCCTTTGCAGAGACAACACTGTGTGTTTAACACCCCTGGTTTCTCTAATGCTTATCTGTGAACTCAAGGACCTCTGTGTCCCCAACACAAGCTGAGTCTCCAGTCTCTTTCAGAATTTCCTGGTCTTTTTTTATGTCTACATCCTTGTGTCTACTGTTTTCCTCCCTCCTCTCAAACCTGAGGATGTAGCTCAGTGGTAGAGTGCTTGCCTCTCATGCACAAGGCCTTGGGCTGAATCCTAAGCACTACAAAATAAATAAAAACCAAATAAATAAATAAATAAATAAACAAAAATCAAACTCCTCCATAACTGCCGAGAGCCACCTGACATAGACTCTCTCCTGTTACCCCTTCCCACCCATGACTCCCCAAGCCCCTGACAATATGGAGCCACTGCGTACAGTTATATAATTTTTGTGCAGTCTTTATAGTTGGTACTATCTGTGAGGGCAATGACCTTTGACACTGACCCTCTGTCCTTGGTTCTTGATGCACAGAGACCTTCAAAAAGTATTCTTAGACTACTAAGCAGTTTTCAGCATAGTTCAGGAAGTTCAGTCAATAACCCAAATCCAATCTCTCTCAGGCACGCCCCTCCTGCATCCCAGGATAGACACATGGTAGTCAATACAGACAAGCAACATGTTTAGCGTACACTGGACCACACAGGAAAATTGTACCACTGTACTCTACAGTGGGTGCCTCCATAGCCCCACAGGGCAGTCAAAATGGCAAAGGCAGCCAACTGTGCTCAGTGCTTGCTTCTCTTGTCAGCCTTCTTTTCCGGGTTCCTGCCTCACTCCCTGTGACTTTACTTACCCACAGCTTTACCTACAGATGCCCCCGATAGCCAGAGAGCTTTTTATTATAGCATATATAAAACCATAGGCGATTTCTCCTTTTCCGTGTTAGTCGACTCCCACGCCCTCAGCTAACTACCACATGACAAGGGAGGAACCAATTGGATCCCATAACTTAAGTAGTTGATAGCTGAGCAAAATTGAGCTCGGCCTTCCAAAGAAACGTCTTTCAAATATTACTAATTAATGTAAATTCTAGCCACTGGAATATGCTAAAGAGAGATTCTTATTGCGAGGCTTTCTAGTAGTCGTTTGAGCCCCTTGGGTCACAAAGTGTGCCCAGCCAGAGCAGCACCTTGGAGAGAAAGTGCCAAGGACTAGTCCTTGCATTCCGGAAAGGCCCTGATGACAGGCCTCTGCAGGGGTTCCCCATGGTGAAATGATCAGTGCTCAGGTCACAGTCGCCTGTGCATGCGGAAACAAAACCACCAAAAGACACAAAGACCAGGGGAAGGAGAGTAGAAACCTGGGGCCAAGTTGGTTGATAAGAAAGGACGCCACTTCACCATAGAAGGGTCCACGCTCTAGACGGCACGTAGCACGTGACACTCCTCCAGAAAGGTCTACTAAAAGAACCGGAAGAGTGCTCATCCTTCCATTAAAATGGTTTCCATCTAAAGCCTGGTACACCATACCACATTTGCTAAAAAAGGAAAAAGGAAAAATCACAGGAGAGTGAGCGGGCCAGGAAACGGCAGGCGCTTTTCTTGGTGGAGTGGCACCATCTTAACAAATGACTGGAGATGACGCTGCTCCACTCTGTCCCATCCTCAATTTGATCTCATTTCCAGGGCGGCCATTCCTCTAACAGCCGCGCATGCTGAGATCAAAGGAAGGAGAGACTGCCACACACAGGGCGCCTTATGAAGAGGAGCGGGAAGGGCACAGACTTCACTCTATCAGAGAATAATTCCGAGAAATAAAAACCTCTTAAGGAGGAAGCTGAAACCCAAAATAGTTGCAACCTTAAACTTCATTTTAAGAGTTTGGGGGATGTTACATCCTTCCACGCGGTTGCCTAGGGAACAGGATTCGTTTGTCGTTCACTGCCCAATAATTTCTAAGAAGTTGCTATCCTACATTATATCTGTGGATGTTAAATTCACTCTAAATGGAAAGAGCTTTCAAAAATAGGCAGTTTGAATTCTAGTAAAGAAACTATCAGGAAAAAATAATGTCACAGAAAGCTTAAACTCCTTTAATATATTTTGGTATCTAGATAAAGTAACATTCTTCCATCTTGCTTAAAAGCATTTAGCACATAAAAAACCCAAGTAGGGGTATTATATCTGAACTAAACTTATTATTCTGAACTTCCTCCTAACACTCAAAAAAGGACACCACTGATAACAGAATGTGGAAGAAGAGAAAGAATTCTACTTCCTTCACAGGGCAAGCCCAGCCATGAGAGAAGCGTTCAGGTGACTCTCAGAGGAAGGGTTCCCAGACATGTTGTCAGTGGCATTAGCACGCTTGGACATGCGTGTCCACAGATATGCATATGTGTAGTGTGTGTGAACATATGTGCATGGGTGTGTTGTTCATATACATGTTGTTTCAGAACAGCACTGCCAGCCAAATTCCTATCCATTCTACTTCCTATGAGCTTTTCCAGGCCACGGTAATGATTTCATGAGCATGCTAACCCTTTCATCTCTGGTTCCCTTGCACTCAGAGAGTACCGGACGCCCCAAGAGCCAGCTCTTTGGCAGGTAGACCATTCCTTTTGCTTCTGTTCCTTCCTGGTGCTTTTGAATTTTCTACACCGTATTACTCTTTACAAGGAAGAAAGATGGTGCTAAACGCTATCTATGTATGTTCCTCTTAGAAAACAGTGTGTGTTGAAACCTATGTAAAGGAAAGACCAGGGACTAACCTGAGATTTACAGTGATTAGTGCATTAATTTCTGTGAAATGGTAAGAGCTCACTTGGACTATGCCTGAGTCCAGAGACTTTGTCCCTCAAATACATGTCCTCGATAGACCAGCTCTAAATCTCAGCTAATCAGAATACAACCATAAAAGAAAAATCCCTACTTGTCATAAAACACTGTCTTGGGTACTGTGGGACTTAAAAAAAATGCCAAAATGTTTTTTTCTGGAAAGTTTCTGAGCCAGTGAGCTAGCTCCGAGGGTGAAGACACTTGCCAGCAAGCCTGATGACCACCGCTCGATTCCCCCTACTGGTGGAAGAGATGAACTGCCTCCTGCAGGCCCTCCACATGGACCTCTAGACACTCTCAAACCCTAATATACATACATGCACACACATTTGCACACACACATGTACACACACGTAATTTTAAAAGCAAAATGTTTATAAAGCAGGCCCTCATTACAGCACATAGCTGAGTTTATCTGGTATGACTGGTTAAGCCATTGTAAGAGTGAAGTCCAGAGATGCAGAGATCCACAGTCAAGCCCTGGGCTCAGTTCTAGGAGTCCTGCTGAAGAAAGGGAGGGGTTATTATATGAACCAGAGGAGTCAAGGTCATGGCGGGAACTCTCATGGAAGCGCATGAACTCTGGAGTTAGGGAGCCTACATGGGACTGACCTAGACTCTGTGTGTGTGTATGACAGTTGTGTAGCTTGGTCTGTTTGTAAGACTCCTAGCAATGAGTTCAGGACCTGTCCCTAGTGCTTAGCTGGTTTTTGGGAACCTGTTCCCTGTGCTGGATTACCTCGCCCAGCCTTGATGCAGGGGAAGGAGCCTGGACCTGTTTCATATGTTTGATATACCGTGGTTTGCTCAAGCCCATGGGAGGCCTGCCCCTTTCTGAAGGAGACTGGAGAGGGAGTAGATGGGAAGGGGGTAGACGGGAGGCAGAAGGAGGGTGTGGGAGGGGAGGAGGAAGGGGAAACTGTGATCAATATGCAAAATAAATGAAAAAAATAATGTTAATTAAATTAAATTGAAAGAAGGGAGTTCAGGATGGCTGTTCAGGGTTGTGGAATACCCCACTCTGTTCTTTTTCTTCATGATGACCTGTGGACAGTGACTCTGGTTCCCACAAGGACTGCAGAGGCATGTGTTGGAACACAGAAGTGGGTTAAGGGTGAAAAAGAAGCTACTCTACTCAATTTTATCCACCTTAGGTTTTAAACTGGTAGTGGTCATTTGTTTACTTAAGAATATTTAGTTCTATGGAAGATGGAGACAGCAAATGGAAACTATGAAGGTCACAGCGTATTTTGTATAGTCAACAAGTAACTTAGGAGCCAGTTGTTAGGGTTAGAGCCTGGGCCTTGACAGCCATGACAAGTCAGGCTGGACCACCGCTTTTAATAGAACAAATAGATAAATAATAATAGCAAAACGCAGAAAAACAAGATTCACTCAATCTGGCCATGTTGGGAAAAGGAACGGAAGCCCAGTGACCCCTTCAAGTCCCTCTTCAGGGTCCTGGCATAAGGTTTAGGTTTAAATAGAAGTGAAAGAGGTGCACACAGCTAAATAGTCATAGTCCAGGGTGTCCCATCTTTGTCTCTTCCACAGTTGTCTGGCAATTATAAATCTCTCTCTGGGAGACACGCTCTGCTCTGGCTGGCACCAGGCTCCCAGCCTTTTCGAGATTCCTGGGAGAATTACTGTTCCTTTTGGGTCTTGTCTGATAACCAAAGAGAAGGGTACAAACGTCCGTTTAGAATATCTCCCCTCCTGTCGGGATGGTTACAGAGAGTATGTGCTAAGATTAGAAAGGGATAGAAACGTTCATTAAGCATTCGAGAGGTTGATGAGCATCAAGTGTGCATGAGTCGATCAGTATTCACGATGTCATCAATTACCAACTAAATAAGTGAGCTCGCGGCCGTGCCAAAACACCTCTACCTGCATCCCTAGGGCGGAGTCTCCTGGCTCCCAACCCTAATTCTGGTCCTCTTTTCCCCACCAATGCAGGGAAGGCTGACTGATGAGAGAGAGCTCAGGGAAAGGAGAAGCTTCAGGGAGATGGAGAGGGAGGAGAGGAAGAGGGAGGCTGGTGGCTGATTGGGATTCATACAGAATTGCTCTTCTACCCCACCAGCACCTGAATGAACTCCACCTCCCTCCCCCTACTTCCCACTGTGTGCTTTTAATTGATTCAATAAGCCATGTAACTCAGGCATCTTAATTTGTGATCCATAACCTCTGGGATGGCTTCCCTCGCAGTATATGCAGAGGCTATTTGCATCAAGGTAATTTCCCACATGACCAAACCCATCAGTGTTCCTTACCTCCACACTGACTGCTAATTGTCTGCCACCACGCATCAATAGAAGAAAAATAAATGACAAGTGGCAACTAATTATTACTGAGGAAGCCAGAAGCAGGCAGTATTGTTTAGTTCTGTGGCTGGGTTACACGACTTTATCGTATGTGTGTGTGTATGTGTGTGTGTGTATGTAAAATTACCTTAGCTCAAATCGTCAAAGCTATTGGTATTTCATAAGATTCTACAGAGTGTAGTTTATAGGGATCTACAAAGAGAGACATTCAGCGGGATAAATTTCACTACCATCATTTTAGAAAGATGCTCACTCAGGGTACTCGCTGTGTGAGACAGTTCCCTGCAGCTCTGTGCTGATGTGGGGAAAGGGAAGCAAGTGTGACAGCCACTGTCTCTGACATTTCCAAGTGTCTAGTGTATGTATGTTATAGTTTATATAGCTAGAGATGCAGTAAGGACTCAGGGAGGTAAGGCGGGCATCTCGTGTTCTGTGATGGTGGAAGAAACCCCAGCCACCTTTCACAGCACGGATATGCAAATGAAGCTGTGCGGGAATTCAAAGTCATCAGTGATCATATTCACTGGAAGACCTCAGTAAAAAAACAAAAATAGTGCAAAACCTCTTGAGGTCTTTTAGTGATACCTACAGAAAGGCTGCCACCGTATGGGGTAGGGTAGTCCAGGCTTGAAGTAGCCTATATCCACATCAGTTGAGAAGCGATCCCATACATTAGGATGCAATCATTCACTAGAACATATGTAGCCATTAAGGAGTACATTGCAGATAAATATGTAGTATGATTATATGGAAAAGCACATAAAACACAGACATTTAAAATGTTCATACCCCTCAAAATGTCAATGAGGCATCTTTTTCCCACCCCAAAATCCCCACTCCCTTTATGCTAAATCCTCAAACCTATTGCTTTATCCAAGGGTATCCAAAGACAGTAAGTACCTTTGCCTAAAGAATCCCCAGTATGCTCACATAAAGGCCGACATTTAAAAGTACATGTACAAACATAGAGTTGATGCAGACTTTTTTTTATTCAAACTGTGGGTGTCACAGGATACCCCCACAGCTGACACTTTGCTTTCAATTCTTAGCAATTTAGCTCACACATTTTTCCATATTAGCAAAATACAGATAAATGGTAGGTATTTTAATAGCCACTGAATATTTGATCATAAGGGCTTTAGCAACTTGAATTTATTTCATCCTTCAACAAGAGAACTGTGTTGCTTCTGGATTTTTGCTATTACATGTGATACTGCCACATTTCTAAATGAAATACTTAATGAACACAGAGAGGTTCAAGATATTTTAAGTAAAAAGAAAATCGGGTATAAGATCACATATATAGTGGGATAGTGATGTGATTTTGTTAAAATGCAATATACTACAGGAAAGAAAAATCTGGAAGGAAAGACTACATATGCTAGCAGCAGGCATCACCAGAGTCAGAATTAATGTGACTTTAATTCTCACCCTTCTCCCTCCCTCCTGTGTTCTCTGTCATCTACATTTCTGACAGTGAACATGCATCATTTATGCAATTAAAACGAAATGGCTGTGAGAAAGGCTTTGTGGAAGGAATGACATTTGGAATAGGACCTGAAAGTTGAGTGAGATTATTTTTGATTGTTTAAATACAGGGAAAAAAAACAATAGAAAGATTAGTGATTATCATCAAAGCTGCCTAGAAAATCGGAAGAAAGGCCGTCCAGTTGGGTGGTGGGATATCTGGGGCCTGGAAAGTTGTTCAGTTGGGACAGTGCTTGCCAAGAGGGTACACAGTCCTGGTCTATCCCAGCACCACACAGATTGGGCACTGTGGTGCACACCTGAAAAGCTCAAGGTCATCCCTGTAGCCAAACGTAGTGAGTTCAAGGCCAGATTATAATATGTGAGACCCTGCCTCAAAGGAAAAAATGCAAGATGTCTGTAAGGATATATTAGGGAAAATTTACAGGTTAGGAATTGAATTCGGAGTCTGGGAAGATGCTCAGTGGGTAAAATATTTTCTACACAAGCACAGGATCAGAGTTCTGATCCCCAGACAGGCAAGGTGGTGAGAGAGAGAGAGAGAGAGAGAGAGAGAGAGAGAATATATGTGAGTCTCTCACACAGACTCTCTCTCACACACACACACATTCATTCATTCTCTCTCTGTCTCTTTCTCTCTCAGCACACACACACACACACACAAACACACACACAATGAATTCAGAGATTTCTTATCAAGTGAGATGATTTTATTCAACACAGCCAAGTGGCACAGCATGGGAATGATGCTAGGGATAGGTAGCAGCCACTGTCTGATTTAGTCAGATAATTTAAACTATCCAGAAAATTCCAGAACATTAAATTCAGTACTATACTTGTTATATCTCCCAAAAAGATGTCAAAATTGCCTAATAGGGGGTTTCAGACAAGATACAAAGACAGAGAATGGGTGGCAGTAGGACCAGAGGAAATGAATGTCATGGGGCAAAAAGCGTGGAAAGTACAGCCCCACTCTGTGTTAAACACCATCAAAGATGTCAAAAGAATCCAGATGACTTCACATCAGTGTTCCAGGAGTTGCCCAAGGGAAGCTCAGAGTTAAAAGATGTCAACCGACATCCTGAAACAGGCAGATGCTCTGGACCTCACACCAATTATGGCCATATCTGTCACTGTGGCAAAATCAGTTCAGAGGACACGGAAGGGATGCCTGGACCTCAGACCTGCACTGTTTCTGTTCCAGACACTTCCAAGATCCAATCCAGAATACCACCGCCCCTCCCCCTTTAACAGTATCTGAGTAAATGATTGACCTAAAAGAAACCCTCCATGATCATTAAGAAAGTAAAAAAAACAAAGAAAGACACGGTCAGACATACCATAATGTGCCATATCGATATTCTATTAGATATTGATATATTAGTTATCAATATTATATTAGAACATTGTCCTAAGATCAATCTAAGCCAATGGACAGCGCTATAGGAAGTAAAGGGCACTGTGCCCATGCTTTACAGACTTTAGTCTTTAATTCCTCAACTTCTCTCATTCTGCAGAAACAAGGCAATGTGGCCCTGAGGGTTTCGTCTGTGCTAGTCACACAGCTGATAGGAAAGCTGGTATTAGGGCCTCTCTGGGATTCTGCTGGTTTTTGTTTGCTTTGGATTGGTTGGTTTTTGGGTTCGTTGTTGTTTGTCTGTTTTGGTGGTGGGGGCAGGGTGGTACTAGAGATTAAACCCAGGGCCTTGTGCATATGAGGCCAAGTGTTCCAGCGCTGAGCTGAAGGCCAAGCCTGCATTTTGATCTCTTTGATCGAAAGGGAGCAGCATCTCTCCTGGGATATTGTGGCCTAGCATCTGCTAACTGTTCCAGTGACATCCTGAATATAGCATCCATTTGACTCTCTCATGACTATATCAAGACCAGAGCAACTTGGAGGAATTCAGAAGTCCCTTCAGAGCGATAACCAATATCCTGAGTTAATCAGAATGGTAACAGCATGGCAAATCCCTTTCTAAGGGAAGAGCTGAGCCGAATGCTTTTGCGGCCAGCCTCTTTCTTTGCCTCGATTGCTAACAATGACAACAAAACTTAAAATAATAACTGCATCCCCTCCTACTTTTGGAATCAAATAAACATGATTCTTTTATAAAATCAAAAGTAAGAAGTTGTCTTCTAATGTAATGTCTATATATTCTTAATATCTGAAGTTCTCTTGCTGTCTCAAGACTGAAACAGCTATGAACAGCATGTAATTGAGCAAAATGGTGCTGATTTAAGCCAAATGAGAAAACAGCTGAAAGGACTTTCTGCTCTTTATAGAACAATTTCTTAGAGAGTTGGAGAATGGAGGGAATTTTCTAAGACTAGAAAGAGCAGTCTCTCCCTCATCCCCTTCCTTCCTAACATCCTCTCACATCCATGGGTGACTTCCTCCTCACACCCACAAGGCAATGGAGGGGCATCTCTGGCAGAAAGACCTCTACCTCTATTAGATGGAGCATAGAATAAGAAAAAGGACCTAACTGAAAACATGTTAGATCTACAGAGAGATATACAGAGACAACCAAGGGAAAGGCGGGCCCATTAGTAAACTCTCCAATCATTCTCTAGTACCGGACTGTAGAACAGAGGGCACTGGATAACAGGAAGGAGACAATCTGAATGTGGTCCCTTGACCCATCCATCACTTAGCCAGTTCTCACTGTGGCCTGGAGCACAAGACAAGTCACAGATTAGACTGGATTTCTTTATAAATCCTCATGGCCTACCACACTTCCTCTTTGTAGCTCATCACAGGGGTTCTGTCTTTTCTAGTACATTTTAATCTTAGATGACTTATTTATGACAATATAAAATGATGTACACAGTATGAGAAATGTATGATGGTTCCTCCAAAAAAAAAAAAGAAAGAAAGAAAAGAAAAGATAATAGGGCCTGGGAATCCAGCCCAGTGGCAGAACATCTACATAGCATAACATGCCCAAGGTTCAATTCTCAGCACCATAATAATAATAATAATAATAATAATAACAATAATACCCATGGTCCATATACATCCAAAAGAGTTGAAAGCAGGCTTCCTACATTTATGTTCCTAGTCCTATTGCCCATTACAAGCAAGAGTGACAGATGAATCGATAAGCTAATATGTTATACATACAAAAAGATATTATTCAGCTTTAAAAAGGAAGGATAGTTGGTACGGTGGCACACAACTTTAATCCCAGCACTCGGGAGGCAGAGGCAGAGGGATCTCTATGGGTTCAAGGCCAGCCTGGTCTACCTACAGAGTTCCAGGACAATCAGGGCTACACAGAAGGACTCTATCTCAAAATAAACAAACAAGGCAGGCCATTCTGATCATGCAAAGGAAATCAATCTACAATATGAAGAAACCCTGAAATGCGTGTGGCGTTTTACATGAGAAACATATGCCTCATACTAGCCAGCCATTGGAGGTGTGTCCTTTGGGAAGGCTTGGGAAGTCTGACCTCGCTGGAGGGACTGCATCCCTCGAGGTGGGCTTAGGGCGTTCACAGCTTTGCCCCACTCCCAGTTCGCTCTCTTTGCTCTGTGCTTGCTGCTGAGGTTTAGGCTTTCTGCTCTCCATTCCTGCTGCCATGCTGGCTGCTTGCCACCATGCTTGCCTGTCTGGTGGACTCTTACCCCTCTGCAGCCATAAGCCAAAATCAACTCCTTCTTCCACAGTCCTTTTCGGTCATGGTGTTAGTGCAGCAACAGAAAAGTGACTACCACAACATTTTAAATGGTGGTGCATGCCTTTAATCCCAGTACTTGGGAGGCAGAGGCAGGCGGATCTCTGTGAGTTCGAGACCAGCCTGGTCTACAAGAGCTAGTTCCAGGACAAGCTCCAAAACCACAGAGAAACCCTGTCTCGAAAAACCAAAAAAAAAAAAAAAAGAGAGAGAGAGAGAGAGAGAGAGAGAGAGAGAGAGAGAAATGAACCAGGTACAAATAAGAACAAACATTGTGAGAGAGTCCACTTGTATACGATACCTAGAACAGGCAATACACAAAGAGAGCAGTAGATGACAGTTGCAGGGAGTTAGAGGGATGAAGGAAGTGAGCTACTGCTTAATGGGTGTTGGCTTTATGTTTTGCATTATAAAATGTTTAGAGAGCGGACACATGGCATCGTTGGACTTAACACTGCTGAGCCACCTAAGATGATTCGTCTATTGAGTCTTAATCTAGGTTCACTTGAACACAATTGAAAGTAGCAAGGCCAGGCATAGTCGCATGTGCCTGTCATCCCAGCACACGAGAGGCACTGGCAGTAACTCTGCTGTGAGTTCAAGACCAGCCTGGCCTGTGTTTTAGGCCAGCAGGACTAGAATATGAAAATGTGTCTTGAAAACACAAAAGAGAAAGAGAAAATAATAAACTAAATACTAAAAGGTGACCTATTTATTAGCAGCTATTATTTAAATTTATTCTATAAATACACAGTTCTCTCTCTCTCTCTTTTTATTTCTTGTTCCTCTTACATTATACCATAACCCAAACTATCTTTTGGCTTAGAAAATGGAGGAAACTCCACTTCCAGTCCCCACTGCTCTCTCTAGAGCCTTCATCTAACAGGGTGTAGACTGAAGCTTACGCTTGACAGTGCCAACGGCCAAACAGGGTAAACCGCATGCGCACTAATCACCCCCCCCCCACACACACACAGAAGCACAGCTCTCGGAGGCTGCGGTGTGCAATAAACAGCAGGCAGAGAGAAAAACCTTCATTCTCTGGCTCCAAAATGCAGGCATGTGCTATAAAACTAAATTGACATCTGTTAGCAGGCTTGTCACATGGGCGTTTTTTTTTCCTGCAGAATCTGAAATAAATTAAATCTTAAAATAAAACTTGGAACAGGGAGGCCGCTTTGCATAATTCCTCCTAATGGTGTGCTGCGTACCCATCACACTGATTTTAAAGAGAAGTTCTAGGGAGAAAAGTTTCATTATCGTTTTAATTGCAAAACTGCCGAATGCCACCCCATGCTGGGAAATCTGTGGGGGTTTTTAAGGGTCTTTATGTTTTAAACTAAATCGTAGCAGATGAAACTTCCTTTCCTGGTATTTTCACTGAGTGGAAAAGAAGCCAGATTTTAGGTCCAAATGCAACATTGTCCACCCCTTCTCAAATACCTGGAGCCCAGCTCGTGGGCCCTGCTCAGCCCAGACTGAGTTTCAGAGGCAAAAGTGGCCAGTACAGGCTGGACCTGGAAGAATTTGCTCAGGTCTGGGGCAGGCTCAGCAGTGAACTTGCTCGTCAAATAAATCTGGCCTCCTGTGCCTCATCCCCAGCACTCACTCGAAGGTGGAAAGAGAGAGCCATCTCCACAGAACTGTCCTCTCACCTCCTACACACATGCACGCACACACACATACACATAACACACACACATACACACATGCACACACACGCAAGCATATGCACATGTGTCTACACAGGGGTACACTAATAACAAAGAAATAAGTAAATAAAAACAAAATATAAAATCTTAGAACTCGTTCAAGGGTACACGCCCTCACAGGACTTGTAAGGTCTCAGCCTTCTGCTCTCAAAGGCTTTAGGCTTTTCTTAAACACACACAAAGCAAGTGCAGAGCCGCGTGACTCTCCTGATCGAAGCTGCACAGCAGACCCAGAGTCTCCTTCAGAAGAGCACAGCATACAAAGAGAAAGCAAGGAAACGTCTAGAGTGACTGTAATCTCTCCAGGTTCATTTGGTTCCCATTCTGCAAACCCTGCCAAAACGGTAAGATCGAGACAGATGCGCACACTCCTGGTACACGGAAACCAAGGAAAGCAGGAGGACGCACCGGGAGTCTCAATCCCGCCGCACGTGGCATTGTACCCATTTGTAGTAAGATTGGCGCCCTCCACATTCTCAAAGCCACACCAGCCCTTCTCCATAAAGCACAATCACAGCGTGTCCTGTGGCTACCCCTTGTTCCTTTTTCTATCTTGTGTGAGTCGTTCACTGCACCACATTCTCCAGCGGTGTATCTCCTAGGATACATGATGCCATGCCGTGTCTTATAATAGGGAAACTGAGGCACAACATACTCAGTGACTCGGTGAGGAAGCAGTGAGGAAACAGAGAGGATGCTGCAGAAGGCAACCAGGTTCCGGGACTTCTTCTTGCTTCCAGGGCCTTATTCACAGCAAGAGGCGGGAAGTAACAATGAAAGCCTGACTGTTCAAGAGCCTTCTATAGGAGAGGCTCCTTTCTCCAAGGAGTAAATGCGCTCCACAGCTGTGACAAAATACCCGCCGTGAGCCAGTGAAAGGACAAAATGATTTATGTTGGCTCATAAGTCAAAGGTTTCAGTGTATGGTCAGATTTACTTACCACGTGATGGCTGGGGTGGGGGGTGAGTGTCCCGATAACCTCTCTAAGGTGCTATTCCCAGGGACCTAACTTCTTTCCCTCTCTAGGCTTGGTCCTGGCTTGCCATTTCAATCAAGTGTTTTTTGTGGTTGGGATTATTTGATTATTATGAGCTTTGCTACTGTTTGGTTTATTTCCTGCTCTGTCCCATTGTAACAGCAGAATCTGTGAACTGCTTGGCCACCTGTGGGTGACAGCAAATCCCCAGGCCCAGAGTGCTGTTCCCACACAAGCTTGTCCATCAGAGCTTCTGCCCCAGAGCGCAGCAAGGAGAACACAGTCACGGAACCCACAGCTTAATCCAGACGCACTTAGTTCTCTCTCTGGGGCTTTTCTAGCCTTTTGTAGGCCTGTGCTAGGAGTTAAACACAGGATGGTTTGAAAACAGTAAGAGGGAAGGCATTGTGCCCTGCAGGGAAAACTCACTATTATAGATGAGTGAGCAAACCTTAAAAAAGGAAAAAGAAAACCCCCTCCTTCCTTAAGCGTGAACTTGCAAAGTTCTGGGCTCACGTTCCAAGACGCCGTGCCCGCGGGGCCCGCGGGGTCCACTGCAGACTGACGGGAGTGAAAAGACAGCTAGCTCAGTTTTTCCAATTGCAATTCCGAGCCTCCAATGACTCATTACTGGTACATCACCACCGGCTGATTTCACAGAAACACCGAACCTTCGTGATTAAATAGTAATTCCACAAGACGAAGCTGCCGTCAAACGCACTGAATGATAAATGGCAGGTGGCTCCCTTTGAAAAAGGAAGGTAAGAAAATTTAGATCGACGAATGCATTGGAGCCTAAAATAACCTTCATTGCACCATAGCTGGTTTTCGGTAAGCTGTCTCACCCAAAGCTCATCTGAGACATTAGCAACCTCCGGTAGAGATCTGCAAGCTTGTGCTCACTGATGCGGCACCCACTAGGACTGCACCAGGTTGGGTCAAATGATAAGACTGAAGTCCTAGAGCCCTCCACATCTGGCTTAGCACGGTGAGGGAAGGCATTCAGGTTGGCAAGCTTCCTAGGCTTTGCACAGGTCAGGAGACCCTACCAGTCAGCAGCATGGCTCACTTGGGAAGACACGGTTCAGATCAAGGTTTTTAGCTCAAGGGTAAATCAGTCGTCACTTAGAACCCAGGCATGCCTGGGCCTTGAGCTAATGGGGTGGCCCAACTCGGGAGGATTCGTCCAAGGATGGCAGCTCAGACAGAAACCCACAAGCTACAGGTCAAAAATGACCCATGCTATAGCATGTGTCCCTTGTCCCACCTTGATAAGAACTTGCACTGAGTGTGGAAGACGGCATGAGCAGTGTGCTACGTGGCTCAATGCTCAGGCTCCGGGGAACATCTCCTGGGTTCAAGTCCCAGCGTTGTCCATTGCTGTGAGGGTTCCTCAGGTGCTGTGTTTTGCTCAATGTGTTACAGAGCTATGCTACAGAAAGCATAGCTTCCCAACTAGGAGCCCCGGCACCATCTCAGAACATGCTAGAAATAGAGTACTCCTCTGACCTCCTCCAACATTGTCGATTCAGTCAGATTCCAGGTGGTTAATACATACATTACATTTGAGAAAGCATAGTATGGAATATGATTTGTAGGCAATGTAAACATCTCAAAATCATTCATTCCTGGTATTTTAAATACGTGATAGGAAAGATACCTAGTAAAGGCAATCCATGGGCATAATCTAGATGACTCCAAGAGGTTGGATTTATTTAAAGCACACAGGAATGAAGATACAGAAGTGAGATATACTCCTGTCCCATTCCATCCGCAGAGCAAAAAGGAGTGAGATGACTTCAAGGAGAGAAAAGGGAAGAACAAATGAGACCTCGAAAGCGAGAAGAGCATCTCATTCACATCACAAGCAGGACTGAGGGCAGGGTCCACTGCCTTCTGTTTCCAAGCAGGTGGCAGTGATGTTGAGACTGCTCTTCTACCCTGAGAAGAGGCCCAGGCAGGGCCTCCAAGACAAAAGCCAGAGCCACTGTCACTGATTAAAGCCAGGGCTAGGGTGGAGCTCCCTAGCTCTAGAAAAGAATCTGAAATAAATTTCCAAATACCACTGGCTGAAGATCTGGCCATTGCCCTAAGGAGAGTTCGGGAGAATAAAGACAACCTAGTAAACAGCAAATGAGGCAGATTTCAGATGGTTCAGTGGTGGGATATTCCCAGCATCATTGAGGGGAGTAGTAGCCCCTCAATGCTTGCATAAGACTAGGTCCTGGAACTACTGCAAAAGTACTAAGCAGTGAAGGATGAGCCAATAAGGAAAGAAAAAAAGAAAAGCCAAACCCAAAATCTTCCACTGAAAATGAGTCAGCAAATTAAAATTCCAAATTACACACAAGAGTCAAAGGATAAGAGCAAAGACAACCTCAACACCAAATGGACTGTTATTCGTTCCAAGATTAATTCTATTGAACAGTCTGCCTATAATTGGTATGTTTAGGATGCTCAGAGGACTCAAAAATAAGATCTACTTTCACAAGATGTAAGCAGTGGCAATGCATTTTTAAATAAAACATGCACAACTATGAAAGAACAGATGGACAGGAAAGAACCCAATTAAAATCTTGAAAGTAAAAAGTTAGTTATTTTCCTAGTAAAAATATCAATAAATGGTATAAACTTTGCTCAGGACACAGTTTTAAAAGAAAGAGCTGGAAGCTAATACTAAGGCATTTACTCAAAGTATGAGAATAAATGGTATTTTAAAATATGAAAAAGCAGCCTGGCGGTGGTGGCGCAAGCCGGGCGGTGGTGGCGCACGCCTTTAATCCCAGCACTCGGGAGGCAGAGGCAGGTGGATCTCTGTGAATTCGAGACCAGCCTGGTCTACAAGAGCTAGTTCCAGGACAGGCTCCAAAACCACAGAGAAACCCTGTCTCGAAAAACCAAATATATATATATATATATGAAAAAGCAACTAAGGGATAAAGAGATGAGACTGAAAGTCTCCAGGATGCATCCCTAAGTAGCTCCAGAAGTAGAAATAAAGGAAATAAAGAAGTGTGTTAGCTATCATTCTGTTACTGGGACAAAGTGCCTGAGACAAAAGACATAGGGAGGAAAGATTGTTTGGGTTCACAGTTTCAAGAGTTCTCGTGTATGGTGATCAATTCCCTTGCTTTTAAGCCTATAGTGAGACAGAACACCAAGGAAAGAGAATGTAGCTGAAAAGGCTGTCCCATGGCAGCCAGGAAGCAAAAGAGAAAGACAGAAACAGACCAGCATCCTAATAGTCCTTTGAGGGCAAGTTCTCAGTGGTTTAACTTCCTACTATTAGGTACCACCTCTCAGAGGTCAAGCCAAGAACCAAGCAGTGAGGACGCCTCCCAGTCATGTCAACCTGAGGACCAAGCAATGAGGATTTTGCCCAGTCAACCTGTGGACCAAGCAGTGAGGACAACTCCTAGTCATTTCAACCTGAGGACCAAGCAGTGGGGATCCTGCCCAGTCAATCTGAGGACCAAGCAGTAAGGATGCCACCCAGAGTGTCAACCTAAAGACAAAGCAGTGAGGATGCCTCCAAGAGTGTCACCCGAGGACCAAGCAGTGAGGATGCCACCTGGTAGTGTCAAGCTGAGGACTAAGCCTTCAGCACACGAGTCTTTGGGAGAACACCAAGATCTAAACCACAGCAATAATCCCCTGAACCTATTTTAACTTATTAAATATTCACAAGGTACAAATTTCAAAGGGTGCAGTATAGCATCTCTTCCCAGGTGATCCATTCTCCCTGGAGGCAGAAGACCTCCCCAGGTTTTCATTTCTTTCAGGGAGAGGCTAGAAAAACAAAACCACTGTGAAAACAGTGGAACGGCAACAACCTCCATATTCTTCTTTACTTTTCCTTTTGTGGGGCATAATTTACATACAATAATGATATAGGAGGTCCTTCTGTATTTGTGTTTTCATTGGTTATTAAAGAAACTGCCTTGGCCTTTTTATAGGGCAGCACTTAGGTGGGCGAAGTAGACAGAACAGAATGCTGTGAAGAAGGGCAAGGTGGCAGACGCCATGAATCTCCTGCCTGAGAAGGACATAGGTTAGAATCTTGCCGGTAAGCCACAGTCACGTGGTGATACACAGATTTAATAGAAATGGGTTAGATCAGGATGTGAGAGATGGCCAAGAAGAGGGTAGATATAATGGGCCAGGCAGTGTTTAAATGAATACAATTTCTGTGTGATTATTTTGGGATGGGACCAAAAGCTGGCCTGCTCCTCATTCAACACAATAAAGCCATACATTTCAAGTGTGCAACCCAAAGACTTGTGACGTTTGTGAACACCATATAAGCCACCAACACATTCCAACACAGAGCATTCACACATCTGAAAGTCCTTTGTGATCCCCTCCATCCATCTCAGTTCCTTTATCAATGACTCCAGGTCATGGATGGTCACTTTCGGCCGTGAGCTCATAGGGGTTTTCTTTTCTAGAATCTGGATGAGCAGAGAACTGTACACTGTGTACCCTTTTATCTAGTATGGAGTCTGCAAGATGGGTTCGTATCCCATACATTACTAAGCTTATTTTTTTTTTATTTTTGAGCTGTATTCTGCCTATATGGGTGGTAAGGCATATGGCATATTGTTTTTTTCAATATAGTCCAACCATAACCTATTTATTCAAATGTTGTATTAGTTATTTTTCTTGTTGCTGTTATGAAACACCTGACAAGAGGGGACTTAATAAAGAAACTGTTTGGACTTACAGTAGTAGCAGGTGCAGCCCTTCGTGGTGGGGAGGGCATGATGGTGGACTCATAAGGCTGTTTGCTCACATCTGGGGCAGATTAGAGCGGCATGCTGGCCTTCATCTGACTTTCTACTTCATCCCCTTGCATTCCATCTGGGTCTCCAGCACATGGGATGGCACCACCCTCATCAGGGTAGACCTTCCTTCCTCAGTAATTCTTTCTGGGAAGATGCCAAAGGTGTGCCTACTACATGATTTTTAAATCAGAGCATGCTCACAGTGAAGATTGATACACATCTGGACTGCCTTGGTTAGGGGTTACATGAACTTTCAAACACAAGTCGCTGTGTGGACATCTGTGCTCAGTTCTCTTGGATAAACACCTGGAAGTGGGCCTCTGGGTCTATTAGTAAATACAGGTTCAACTGCGTCACCAACTTTCCATGACTTTACACATATCTGAGATAGCCACTTTTGTAAAGAAGGGTTTGTGTTAGAGGTTTTTGTGCAGGGTTGATTGGCCTGCAGGTCATGGCAGGTGAAGCTGTGTACTTCACAGCCAGAGCATGAAAGAGGGAGAAGGGCCTGCGGTCCCAGCAGCGACACCAAGGGCCCACACCTAATACCCTAAAGACCTCCCACTAGTTGTATCATTTTCTAATTGTGCCACAGGCTGGAGATCAAGCTGTAAGACCTGGGCCTTTGGGTACCATTCCAGATATACACTGTAGCACTGATTTAACACAAAACTGCCAAACTCTTCCAAAATGCTCCCATTCCCATCAGGAATGCCTGAGCAGTCCAGTGTCGCCCTCATTGCTTCTCTCGTCCGTCTTTTCACTGTGTGGCTTTGGTGGCGTTTTGGCGGTTGGTGGATGTTACAGTAGCATCTGTTTTGACTCCAGCTTTCCTTCCCCTGGTGCCTAGTGGAGTTGAGCATCTTCTCGTGTGTTTTTGCGTCTCCGTATCGTCTTTGGGAAAGTGTCAGTTCAGATCTTTTGTCCAGTTCTGAACTGGGTTGCTGATCACCCTACCCCCAACTTTCAGTATAAATATTCTTTGTGCATTCTGGATGAAAGGTTTAAAATCTGATCTGCTGTGTTGAATATTCCTGTCTCAGGATTTATGTTCTTAACAACATCACTGGATGAGTCGAGTATTTTATCTTGATGAAATACTATCTTTTTAAAGTGTTTTTTTTTTAAATCTTTAAGAACTGCTTGCCCTGAGATGGTTCAGTGTTTAAGAGAATTGGATGCCTAAGATGGCTCAGTGTTTAGGAGACTTGGATGCTCTCCAGAGGAAGCAGGTTCAATTCCCAGTACCCACATGGCAGATCATAACCACCCATAACTTTAGTTCTAGGGGATCTGACACCTTCTTCTGGCTTCCTTGGGTACCAGGCATGCAATGGTGCACAGGCATACATGCAGGCAAAAACTCATGCCCTCCAAAATTTAAAGATATATTTGCCTAGCAGGGCTTGGTGGCACACACCTTTAATCCCAGCACTTTGGAGGCAGAAGCAAGTAGATCTCTGTGAGTTCAAAGCCAGCTTGATCTACAAAGAGCATTCCAGAACAGCCAGAACTACACAGAGAGACCCTGTCTTTACAAAACAAACAACAACCCACCCACCACCCCCAAAAAAAGAAAGAGAAAGAAAGAAGGATGAAAGGAGAGAGAGAAAAGGAGAGAGAGGAAGAGAGAGAGAGAGAGAGAGAGAGAGAGAGAGAGAGAGAAGAAAAGAAATATTTACCAATCTCAAGGTCTTAAACATTTCCTCCAAATTTTTCATAACTTTTCCTTCCATGTTTAGGACTATCTTTTTTTAAGTTAAGGTCTCAGCTTTGACTAGAGAGACCTCCTTTCACAGTTGGTGATGGCGAATGCAGACCCATAACTGGCTGGAGTGTCAAGTACACATGACTGTGAGTGCTTAGCTGTGGATAAATCACATCTATTAACCTCCCTGCCTCCAAGGCTCAGGGAACGTCACGGAAGTGCAGACAGAAGACTTCCTTCTTTTTGCCTGCATGTATGTCTGTGCAAACAAATCAAGCCTCTGTACCTCTTCTTTGCTGTGAACTGTTTCTCATCGCTGTTTTCTCTATTATTTTTGTCTTTAGTTTTTATAACATTTTCCTCTCAGTGGATCCAATCTGGAGCTTTGTGCTTACTTGGTAAGCTCTCAACCACTAAGTATACTGCCCTTCAAATGTTTCTTTATTCCATTTTAAAAATCTTCTAAACCATTTCAATAAACTTCATTTGCAAAATAAAAATATTACGTATCAAAAATGACCAGATCCAAAGTCTACTCACATCAATGACCCTTTCTACAGTCCTCACAGCCATTCAGAAGCTGCGTGCGCAGCAGAGGAGAATTACTGTTTGATTTCAGAGCCCATGTTCCCTCAAACAACACAAACCATAGACAAAAACTGATATTCTAGAAAGCTCTCACTTGGGCAGGCAGAAACTATGGTTCTCTTAGAGTCCAAGGGGACACTGGGCTGGATGAATAGTGGCAGGTGGAAGCAGGGGCAGAGACCTGAGCTGACAGGGAGGAGGCCCAGTCCCTCAGAGCCACCTGACCAGACAGCCCAGCCCGGGGGTGGACATCTGCTCATGGGAAACAGATTCTAATTAATTCTCAGTGGCTTATTCATTCTCTCTGCGGTGCAGTATTTACTGTCTACACAAGTCGCCAGCAAAGCTGTTCAGTGCCCCAAGGCAGGAACTAATTCTCTTTCAACCACATCCGAAGGACCAAGTGCCCTTTAGCTTCACACAAAGCTTTTGCAAATAACTCTTGCCTGAAATTAGTTGTAGTTAGCAACGTCCAGATGCATCTATGGCAAAATCTCCCTGAGAACAAAGAAAGAAAAGTCGGGATTCTCTGTAATATTTGGTTAAAAGTCACAGGCAATGTGGATCACGACTCTTTAAATTCACTGCAAGAGATGAAGTGACAACCCCGTGCCAGGCTTTCGACTGGAGACTTCCACATTGTGTTCTCAGATCTAATTCTCCAAACAAGCCACACTTAATTAAAGCCGGTGTTGTTTAAGATGATCAAAGTGGCCAGAGAAGCCATCTGACTTTTCCAGTGCCAAATGCTAACAAGCTAACTTGTGGGTCAAGTCTTGATTAAGGCCTTCGTTGAGGTAAGCACCCAGGAAGCTGCCTTTCCTTCCTATCAGCAATGGGGTCAAGACTGAAGGTCATACTAGGGAAGATACAGATCAGGAGAAGCTGTCCTGCCTTCTGGGGGTTATGTATTGTTGGATAAAGTGCACCAAAGAATGAAATTTTGTGTGAGATCTTTGTCATAGGCTTGATTTATTTGTTTGCTTTTCTTTCAAATGACTGGCGCTGTCAGGAGCGAGCTGATCAGCTGCATGACTGACAGCCATCAGACAGCCCTTTTTTGTTGCTACTGCGGTTGCTAAGGAGCCCAGTAGGGGATGATTCCAGGAGCATAAAGAACTGAGTCTGAATGGGAACCAGTGCTGCTGTCTCCACCGTTCTCAGATCCAGTGGGGCTGGAAACGACATTGGTACCATCCCACCAGAGACAGCCGGCAACTCCAGCTTCAGCCTCATTTGTCATGGCCATCATGGGAGCTGTCAATCAGTCAGCTCTTACTTGTGTGATTTCTCCCACTGTTGTCATGGTAGCTCTGTTTTGACGACCTCATGGCTGCTCAGGGGGCCTCCTGTCCAGCCACAGGTGCCCCGAGGAGGTCTCCTTCCAACAATATAAACCAACAGTAGCTTTCATGGCCACTACCCCAACCATGGCTTTTGCTTTGAAAAAAAAAAAAAGCTTCATTTATTAAGAGCCACTCCAGGCACTCAGAATCAGCCCTTGGAAATGTCGTTTCAGCCATGACAGCATCAGGTGAACGGTCACAGGCACTCCAGAAGTCACCCAACACCTGCAGTCAGGTTGGGCAATGATTGCCTCCGTGACAGGCCCAGTACGATCTTCGCAGACTGTGTGAAAGAGGGTGCTGTAGACAGAGGGCTGTGAGCATGCGTGTCAGGCTGTGTTAGCAGCCCTGTACGGTCCTACCACGCTGCAATACTAGGCATCCGCAGAGCGCCTTTCCTGAAGAGTCACATTGCCTACCTTGTGGTCATTACGTTGGAGAGAATGCGTTGAGCTGGTGGCATGAAAAGCAGCAACTCCCTGGGCTCAGCCTCAGGAGTCCCCAGTAGTAAGGAGAGGGCAGCAGATGAGTTCCAGAGGATGGCCCGGAACCGAGGCTGGAGCAGACTGAGACAAGGGCAGACTGCAGAAGTGTCTCCATGGAGAACTGAGACCCTGGGGACAAGACTCAAGGTGGGGCAAGAGAAAGACTATGGAAAACTGAGACCTGGAAGCAAGCCCCAGTCACTGCAGCCCACAGCCAGGGAGTGCAGTACCCCTGGTTGCTGCGGGGAAGCAGAGCTGGATGCAAAAAGAGCAGAGGCTCCCGATTCCCGAAGCCCAGAGCTGCTGGCACCAAGAGGGCTGCAGTTTAACAGCCACATCTCCCACCCAAACTTGGCAGAAGAACCTTTAGCTGGCTGCTAACAATAATGATCGTAATTTATCATTTCCAAGCCCAGATCATGTAGGAAATGCTGAGTAGGCGATGAAGAGTTTGGGGGAGAAAAACCACACAGTAAAATTAATAAAAGCAGAATCCTCGAGTTTAATCTTCATCCGCTCTTGAAAAATTCACAGACTTAGTTAACATCAACAACCACTGCATACGGGCTAGACAGTAAATCATCCCCAGCGAGCCTGGGTCTAGGTGATTTTACTCCCTGGCAGACAGGGCTTCTGGTCCAGGGCTGCCTTGCTGATGCAGCTGCTTCTGCATGATGCTTTGCAAAGGCTTTGTTGATTTATAGTTTTAAGTTAAAATTAGCAAAGAGTTTCTACAGCAGCACACGAGCCATATGCATCTTTCTGTCACTCTCTCCAAATACTGCCGACATTTGCTCTTTGCTCTCACGTCCCTTGCTTGACTAGAAACCAGGTTTGGATGCAGAGAAGGAAAAAAGAAGGAAAACAGGCAAATATGAAAATCATCACAAAACCATATGAGATATTTTAAAGTCATCCAAGCGCTGTGTGGCTTCTACTGCCGCTTTCAGAATCAAGAGACAAAGGGATGGGAATACCGATCTTTCGAGTGTTTTGCTCTCTCTGCCTCCCCTGCCACAGCCATGCCCTGTTTATCAATGTCTGCACACACGGGGAGGAACGAAAACAGACCACGCTCTCTCCAGCCGCAAATGAGGGTTCCTTTCATCTGGCACTGCGTAGCCCTCGCAGAGTGTTTCCAAGGGAAGCAATCATTCAATGGTGGCTTAGTTTTTGTTGTTTCTGTTTGAAAGTATTCAGCCAAAGAATCTCTGTGAAGGAGACTGACGGCTCTTCCATCCCTCAACAGTGAATTTTCCTTGAAGCATCTAATCCATACCTGGCAATTCTGAGGCAGATCCCTTTCATTGTTATTACTGCTTTTAAGAAAAAAATAAACCACCATAGGAACAATAGCAACCCTTGATCTCTCCTCTTCAAGTATCCTTGTAAATACTTCTGCTGTCTAGGGGCAAAATGCTCCATGCTGCCTCCAGAAATGTTGGCCCACCGCAGCTCTCAGAGAGCTGGTTGCATGCAGTTCAACTCTGTGTCTCATTATCCTAAAATATGCTCTCCGTAGAAAATGTGCTTGGATGAATTACATGCACACATAATTGTTTTTCAAAGCCTCATTTTATCCTCTTCTCTAGCAAGTCTTTTGCTAAAATGTATTGAAGAATGCACAAAGGGCTTTGACCTTAACCTCCTTTGCCTACTCAGTCTTGTTTCAGAAGAGCGAGGGTGGGCAGGACTAGCAAGTGAGCCACAGAGAGCAGCAATAAAGCTCTTTTCTGAACACAGAGAGGTTCCACTCTGCGGAGAATCTAGACTTGACAGATTGGGAAACTGGTTTGTGATTTTCCTCAGTAAAGAAAAACAGGTTTGCAAAAGTAGGAGTGGCAAAAAGAATAAACTAGAAGAGAATTCTGAAAAAATGCCTCCACTTCTCACACTTATTAAAAATTTAGTAGCCCACGAAAAAAGTTCTATTCAGAGATTTTACCCGAAATATTGTAGCTAGGAAGCATTAAGGTTCCTCACTGTTGGATGCTGGTTGCTCTTAGTGGCTAGTCCTGTGTTCGAAGAGCAATAACTTCCTCAAGGCTGTTCTTGGAAAAGTTTTGACTGTCTGATTAAAGGGAGTGTGCTGGCTAATTTTGGGTCAGCTCGACACAGTCATTTGGGAAAAGGAAACCACAACTGAGAAAATGTCCCCACAGTGACCTGTAGGCAAGTCTGTGTGAATTTTCTTGATTGACGTTGCTGTGGGAGGGTCCAGCACATTATGGGTAGTGCCACGGCTGGACTGGTGGTCCTGGGTTCTATAGGAAAGTGGGTTGAGAAAGGCTTAAGGAGCAAGCCAGTAAGCAGCATCCCCCTCCCCCGTGGCCTCTGTCCACATCACCTCCTATCTCCAGGCCCCTGCCTTGCCTTCCTACCCCGACTCCCCTGAATGATGAACTCCAAGCTGCAAGAGGAAATAAACCCTTTCCTCCCCAATTGTTTTTGATTATTATGTTTTATTATGGCAATTAAACCCTAACTAAGACTGGGATTTTTTTTTTCTTTTTACAAAGAGGAGAAAGAGGAGGGGGAAAGGAGGAGAGGAAAGGGGTAATGCAAGGGCAAGAAGTTAACTCAAACTTAAAGTCCCCCACACCTTGTCTCACAGATGGGCTCTTATTTTGACATGTTTTAAATTACATGACACCTCATGGCACCATAGGCTAGGACAGGTCAAACTCACTTAAAGAGAGATGGAGACCAAAAAAGGCAACTGCACCCAGAACCACCCCTTTAGCATCTGCTTCAAAAATGCATTAGCTGGGGTATATGAAGCTAAAACTTGGGCTCAAGGAACATTGTTCGGAGATTGAGTTTCTTTATGCTGTTCCTCCACAATGGGGTATTTGCAGATATTTCATATGCTTTGACATAATTATATAAATTGCAATGTACACGATGTCCATTCATTTTTGGAAAGTAGATTTTACTCAGAGCTACATGTGGGTTTTGTACTTTAACAGCCAAAATGTCTCAAAATAGCCAGTAACTTGAAAAATGCAAAAACCAGTGTTTTTCCAAACATAAACATAAGAAGGATTATTTTTGTATATTCAAGGTTGAAATAAGCAGTTTAGTTTTCTGGAAATTTTAGATTAACTCCTAAGTATGCTGAAGTCTCTGTGAGAAGTAGCTTCTTAGTCTCTTGTCTCAACTTGGCCATTCTTAGCATTCCTTAGGAGCAACGAAACTCTGCAGTTCAGTGTCAACAGCTCTAGAATTCCCCGACGTGTCTACAGGTCAGCTCTATAAACAATGGACAGTGACCAGCAATATTGAAACATGGGACCTTCAGCTTCCCAGCATTATTAGCCATGCTTTTCATTTTCTTAATTTGATGGGTTTATTCGCTTTATTTAATTGTGAATTAAAATGGGAAGTCTCACCTTGTGATGCCCAAATTCATTCAAAATGCTTCCCAGTTTTCTGGTCTTGCTACGTGGCTTTGGAGCAGCCACAGCTGGATGTGGATCCCGCCAGTCGATAGACAAACGGTGATGCCAGAGGCGCTGGCTCTCCAGAACGTGGGCTGATTTGACACTAGGATCAAAACGATGCACTTCACACCCATCATTGGCCATGCTCACCTCAAAGTCCGTGTCATCATTCCCCAGCCTAGAGACCAGAGGAAGAAAATAAAAACAAAAAAATTACAGTGAAGAAAAGTTAGATGAATAAATTGACAACTCTAATGGCAGTTTTCCTAGTTTCTGCTTTAGAACATGTCTAATGTACACATTCAATGAACTTCCCACACACATGCCCTATGCAAACATGTACTGTTCTATACACACATACACATGCTCTTCACACACATATACATGCTCTATACACACACACATGCTCTCACACACATATGAATGTCATATACACATATACGCTTGCTCTACACACACACATACACTCATGTACTATAGACCAAAACCTCTGGATAAAAGAAAACTAATCTGTTAAGCACAGATCACAAAATCACTAGCTAAACATGTAGGCTCATGAAGAATTATTGTATTATATAGTATAATATAATACAATATAATATTATATTATATTGTATTATATTATATTAGCAATGTGGCAAAAGAGAATATCCTCTAGCTTCAATATGCAGACTACGAGCTACATAATCATGGAGGCTAGGGATAGAGTAAGAGACTGGGTGGTGGTCTCCAGAGAAAGAAAAAACAGAATAGAAAGTAATAGAGAAACAGCAGGGAAACTGGAACAGGATTAAGCAGAGAGGGGGAAGGAAAAGGGGAGTAGGGGAGGGAATATGGACAATTAACACTAAGAGTTGTTTGAGAGGTCATATGAAATCCTACTATAGTAGAATCTTCAAAAACCATCTACATATGTGGAATAAATCTAAATGGAGTCACTAAATAATGGAGGAGACAAAGCCCCAACTAGACATCATTTGCCATCAAGTGAAACCTCCAGTTCCAGAAGGGGGTTATGTCTAATTGAGTTGTTGGCCAAAAGGGTCCCATGGAAACACCAAACAACTTAGCTATTGCCAAACCATTAGTTGCTCTCCACAAACTGACTGTCAGGCTGAAGACACTTAAACATCTCGTTGAACACAGAGAAGTTGAGCCGGTTCCTAACTAGCACCTTCGCCCCTCCTAACTAGTGTTCTTGGTACTGAAGGTTCTCTGCATGCTACCAGAGGAGAAAGGTGCACAGCAATCCAGCTACAAATGCTGTGATCTACAATGGTGACCTGTCTGCGTGATACGCTTATGCAATGGTAGCACAAATGTTGTGAGAGTAACCAAACACTATCTCTTTGGACTTGAGGCCACTCCTTGAGATGGAACCCATTCTCAATATTTCTTAGGTGGCCTAGAACCTGAGACTAGATAGGCCATGAACCCATGGGAAAGCCAAGTACTCTTGCTCTGCTAAAGGCTGCTAAAGGCTGCTAAATGACTCCTACTGACCTACACAAAGTTCAGTGTTTCACTCAGCCACCACCAGAGAAGCTCCCTTCAGCAGTAGCTGGCAATCCGCACCGAGAGCCATGACTAGACAATGTGCAGAGAGTGGGAGGATCCTCTCGGGATTCCAGGAACGATGCGGAAGAGGAGGTGGGGAGATCGAGATGGAGGACACCAAAGAAACAGTGTCTTCTAGACACAACAGGACTGACATACATAGGAACTCACAGAGACTGTGGCAACATGCACAGGGCTTGCCCAGGTCTAAGTCAGAAGGGGTCCCAGTACTGAAATGGGAAGTGGTCATGAGTGCCCATCTCTAACCCAGAAGCTATGTCCAATTGACAACCACTTACAAAGGAAAAATTAATTTTCTCCAACGGAAGCTCAACAGGGTGTATAAGTCACACTTAAAGGAAGCCTCATGCCCAGCGGTAGATGACCAATGTAAAACTCAGTGGGATTTTGCTGTTGTTTTATATTGCTTTGTTTGGGAATTCTTTTTAACTCTTGCTGATCTTTTGCTTGTATATTACGGTTTCCGATCTTGTATTTTTATGGGTTTTGTTTTTGTGTTGTGTTTCTGGGCTTCTGTTGCTCTTGCCTTGCTGTTGTTATCAGTGTTATTGTTCGTTTGCCTGTTTTCCCAAGAGAGGGAATGTGTGGAATGAATGGGAAGGCAGGGATGATCTAGGAGGAGTTGGGAGAGGAGAAAACATTGTATGAAACAAAATTTATTTTCACTAAGAATAAGAATATCCACTAGTCTCAAGAGAACTTTCTCAGAAAGACTAAGAAAAGCCTAGGATTCCCTCGAGGGGAGCTGTGTTCTAATAATTTGCGCTAATTTGTCTCCATGGTACTAAGCGTGACGCTGGACTTGTGGGCAGCTGCTGTGTTCTTTTAAAGTAGCGCAGTTAAAGAAAAAAGGGCAAATATATGCGCTCTACTAGATCCAGAGCCAGGAGACAATCTATACCCTAGTCTGCAACAATAAGGGGAAAAATTATGAACACATTATACCTAAGTACCTGGAAGGCAGTATGTCACGTAAACAGTTTGTATGCTTATGAACACTAAGCTACTAAGAAAAAAATTCTTGTTTAGTGTAAGAATCACCACATTGATTCAAACACAGATTTAAATGGAAAACAGGAATTAACCAGAAGAGAGTCATTTTTTCATGATAATTAAGATTTCTCTACCAAAAACTCTATGCTTTTTTGAGGGGGGGAGGGAGAGAGAGAGCATTGCTATGCAGTCCATAGTCTTGAACTCACAATCCTCCTGCCTCAGCTTCCTACTGCATGGAATACAAGTACATATAATCATGCTTAGTTCCAAAGTCCTATGCTTACTTATGATTGAGGATAGCAAAGCCCAGAATGTCTGTAATACACTGACCAAATCCAAACTAGTACAGAAGACCTTGATTCTCTTGGGTTACTATTTCAGGCTGCCGCACAATCTGGGCACACACAAAAATAAGAGCTAACAACCGTTCTGCGGGTTTTACTTATCTAAGATCATCTTTCATCTACGTAAAACTTCATGGTAGCCCTGTTTGCCTTACTCTTGCCCTTCACCCCACTATGTCGCTCTCTTCATCACCAGACGCCCTGACGAGTTATTCGGCCCATGACATCCCTCAACCAGATCTCCTTCATCCACTTTACTGAGACTCAGTGTTCCCATTTCTGCTGCCTGAGAGGTCTCATTGCTTATTTCTTCCTTCTATAAAGCCTGCTTCAGAATCCTCCCTTCCTCCCTCCCTCCTTCCTCGCTCCCCCTTTCTCTCTCCCTCTCCCCTTCTTGCTCTCTCCTCCCTCTTTCCTCCCTCATGTCTTTATGCTGAAATCAGATACAGGCCCTTAGGTTACTATGTAAGCACCCTGCTCACTGAGCTCCAACCCTACCCCTTCAACTAGTTTCTTATAACTGTAGTTTCTACACAAAGAAAATAATCAAAAAGTTAGAAGCAGAGAAAATGAAAAGCAAGTCTTTCAACACTAGAAATTGTAGCCATAACTTCTAGAGATGAATATGTTTAATAGTTTTTCTATATCTTTGCAGAATTTTTCTACACCTATACAAAGGACAGACTCTATCATAAATTATTCGAAGTGCATCCCTACACATGTAAGCTAATCATGACATAATAGAGATATTTTATATGATATACCAAATGATCTGAGACTGTAATTGGTGATTTTTGTTAACTGATGTTGCGTTTTGCTCAATCTAGTCAATCCTCTTCACTTCTGAGCAGTGTGTCAGCCTGTAATGGCGGAGAAATAATAGTTAGCAGAATAAGTTAAAGAAAGAAAGTATGAATTCTGGCTCCTGGTTTCATCCCATCCAAAGGTATGGGGGAACAGCTCACAAAATGGCAGGCAATAAGCAGAGGGGGGCAGTAACAGGAAGGACCAGGACAAAACAGAGTCCCCCAGGACACCCCACCCAAGGATGATTTCCTCCAACGGGGTCCCACCTTCCACAGTGCTAACCCCTCCACATGCTTTATTCACGTCTTGAATCCATCATGACTTAATCCACTCGGGGCAGAGATATCATCATCTAAAATCCCTCACAGATACCTAGAGATGAGCTGTGCTACCCCATAGACACACAGATACACTAGAGATGAGCTGTGCTCCCCCGTAGACACACAGATACCCTAGAGA
>JABTXL010001153.1:3205131-3216178 GCA_025134845.1 Neodon shergylaensis
GATACCCTAGAGATGAGCTTGTCACCCCCATACACACACAGATACCCTAGAGATGAGCTTGTCACCCCCATACACGCATATACCCCTAGAGATGAGCTTGTCACCCCCATACACACAGAGATACCCCCAGAGATGTGCTGTGCTCCCCCATACACACATAGATACCCCTAGAGCAGTGTTATGTTACCCCACCACCACATATACCCCTAGAAATATGCTGTGGTAACCCCCTAGGCATGTTTCAACCCACTAAAGCTGATGAGATTAACATAACAATCAGTGTATATAGATTATAGAATAATGGGGTCTCACAGTGACATTTCTGCACGATTTAATCTTAATATATAAATACGCACTGTTTTGGGAAGCAATAAGCTATGCTCGTTTAACTAGTATGTACAATTCTGCCTTTTGTGTACTTAAAATAATGCTTTTTTGAGGCTTAGTTTAAATTTATCAAGTTTCAAGGCGGACACAAAAAGCATTAGGAAGACTCAAGATATTGCACAATATATCCCAAGGTAATAGAAGCAGGAGAGGAATCCACATCTGGCACCTCCAACGCACATGCATGGGTGTGCCCTCCACATGCTCCTTCATAGCAGGTGACCTGGGACACAGCAGGTGACCTGGGACACAGCAGGTGACTTGGGACATACCAGGTGACCTGGACAAAGCAGGTGACCTAGGACAGGAGCCTCTGGAGGAACATTCCTCTCAAAGCCTGGAAAGTTGTCATGTTTTAGAGAATGAAACTGTGTTGAGCTTGCTTGCTCCTGACTCTCCTGCGCTCCAGACCATGGCCAGAGATAGACCTGTAATGCTGCCCTCAGTGGCAAAAAGCGTTATGTAAGGTCTGACACTCCCAGGATACACAACAGTGTCCAGATACAGTGTGCAGCAGGTTCCAGTTCACCGACTACTCCTGTATGTAAATGGGTATTTATAGGATGCTACACATGAGCAAGGCATCCACTGGGCATGAGGTCAAAGACAGCTTAAATCCTTCAGCTGAGGGGGCTCACAAGGCAGTGATGAGGGAGGAGCATTCTGACCAACTAATTATAATAATACCTACTAGTAATATAAAAATCGGAATGAAACCATCTTCTACTGCTATTTAATGCAGAGAAAATTTACTGTGGAAAAGTTTACTTGCTAGAAATATTTTCTTTAGGTTTAGACCATAGAGCAAGCAACCCGGATCACATGACTTCCATCTCAAGGTCTGGGGTGACTAGTCCATTTTTCCCTTCTCCTGTCTGTGTGGTCGTCACCCAGAAAGCTAGAAAGAGAAGCAGTGGCTACAGTCTTTCCATGTGAGGCCACATCCTGAAGGCTGTACACAGCTCCACTCATGACCACTGCTCACGACCTCGGTCACGAGGCCACTGAAGCTGGAGGGAAAGCCAGGGAATCCAGAGTGGCCATGTGTCTGGCTAACTTCAGGAGTTATGTTACCCAAAGAAGACCAGGAGAATGAACAGTAGGGGACAATTAGCAGCTTCTACAGCTCTCTCCCAAAAATGCTCCAGTAGTTAGGATGCATATTCAAAAGCTTCTAGCTAAGCCTGCCACCTTCCCTCCACAAGAAGGAGGTGACGTTAGAAGATTCACGAACAAATATCACATCAGTGCTGGGGTTTTAGGGCACAACAATTTCTTCAGCATAAAAAGTCTATTAAATCTAAAAGGTTTTGAAGAACTACGAAGGGAAAGCCAGAGAGCCAAATTTCCAAAAGTAGACTGGACTAGAATATCAGAACAATCACGTTGTCTCAGAGCCAAGCAGCCAGGTAGCTTGCATCAGCTGGGATGTGCACTAAACAACTATTGGATGTGTTTTTCCTACGGAGTGCCCACCATTCCGATTTCCTGGTGCACAGCACTGAGAGCTCTTGGGAGAGGAGGGCTTGTTTTCAAAGTAGCCCATAAGTGTTCTTTGGACCATCCAAGCATGTGAACCACATGTATCAGCAGCTATGTGGCCTTGGGTACCACGGAAGGGAAAAGGAGTGGATTGTGGTGACCTTTGGTTAGCCTTTTGTAAAGCAAGCTTGAGTGTATCACAATAAGTGGGTTTTATGTCCCCTGGGAACCAAAAGCTTAGAACATAAGGATATGAAAAGAAACTCAGAATCCATTACTGGGCAGGGAAGGACAATTGAAGCCACTGTGAGATACCCCATCCTAACCACCAGGAGGCATATAATTGAAAAGGCCAACATGGTGTGGACAGGTGGGGAAATTGGAAGAGTCATAGATTATCAGTGGGGATGTAAAATGGTACACAGTCAAGATAAGTGATAAGACATAGGCTCAAAACTTCCACGTCAATGCTCATTTCAACATTGATAATAACTAACAAGGGGAACCAACGCACTGTCCATCCCCTGATGAGGGAAGAAGCAGAACGTGGTACTTCCACGCGATGGGTGATGACTCAGACATGAAGAGTAGTAGAGTCCTGGCGCTGTAGATGAACTCTGAAAACATGACGCTAGGCATCAACGGCTATAAAATGTCATATATTATATGATTCTATGTGCACGGAATGCTCAGCATAGGTGACTCTAGACAGAGAGTCAAGAACTGTTCAGTGTAGGTGACTTTTTAGCCAGAGAGTCAAGCTAGTATTTGCTTAAGGTCAGGGGTGGCAGGCAAGTAGTGAGGGAGCTAAAGATCAGAGGGAAATTGGGAGTGCTGTATGTTGTGTCCAAGGCTTTGGAGAAGGAAAGGGAGATAAAATGTCTTAAGTTTAAGTGTAATGATTAAAAGAAACCCAGTTTGTATATTTAAGTATGTGAGTATATTTACATATAGTATATTAGTATATTTATATGCATATAAAATTGTTCAGAAGCTAAAAGCTATAAAAATAAATCCAGAGCGCAGATCAGAAGTGTGTAGCCCTTATCACTGAGAGAAGAGGTCTAGAAGCCGTGAGAAGGGTTTTCCTCCCGACTGTGATCCAGCAGGATCAAGGAAGGCATGCTGGTCAGCTGGTAGGCTAGAACTGTAAACTGCCAACTGTGTGTATAAGAGAGAGAGAGGGGAGGAGGAAGGAAGGAGGAAGGGAGGGTGGGAGGAGAGGAGAGATGGAGGTTCTCAGAGGATAGAGGAAAATATTTTATAATTATTGATTCTTGTATTAGTAACATTGCATGAAACTCCAAAGTTTCATTTAAAACATGAAGTCAGGCATGCTGGTATATGCCTGCATGTGCTCAAGAGGTACTCGAGGAAGGAGGATTTTTGTGAGTTTGGGGCTAGCTTGGTCTGCAAAGGGTGTTCCAGAACCGCCAGGGCTACACAGTGAAACCCTACCTTAAAAACAAACAAAATCCATATATTTTCAGGACAGTGTCATTCCCAAAGGAATGAAATGGATTTTAGGGAACACACACACACACTTCCTCTTCTTACAGATAAAGCATATATATTAAACATTGCATAAACCGTTATACGGTGCATCTATGGTATTACCAGACCACAGCTGGGCAATCAGGAAGAAAATATCTAGAAACATCGAGGACCGCACACTTCTCCTTCCCCATTCATTATATCCTGTGCTAACACTGCTCCTGCTGCCTTCATTCAAGCTCTTGGGAAGCAAACATATTTGTCTGTGATTTTCATTCATTCTTCTTGAAACGCTCCCAGCCACACTGAAGGCTTTCTGACTAAAACACTGGCTCGAGTTGCCTCACCATGTGTGACTTAGGAAATCTTCCGTCTTACACCAAGAAACCATGTCTTGAAACCGCATAATGTAACACTGAGCAGGAGGGGATGAGGACGGCGGGCCTCTATCGTGTTTGGCTCATCTTCCTATCCACGCACCCCTAAAACACAGCTCTGCCAGGAGAGTGAACGAGGAGACTCTCTCTCCCGCACTCACCCTCTATCCCCCCACCGTATCTGGACAGTCCCCTCACTGCTGTCTATATTGGAAGACTTACAGGGAAAAGCCTGTCTGAAATTGTTTTGTTTTTGTTTTGTTTGTCTCCTTGGCTGTCTTGGAACTCTGTAGACCAGGCTGACCTTGAATTCAGAGATCCTCCTGCCTCTGCCTCCCAAGTGCTGGGATTAAAGGTGTGCGCCAACAGACCTGGCTGCCTGCGTGAAGTGTAAGATATGCACATACTATCCTCCGAGCCCAGGGCCTTTTCTTACTTTTCAATTTCTCTTCTTTTTCTTCCCTTCAACATTTGCCTTCCTTTCTTGTCCCTTCCTGTATGTTCACTGGTCTCCTCTACACCATTTGAAAAGTGAAAAACTGAGCTTAAGTTTTGATAGAATAGATTGTCGCAGTCAGATACATGTTTTTTACATCTACCGTGGAATAAGAGACTTTGACTCCCAACAGAGAAATGGCAGCTCGGGGAGAGACAGTCAGACACCGCCTGGGTCAGTTACGAGGGTGGAGGAGACAGGATGGGGCAAACAGACACAGGGCCTTCAACCTTTGTCGTCTCATATCTGAATTGTCAGGCCGGGGTCCCCCCAGTTGCATCTGCACCTTTGGTTTGCCTGGGAATCACTGGGCCCAGCAGAGGCACAGTTTTGTTATTGTCTTCTCAGGAGCTCACACATATACTTGTACATAGAGGCCACAGATTCTCCGTCCATCCTCCCACTACCACACAGCTGCCCCAGCTCTCCCAGACACTGGTAACCAGGGCCAAGGCTCCCTTCAGTGGTTCCTGGTTTCAGAACCACGACTTGTGTAGCTCCTCTCAGCATCTCTTGAGAAGGCAAACGGCAATCTACTTGTGCTCAACAAACAGTTCGTCAGAACAAGAGGGGCATCTAGATCCCAGACCCCAAGTCACGGCCTAGCCATCATCCTCGCCCATTGCCCGTAATCCAAGTTTTATGATTTGCTATCACAAACCCTTTCTTTACATTCAAGTGTCCTATGATTTCTTTTATTTTTCCTTGTTTCTTTGTGAGTGTTTGTTTTGGTTTCAGAGTTGTTTGTTTGATTGTGTTTTATTTTGTTTTGTTTTTAGGGACAGGGTCTCACTGGGGACAAGGACCGACTGACCTCCAGTTCACAAAGATCCACCTGCCTCTGCCCCCGAGTGCTTGGATTAAAGGTGTGCGCCATCAGGCTCGGCTAGATTGCAGTTTGTAATGAAAGCTTTCATGTTTTCTCATCAACTATTGACCCTATAATCTATTCAGTTCTGTTTCCAGTGTAATTCAGAAGTTCTCATTTGCTTTTTTGCAGAGCTGATTTTGAATGTAAATGAAAGAAGAAAATCAATCTTTTTCTCCCTGTAATAATCTGAAACCTTGCTGCAGAGCCATCTTATCAAACAGCTTGGAAGCATAAGAGGGGGAGGATTTCAAAGCATCTCCTAAATCACTTCCCAAGTTTTCTTTTATTCAGTTATATCCTTAAATGAATTTGTTGTGGAACATAAAATGCTAAGCAGGACGTAAAGTTTGGAACCAGGAAATAGGATCAAGATGGCATTGCCAATTTGCATGCTACACGATGCAATTATTTTTTGACCTACTTTCACAAAATTTTAATGTGACATAAAATAAACGCCGCTGTCATGACTTAGCATCCTTCCTATGTTCTTGAAGCATAGGTGGGGCCTTCCAAGAAAAGCTCAGTTCTAACCAATAGGTTGCGCGGCTCTTGTCTGACTTAAGAGCCATTCAACACACAGCCTGTGTCCCCTTCTTAAGCCACTCAAGACAGCCAACGCCATCATGCCAAGCCGCACTCGGAGACACCTGCACTATGTCTTCACTTGACTCATGTATGAGTATATTAGTTAACTTCTTACTTTTATTTGAATTCTTCTTTTGTTTTATAAAAATCAACAATGACTTGTAATCCTTTATTTTGGACCCAGGATCTCACAACCCAGGTTGGCCTTGACCTCATTATATGGCGGAGGATGACTTTGAACTTCTGATTCTCCTGCCGCTACCTCCTGAGTGGTGGGATAGGTATGAATACCACCGTTTTGTGGTGTTAAGAATCAAGGCCAGGGCCACATGCACGTGGGCCAACAGTCTACCAACAGAGCTACACCCCTGCCCACAGACTGATTGTAGCAGTTTGATAACAATAGCCAGCTCCTTTGGGGAGGTCCCCACAACACCCCAACGCCTGTCCCTACCCACGACCACAGAGTCCAGCAGATGTCTAAATGTGGACAGTCGGATGAAGTAAGGGAAACCTATAGCCGAGAGGCAGGCATGTGTGACATTGTTTAGGATCTTAACTGCTTTCAAAAATACTACCGTGGTCTAACCTGAGAACCTACTTGGCTTCTATAAATAGTCTCCTGAGCAGAATGTTCCAGATCGAAATAATTCTCTCCTCTTTGTTTTGAGATGTATCATTTTGTCCTGATTGTTTGCTCTGTTTTGTCCTTTTTTTTATGAGATTTGTTTTGTTTTTGTCAACTTGGCACAAGCTAGAGCTGTCTAAGGGAGGGATCACAGATGAGAAAATGCCTCCCTAGGAACAGGCTGTAGGCAGGCCTGTGGGACATTTTCTTAATGACTGTTGTGGGAGGACCCAGTCCATGGTGGGCAGTGCCATCCCTGGGCTGACGGTCCTGGGCTCTGCAAGAAAGCAGGCTGAGCAAGCCATGGCAGCACCAGCACCGTAAGCTGCTCCCCTCCCATGGCCTCTGCTCCCATCCCTGCCTTGAGCTCCTTCCCTGGCTTCTCTGGGTGAACTGGAATGTGGCCCTGCAAGCGTAAATAAACCCTTTCCTCCCCATTGTGCTTTAGGTCATGATGTTCCATGTGACAGAAACCGAAGACACATTGGTAAGTGCAGGACGGTTTACACAAGTGCTGACAGACTTGGTGAAACAGTCTTGTTAGTTTATGCATATCGTTTTACAGAACCTCTCGAAATCTGTTGATATATCAAGGTCACTTTCAACCTGTATAACCAAGTTGTGTTTTGTCAAAAATGCACATTTTTAAAAAAAGAATTCCCTTTATTTTCTTTTTATCTAAATACAAAGCTACATATAGATTGATCTCTCTCTCTCTCTCTCTCTCTCTCTCTCTCTCACACACACACACACACACACAGTAGTGGCTCTAATTGATCTTGGCTCATTCATAACTGTGTGTAGCATTCCCGGCACACTCTTCCTCGATACAACCGTTGACATTTCTCTCTCTCTAACAGAGGTGCTCTAAGTCACACTGGACACCTCTGGTTTCTCCAAGGGGACCATCCTGGTGCTGAAAACTGAAGCTACTGCCTTACTAGCAGGACAGGAGGCAAGGTGGCTCCTGCAGAGGTACCCTGAGTTGGTGATGGACACAGCAGGTCAGCCTGCAGCTGAGGCACGAGATAGATCCCATCACCTGCACACACTGCCCCCACCACCCCGTATCACTGAAAAGGCCTTGGCTGCCTGCATGAATGTCTGCGCTCTCCTCGGCTATAAAACATGTCTTACCCTAAGGAGTAGAGGCGGCACCGCTTGCTGCGGATTTGATGAGCTAAGCCAAACCTGTCATCAAGACACACCAGCCAGGGCTTCGTTGCGGGGCTGGAGTCAGTAGCCAAGCTGTCTGTACCCATGTGATCGCATGCAATCTGTAAGGATTGGAAATCAATATGAATAATTTAAAATGCAGGATGATGAATGGCAGGTAGAGACTTAACTGCTTTCCCCGCTCCTGGAAACAGTGATGGGAGAGTTATGTCCTCTGCTGCTAACTACTCTCCTCCCCCAGGGAACCACAGGACCGCTGGAAAATGTTCAGAGGCATTGCAATTACATGCCGGATAAGAAGCAACCTCATGAAGACTCAGTGAGGGCTTGAAGGGAAATGAGCTGCAGTAGCCAGCTGCCCGGATGGGAAGGAAGAGGGTCGGAAGGCTGTGCATCTGGGGTGAGTGGAAGTTGACAGAGGAGCAGATGCAGAAGGGTGTCTGTCTGAGAACTGGGCAGTGTGGCTACCGCATGAGTGTGACACAGTGCTGAGCAAGATGGTCACAAGGTCACCAGACAGGTATGGTGGGCCCACCGAGGCCAGAAACGTAACCTGTGCTATCCAGGTTCAGAGCTGATCCCGGGACAAGTGAAGAGTCTGCTGAGAAGGCAGGATTCTTGGTGATACTCTCTAATGAGATAATTATTCTAATAATAATCTCTAACGAGCTGCCTCCCGGGAGAGAAGGGCTAGAGCCCTGGAGCAGAAAGGCTGCCCAGCTAACCCAAGCACTTCTCTGAATGCATGCATCAAAATCAGAGACGGAAACCAAAGGGAATGCTGTTGGAGTTAAGCAGAAAGAAGCCTAATTCCAGTGCACAGTAAGCACATGAACTTCTTAAGAGAGGATGGCTTGGGTTGGAGGCTTGTACTGTTCATGACCGAGGCTGATGGAATAGAAGAAAGCAGTTAGTTATAAGTCCCAGACATTGGCCTTACTGAGTGAGCAAAAGGCCCTGTCCTCCTCATCCCCCCAAACTCTCTGGAGCATTCACATCTGAGACAATAGATCCCTCCAGATACAAAGGAGCTCAAGGGTTCACTGCTTCTGTTCATGGGAAAACCACAGCAGGTGATTTTTTTTCTTCTTGAGAAGATATTCTAGGGCTGGCAAGATGGCCCAGTGTGTTAAGCAATTTCAGCAATATTCTCAGCAGCGGCTTGGGTCGTTTAACTGCAATGTTGTCTATAACTCAAGCACTCAGAAGCAGAGACGTCTGGATCCTGGGGTCTCCATGGCCAGTCTAGCTGAACTGTGAGCTCTGGGTTGGATAAAAGACCCTGTCTCAATAACTAAATAAAATTAAAAGATGGGAAGCAATGGAAGAAGGCATTTGATGCCCACCTCTGCCTCCACGTGACACATATAGCAAACATGCAGCGTGCGCATGGACTGACACATGCACACACATCCCCATACGCAATTACAACTAAATCAGGGCTAAAGTCATGCCTTGGCGGTGAAGAGCACTGGCTGCTCTTCCAGAGGATCAGGGTTCGATTCCCAGCACCCACATGATGGCTCATGATTGTAAACCCAGTTCCAGAGGATCCAGTGCTCTCTTCTGACCTTGGTGGGTACTGCACACACACACAGTGCACAAACATGTACAGGTAAACACTCGAACACATGAAATAAAAACAAGTAAAACATCAAAATAAATAAGCAAGAGTAAAAACAACCAGGTGTGTAGCACACGCTTGTCATTTCTGCGCTGAGGATGTAGAGGAAGGAACACTCAGAGTTCAAGGCTTCCTCGGCTACATAAGGAGTTCGAGGCCAGCTTAAGTTGAATGAGATCTGGTCTCAAAAAAGCAACAAGAAAACCACAAAACATCATTCGCTTTTCTTCCCGTTCGGCCCAGTGTCTTTCCATCTCTCTGTCTCTAACCACTGCTCAAAGGAGAAATTACTTCCGGGAAACTGAGTCCTCTCTCAAGCAACGACTACAGAACACGTGTTAACATAAACATGCTAGCTTGTAGAGTTCGTCGGCTACTGTTTGGCCAGAGAGAAATGTACTTCCTGCCTCTGTCTGCCCACCGGCTCTTCCTCACCCACCCAGGGACAGGGACGCGCCAATCTAATTGGCCAGAGCTGATCTACTGACGGGAAAATGGCTGTGTCTTGAACCGGGGCACATGATACTCTACCCTGTGCCTCCTCCGGGAGGCTGGTTCCACCAGGCACTTCTGTGGGTCCTAGGCTGCCTAAGCCTGAGCCTTTTGCTCCAGGGCAGTGCCCTGCTCTGAGGATTGGACACTTCTCCCTACAACCTTCCACGGTGGCACACGGGATACATTCCTATTGCCTTTCTGGTGGCATCCAAAGTCTACTCTGGCCTCTTCCATAACATTGCATAAGGGGTGGGTCGCTGCTACGGAATCTCCTAGAGGTTGGTTTGCAGTAAAAAGGCAGATTCTGGGTTCCACTCCAGAGACACAAGGTGTCATGACCCCAGGGAACTCGCAGTCTAAGGAGCTAGGCAGTGGGCCCTTAGACAGGTGCTCCTTTGCACTTCCTGGAGAGTTTGGCCTTTTGGAAAGTCCACGGGAAATGACCCAACATCATCTCCTCAACTGTACCTTAGAAAGTGAACGAAAGTGAATGGACCTGGGCCAGAGTTCTCAAGCAAAACCAGCATCCAGCTTTGACCCCTCACAAAGAAGTTGGCACCACCAGCTAACCAAAGGTCTCTCAAAGGAAGGAGCTCAGGGTCCAAGTCAGGGTTACTGTGTAGTGGCGCCTGCTGAGCCATAGCCACAGCCATGGTCTCGGGTCTTCTCTGTTACCATAGCGCTTTCTCTAATCGCGACTCTTTTCTTATTCTAAGATTTCCTCCTGCGCCGATATTCTGCAATCAGAGAGACACTCTTTTCCACCTCGCTTCCTCTCTTAGCTAAAACGTACAGTGCAGGAATTATCCAGTTTTAACCATTCATTAACCATCTTATTGATAAGCATTTTTTTTTTCTTTTGGAAAATAACTAGAAGTCGTCCGTAAAAATCTGCTCTAAAAAAATTAATTAAATATTGATTTTTTTCAAACTTTCTGGTTAAGATTTATAGCCAAGGTTTCAATAAAGTCTCTTGCAAGCAGAATAATTGAGGAGAGCAACTGCAAGCTCAGCCCCAGCCGAGGTAATTCCACCCTCTGCCTGCCTAATTCCCCTTGTAATCTCAGCCGTATAAAGTGAATTAGGTCTGGACAAAGGCAAACAAACTCCAGGAGGGAAAATGTTTTGTGAAATGATTTTTATTTATTTAGCTTAAAAGGATCTAATTCCTTTCCATTTTATTTTGCATCCCAAAAAATGTGAATAGCAATTCTACCAACCGATGAGTAGAATGTGGGTGGAAAAAAAGAGTCCTTAGAATTTGGGGAATTTGGGCAAGAAATCCCAAAAAATTAAATGTGTATTTATATGGTGACATTATTTTGAAAAGCTCAAAGGTAGAATTGAAAATTTTGTTCTCTGCCCACCCTCCTGCATGTGTGTGTGTGTGAGAGAGAGAGAGAGAGAGAGAGAGAGAGAGAGAGAGAGAGAG
>JABTXL010001153.1:3216188-3232918 GCA_025134845.1 Neodon shergylaensis
GAGCACACAAACACAAGGCATACTATTGATATAATGTTGCAAAGCTCTAATCTGGGTCTCCAGGTCTCCAGAGTCTGACTTCTTGGGTATTTTTACATGTAGATGTGTAGATAATTGGATAAGTAATAGATTACAGATGGGCAGTAACTGATAGAAAAATAGAATTTAAAACATTTTTCTTTCTTCTTTAGAACAGCCACTGCTGCTTAGATGAACTCGGTGCTGAGACGCTTGCTTCCTGAAGCATATGGTATGGGGGCTGCCATACAGAGCTGGCTCGGAAGCTTTCCATTAGCACAGGCAAGCGCTTCGGAGTTAACCATTTCCTGTTAGCAGCTCACTCTGTTATTGCCTGCAGAGCCTGTTGTCATCAGGACCTCCCATATCAAGAAAAACAATATTGCTAATCAAACTGGGCCTGACATCCTGCATACTCTAGTCAAATAGTGTATCCTCTTGTGTTCCATCAAAAAAAAATTTATGGGGGCCCTAATAATGCCACCCCAGTCATCACTGAGAACAGGGCACCACATCCATGGCTGTCTGATGCCCATCCAGGTCATCACTATGCACAGGGCACCACACCCATGCTGTCTGATGCCCACTTACATGCTTGCCCTCAGTTAGATGCCCCTCATGTCCTACTTAGCATTACAGAGGGGCATTTTATTAAGGCTTGAGATCTCAGAGCCCAGACCACCCTAGGCAGGTGATCAACAAACGCCTTTTGTACTGACACATGGAAACCTCAGCCGTGAACTTATCCAGTGCTGTGCCAGACTGTGTCAGCTTGAACATAGATTTGAGGGATATTTTTTAAGCAGCATAAGAGGCTGGGGGAGGAATTCACTTAGTGACTCACGGCTGCTAACTGCAAATGTTAGGCAGCGGTGGCTTTCATATTCTGCAAGTTTTGCAGGCTTCCATTGTTAAGAGGCTTTCTAAATGAGGCATAAGTCACAAAAGCATCCCCACAGCTCCTCACTGCGCAGAGAAGGGGCGGGAGCGATGGTTAGTCAAAGGATCGGATGACATCCGTGTCATCCATGATGGCTCCCACCTGGAAGCCATCAGAGCCCGGAGCTTCACCTGGATAAATGGCTCCTGATTACAAAACCATTGTGCGGTCTGCAATCCTTCACATTTTCTGAAGGCTGAAAAGCCTTCCACTGAGTTTGGAAGGGACTCGGGACATCTCATTTCAAAATATTCCCAATTGGTACAATCATCACATCAAGCCGCAGCCACTCGGGAACCATAACTTCAGAGAGAACCATTGGCCAGATTCTTCCTATGTGTAATAAGCTATACAGATTCTTTGGGGTGGGGTGGCCTTCCCATACAAAGGTTGAAATATAGACTTGATTTTCCCGGGCCATTGGAATCGCAGTAAGACCAAAGAAACAAACTTCAAAGTCAACTTCATCAGCCTCCAGCCCCCAGGTTCACCGCCCCCAGCCCACCCCACCGAAGTCCCCACCACAGATCTCCTGGCAGCAACGTTAGAGTTGATTGCCTGAGTCTGGAGGTCCATTTGTGCTTTTGTTCCTCCACAAGTTCATTTTCCTTCATCTGAAAAGTGTGAAAGAATCACGCTCTGGCCATTTCTTAGGACGTCACTGCCTTATGAAGACTCCCAGGAAGTTCAGCAGAAACGCTGTCACTTTGGTCTTAACTCTTGGGTTCATTAGGATCCCGGATCCAGATGAAGAGCCCTCATCACCCCGTGGTGGAGTCTTTCTTCTACAGCTTCAAACGCCAGGTCTCGAATATGGCGCGTCTCAAGCTGTCAGTGATTATTCAACCACTCATTTCTGGGTTCCTCGAGGCCGAGGCTTTAGGCCCAATGCCTGCCAAATTCCCTGGCCACATAGCTGCTCAGAAATACTAGGCTAGTAGCGACCCTCATCTACTTTCTGTACAACACCCAGCCACAGGGGAAATCTGGAGAGGCTTTGGTCTAACCTCACGCTTTTTAGGATCAGAATGGTGACAACCATCAAAGCAAAGTCAACTGTCCAGGTTTCAACGCTAGCCCACATCACATCAGAATATGCTTCCTTTTTCTTTTTCTAGACTTTCCCCCCTCCTCATGGCTCATGAAAAAGACACAAGAGAAGTCTGAAATGATCACCGAATGCCCCAATGCATCTCCTAAGTACAGACCCCTTCTGTAAGTTGTAGAACATTAACCTAAAATCCATGTAAGATGGAATTTGGAGGCTCACACTCAGTAAATTAATTTTGGAGGATGGAGCTCATCATTTTCAAATTCAGTTTATATATTAAATATCTCTAGTTTTTCTTCAGGCTGTTAAGAGCATTTTTAAGTTATAATTAAGAGATTTCGTCTCCTATCCCCCATGTAAAGCCAAATTATAAAATTAAAATTTCAGTACTTTAATTAAGCCTGTGTAAGGTCACCCAATTAATTTGAAGCAGCTAAATATGATAAATTTCTGTAAATCACAGGGACTGATTTATCATTCTATCAACCACAATTAATTCTGTGGGTTTTTATTTCCATGTTTGGGTGGCAAGTATTGAAATTCCTATGTGTGTCTGACTGTATCAAGTCGGAAATAAGATTTGTAATGTGAACTTGTCTCCCTGCAGCTCTGGAAAGGAGCCAGGAACAACGGCACATACCTGTCTGTGAGTGCAGCACTCAGGAGGGGTTCGAGGCTAGCCCGGGCTGCAGAGCAAGAGCCTCTCAAAGGAAGGTAGGGGAAACCAGACTATTCTTTTTCATCCTTTCTAAGGGGCTTCGCTGCCAGTGAGGCTCAGTACAGTGTTAAGGGACCGTGGATGTAACGGTACAGTGGATTTATGGATATAAGCATCCAAGGCCTCTCTCTCCACTACTACTGCCCCAGGAGCATCCTACTGTGAACCTGTGCTCAGTTCCCAGGCTCAAAATATCCTACGTTCTGCCACCTCTCAGTCTAGGACTAAGCATCCGCAGGCTCATTTCCTCGGAGCAGGCAACATGAGAATGAGCCTTCGGATTAACGTGTCAAGAGCCCTGGCGTCTCTTTAATGAACATTCTCCTGCCTTCCCAGAGCCCCTGACTGCCTCACTCCTGGAGCTGGGCAAGAGCTGCCACTGTGTGTTAAGCCACTAATAAAGGCCCTACTCAGTAATGACTTGGGGCCCTCCAAGGAGAGGGGAGTGAGCACTGGGGTCATTAACTTCTTGCAGTGCCCCTCAGAGCCTCTGACTTCCTCGCCCTTCATGGCCTGGCTGCCGAGTGCCCGTGGCTGGGAAGCACACAGGCGGATGCTTCCAAGTGGGAAAGGAGCTGAACCTCCAGACGATGGCTCTGCTATGTGACACGCTTGACTGCCTACTCACAGAAACAAATCTGTCTCTCCCAATGGCTTTCAAAAGCAGTTTTCTGAAGTGACTCTTTAAAACACTAGAGGAGGAATCACTAGAACATTCCAGGTTGATGAGAAGCCACGAAGGAAGGAAGAAGATGACAGCAAATGGATGCCATTTTCTCTGCCTCCACAGAATGGGGGAAATGGAGTAGCAGCACTCAGAACCCGGGGCCCCTACCCTGTTCCTGTCAGGAGGTCCTCACAATCTCCTGGCCCTAGAGGGCGAACTCTTCTTGCAGGGGTTGCTCAGTACCTTTGACATTATTCCCAAACCCATTTCATCTTAAAACCCAACCTGAATGGTGCTGATGTAGCTCAGGAACCTTGAGGCTTCTTCATCCAGGGACTGAGCAGGGCCTGCCCAAGGCTGAAGCTCTATGTGCCACCGGGGACCCTGTGAGGGACAGAGAACACAGTCAGAGTGTGAAGATGGGGGCTCTGGGCCATGCAGGAGGAATATTGGGGCCAGGCGACCAGCATGTGGACACAGAGCCGCTGTCATTTAAGGCCACCTAAGCCACAGGAGGGCATTGTAAAAAAGTCCAGGGTCCAAGTCAAGCAGCTGGTGACAATGACCCCTGGGGACTGTCTGATCATAGAAAAACTCCAGCTGACTCCATCTGATGGTACCTTAACTGTGGCAGAGTACCCATGACACCACTTCTCATGCAGAGGGAAAAGGGTCCTTAGCATTTACTGTTTTCTAAGGTTAGAACTTTAAGGTTCTGCTTCCTAAAGGGCATTTCTGGGGTTCACAGCACCACCAAGCTGAAGTGCTAACCTCATGGAGAAGAAACACACAGGTCACCTTCCCTAGCACCGGGAAAGATGGACAGTAGCACCTTCTCCTGAGCTCATGTCGGGGGGACAAGGATGCTGAACTGTGGAGGGTGGTTTTCTATTCGGGGTGGCAGCCTATACCTGCCCGCAGAGGACTTGACTACTTCCAGTACTAGGTGGTTAGTGGTGATCCTGAGCCTCAGTTGCGGCAAGGGTGGGTGATGGAAAGGCTAGTAAGGCAGGGGTCTGGGAGAAACACAAGTGGAAACTCCTGTGGGAAAAGGAAGCTTCAGTAAGAAGTCTTTGCTGAAGCTCATAGCTCCTGTCTCAGAGGGTCACCATTTGGAGACCTCCAAATAACTTCATGATTCCAAATGGAGACAAGGACCCAGGGAGACTTCTAGGGTCATAGCACAGGGGTTCTTGCAAGATAGTCTGGTTGGCCCCAAGCTCATTGCATAGTGAGGAACGGTCACAGGAAGGCCTTAAGACCAGAGAAGAATACCATTATATACATGCATGACTCTCCAGGTAGGGACTGTGGCAAGAGCTGTCACTACCACCACCCCCAACCAAGAGAAACATTTGAAAAAGTCCTGAGACACATTAACACAAGTATGATTGTTTTCCCTTAGATGGGTCGGCCTAGGGGACTCTAGATGAAATTGAAAACGAGAAGGAGCAAGGTAAGCAGGGTCGTCAGCGAGAAGCAGATTTCTGGGTCTAGAAGAGCAGCCTCCTTCTGTGTGAGCATCTGAGATACATGTAAACACTTTGGAAGTGATGAAATACTGGCCAGGGTTGGGCCGTATTAAATGTTTATCGTTGCACAGCCCACAGGCTCAGCAGCTCCCCAATAGACCGTCCCATCCTGAAGCTTAAGATCATGAAGTTGTTCAAGAGTGAACCAGCTGCTCTGATCTCCTGCAGGCTGCCTCTTTCTTGGGGATCCGTTCGAGAGACTTTGGCCTCTGAAGGCTTAGCAATGTGTCGCTTAGTTTATCATCCTGCTGACTTTTTCCTGAAAACCCTTGGTGGTTTTTCAGAGTCCTCACCGATGATGTATCCACTCAACAGGGCATGGTGGCATTCGTCTGTAATCTCAACAATGGCCCATGCTGAGGCAGGAAGATAGCACAACCCAGATTACTGTGTTGGTTTATTTCAATTGTCAGCTTGGTGAGGTCTTGGACTATGGCTGCTGGGCTTCCGGGCATACCTGTGTGTGGTTATCTTGGTTAGACCAAGATGGGAGGGCCAGCCTGCGCTGTGTAGCACGACTCGCAAGGCTGTGGTCGCTGAGTGCATAAAACGAAGAAGGGGCTCTGAAGACAGCTTTCATTGCTGTCTGCTTCTTGACTATGAACGCCATGTGTTCTGGGGCTTCCATCCCCCGCTGCTGTGACTGACAACCATCCATTCAATCAGTATTTATCAAGCACTAGCGTGGACCAGGCAAGGATAAATGTTGCCTGTGTCACGTTCTTTTTTGAATGGAGGAGACAGAGCGCTTTCAGCGGTCTCTTCTCTAGCATTCACTTGCAGGAATGCAAGAAAGACAAACATCCATCAACTTCGTCAAGTACGTGGCTTGGGCAAACATCAGCCAGAGCCTCAGCAGGACACTGGGAGCCTCTGCACTGAGGAACTGAAGAGGATTTCTCAGGGAGGCTGTTTATAAACGTGTGGGCAGGGTTTAAGGACGCATAGGAAAAACTGTGATGCCTATGACTCGCATGCCGTGGAATAATCTCAGTACACCGCAAATATGAAAACCGGGCTGACTGACAGGCAGGCTGGATTTTCAGGGCAGAGAGAAAGCTGGGAAGAAGAGCGGAGTCTGAGGATTTTCAAACCAGATTAAGAAGTAGAAGTTCATAAACAAGGTAAATGAGCCTTGGGACAGCACAGAGATGAATAGAAACGGGATAATTTAAGTTGTAAGAGTTGGCTGGAGACAAGCCTAAGCTATCGGCTGAGCATTTATAATTAATGATAAGTCTCTGAATGGTTATTTGGGAGTGGTTGCCAAGACACAAAGAAACTCTGCCTCTACTGGTGACACCAGAGAACACCCTGGGGAATAAATGGTATGGAGACCGTCTGTAAGAGAGGAACACAGTCGATCCTTTTACAGAAGCCACCTTATCTGACCCGTCCTCCAGTCTCCTGCCTCCTATTAGCCAAATCCACAGGGAAGGAAACTGAGGTTGGCCCCTGCAGTGAGTCCCCACTGCCCCCAGAGTCCCAAGCTGGTGCAGTACAGGGGAGGAGACACAGAAGCAAGATTTTTTGAGCAAAGAATCATTCATTCGTTCCCTCATTCGTTCTGTGAGCATTTGTGCCTCACGCCAGGCTCTTTGTTTGGATTCAATGCAGGGCACAGCTGTTTCATGCAACAAATGCAAGGAGTTCTCTACGGTGTACAATAGGGGCATGGGGAAACGGGGTCCTTGAGGACTATTAACGACCAATGCACAGAAATGCGGATGCGGATCGTGGGGAAGGGTTGCTACGGCTACAAGCCCCCAAACACAACGATGGCTTTCTAGAACTGTTAAAGAAATATGTTCAACCCAGCAGCAACGTTGAGCCCAGGCTAGCACCCCGAAGTGACTTTGCACATCAGTAACTACGAATCCCTCTGGTTAAATGTAGGCTCATCTTTCTGCAACCTGATACTTCTCATTTCCAGCTAAATGTTGACCACAAAGAAGCTAAACACGGCTGTGCTGGTGGATAATGTAAGTCGAGGAATCTCAGATGGAGGGCTAATAGAAACACAAACCACGATAAAAAGCCCTCAGAAGTGCTCTGGCTTGCTGCTTTGGTTCTGCTGTTTAAAAAACATTTCACATACAGCAATGTTCTTATTGGAATCAATCTGACAGCAGGTCGTGATTGTTTCCCCATGGAAACCACTAGCTTTTATCATCTCTTTCAATTATCATTTGTCTTAATTCTCCACTGCACACGTCAACATAATGTCCTTCCCAAATTCCCACAAACAGAATTCTATGAGCACCTTCAAATACCCCTTCAAGTTTAACAGAAAAGAGTAAAACCCATAATTTTCTTTGAAAAAAAAAATGATGATGGTCTCGCTCCACACAATTTCCCAAATGCCAGGGTGCACTGTGTGCCTATTATCCATGTGCCTCAAATATCAAGTGACCATAACAACGCCACCTCCAGCACTCCCAGGTGGTGGGGTTGTGGATTCCCAGACCCATCTGTCCATCAGAGGACTCTCAGGCAGGCAGAGCGCAGCCAGCTTAGCGGCAGGTGGCTGCGAGGAGAATCACTTTGTGTCGGTTTGTCCGCTCCCCACAGGCCTGTGTGGAAAGGTCAAGTGCAGCTTTACAATGAGTTGTCACACAGAGGAGCCCCGCCTCCCACCAACAAGGCAGGGGAACCCCTCTAGGCCTTTGTAATCCGCGCTCTTGCTTACTAAGACCCGAGGCCTTCCCAGGGAGCCCGGATGCCTTGGGGGCGGGGGAGGGGCGGGGTGTCTACTCCTAACACAGAGCTTCTTGGCAGGGCAAGTTTCTGAACTCTTCAGAAACCTGTATGAGCAGAGAAACCCTGTCTCGAAAAAATAAAAAAAATAAAAAATAAAAAAAAAAAGAAACCTGTATGAGACCTCACCTAGCACTTACTCTGGGGTCTGTATCGTGAAAGGGAGGCAGACAGCTTTTTTTTTTACGCAGAACTCCAAACATTAAGGTCCAGGACTGCAGCCGGTCCTCTGCAGAGCTAGCTCCCATCACCTCCTGCTATGTTGCAGACATTGGAGGTTCTGCTTTCCAAAGGGTAAAAGCCGATGCCATGCAAGCAAGGGGACTGACTCATGACTGCACCAAGCACAGACGTGAGGGTTGGCGATATTTTTATCGTTTATTATCTCTGCATCACATTATGGTTCTTTAAAAAAAGAAAAAGGAATTGAATCTCTCAAAGCCAGGAAGCTGGATTCTAAGATTTTATTCCTAAAAGATAACGACAAATAATTAAAGCAATCTTTTAAAATTCTTCTTGCCTGCCAGCCTAGACTCATTAATTCAAGACAAAAGCCTCGCACTAAAGTGGTGTTAATCAAAAAATAAAAAAATTTTAAGCAGGCCCACCCATGACCTAGAAAAAAAACCATCAACGCTGCTTTGCAAATGCTTTCTTTGTCTGGAAATTTAGAATAACAGTTCCCTTCCTCTCAAGCAGTTTCCTCATCCTCATAAATGATCTCATGCAGCCCATGAGAAAGTTGTCAAACCAAAAACGGGCACTGTGAGCCTTGGGGTAGATACGGCTGCACCGTGAGCCTTGGGGTAGACAAGACTGCACAGTGAGCATGTGAGCCATGGGGTAGATAACTGCTGTGCGGTGAGCCGTGGGGTAGACACGGCTGCACCATGAGCCTTGGGGTAAACACAGCTGCACCTTGAGCCGTGGGGTAGACAGGGCTGCGCTGTGAGCCCTGGGGTAAACACCACCGCTGCACTGTGAACTTTGCTGTATGGCTTCACTCTGTTGCCCAGGCTGGTTTTAAAATTCACTAGCTCATACTAACCTCCAACTTGAGATGCTCCTGCCTCGGCTTCCCAAGTGATAGGATATATAAGCATGCACCAGCAGGCATGGCAGCACAAACAAGTTCTGCCTGAGTTCTTTTTATGTAGGAGAAAGAGAACTTGAAGACAAGGCAAACAAAGAGGAACATCTTATGGGCCCATCCATTCATGTTCAACCCAGTTCCTTTGGAAAGTCCCGTGTAATGGGTGATTTAAACAATCAGGGGTTTTGGCCGTGATAGAACATTTGGAGTCATTTTTTTTTTATCAATGAACTCCCAAAAGCACATTCCCAAGCCCCTGGAAGGTTTTAGAGCCAGGCATTTTACACCAGGAGAGGTGGCCAACAATGGGTTCTCCGAACCTTGGCTATGTCCGAGGAAAGGGACCCAGTTGGACATCCTTGATTCAAACTAAACAGGACACGGAGCTGAGTGTGTGTTGATGTGTTGATCAGGGAAGCCAAGGCTTTCTGGGAGAAACAAACCAAAACAAGTAAAATAGATTTATTTAGCAATTTTGTGGTAATTGAGAGCATCTGTGGGTGGGCAGGGAACAATGACGGAAGGCAGCTGTTTATCTCTCTTCAGAAGGAGGAGAGGGTGACTGGATGGGAGCTGTCAGGGAGGGGAGCCGCGCAGTGTATCTGGACAGAACATAAATCCAGCCTCGCAGAAGGGTTTGTGGGCACCAGCCCCTACATCCTAGGCTGCCCTTAGACACCAGAGTTTCCAGGACTTCTGTTCCTGTCTTGGTTCTCAGACTCAGGCCTGACTTTGAAAGAGCAAAAATCGGTCACGTGTTTTGTAGTGATTTCTCACATGCTGGTACCTTATCACAACTTATTGAAATGAGAGTTGAGTCTCGAGTCTGGGTCAAATGGCTGAGCACATTGTCTCGCCCCTGAGCACAGCAATGAAACCTGGATGGGAGGCAGAGAGACCTCTAAAAGAAGACGAGAAAACACTTGCAGGCAGATCAGGAGGGCCTGGGGAAGGGGGCCTAGAACTCATGGAGTCAGATGTAACCTTTCATTCTTTGCCTTGGTGTGTCCCCACTCAGGACTGCTAGCACAGAGAGAAAGCCCAGTGCAGACCTCCCGGTTCAGTCTAAGTGAGGGAAGGCAACTGCTGTTCCCCAGGGAGAACAGGAAAACTTCCCATCCCCCAACTTTCCCAGCTCTCCATTCTTGTATCCCAACTCCAAGGCAATCCCACGAAACTGCTGGAAGCGAACGTGGAACCCAAAGGACATTTACTATTCAGAGGAAAAGACTGCTCATGGTTTGAGCGGAAGCTGTAGCTCCAGAGAGTGGTGTGTCTGTCTCCTGATCCCGTTAGCCCTGGGCTGAGCTTCAGCCATAGGAAATGTGCACCAAAGAAAGCATGGGCAGAGTATGGCTTCTTAGTACCCAAACCTCTGTCTGCTCAGAGAGTCAGAAGCCATGGGGAAGCAGATGACACTAGGGCCGCCGGGAAGAAATAGCAGCTGAGGAAATGCCACAGTTGTTTACGAAGACCAGCCCGCTCCCAAACTACGCATGCTCAGATCTGACCCAGACTAGCTACTGCGGCACATACCAAGGAGCGGACCTAAAACACTACAGGCACGTTCCAAACATGACTGACATAAAACTCACCACCCACACAGTTTCCCATCCCAGAACCAATTGCCTGAGCAAGAACAATCTAGAAGGAGAGATGACTCAGTGGTTAGGAGCACTGCCTGCTCTTCCAAAGGTCCTGAGTTCAATTCTCAGCAACCACATGGTGGTTCACAACCATCTGTAGTGGGATCTGGTGCCCTCTTGAAAAAGAGACCTGGTCAGTTGTCCTCATCAACTTAGACCATGAAACTCAATATGGACAAGTTCAACAGAAGCGCCATATATGGGGCTGCCCATGCATGCTTCAGCAGTGCCACGGCCTAAAGTTCATTTTCATTCAAAAGACTTGCCTTGGCTCACAGGTCTCTGGCTTTCAGTCTGGGGACAGTTGGCTCTGTGTTTCTGTGTCTGTGGAATCAGGTGAGGCAGAACACAATGATGGAGAGGCCAGAAAGCTCTTCTCACAGTGGCCAAAAAGCAGAGCAAAAGGAAGGGCCAGGTTAAGATAGCCTTTAAAGACTTGCACCCAGTAACCTACTTTCTCCAAACAGGCCTCACCTCCAAAACAAAAGCCACCAGCTTAGGACCCTCAACATATGAACTTGGGGGACACATTCCATATTTAAACCATAACACCATAAAAAACTGGCTAAAACTTCATGCCTGAGCCCACTGAGAGGAGTCCCATATAAAAAATAACATTATTATCCATAGTGTTTAAACCCAGAGGCTTCTTGATTATACTCACAATGTCCAGGATGCAATCCCTAACTACTAAGTATGTGAAGAATCAGAAAACTCCCAGCTGGGATGAGAAAGGACAATCAATGGACTCCAACAAAGGCACAAACTCGAGGAAATATTTTGACCAAGACTGACAAGCAACAATTATAGAAATCCTTTACATAAAGCAAAATTATATACTTCTGAAACCAATGAGAAGGAAAAAAGACACAGCCAAGGCCTGGGTGCTAAAAAGAATGGACATTTTTGGACTATAAAAATATAGCAACTAGCATAAAATCTCAGTGGATGGATGCAGTGGCAGAAAGAATATGACAGAAGAGTCAGTGGGTGCAGACGGAGCAATAGAAAGTAAAACTGAGAGGAAGAAAATGACTGGGGCATTGGATGGAAAGAGCTTGAGGTGGGGGGCACTGGATCGCCAGTTAGGAGTTTATACTACCCTTGCAGAGGTCCCAAGTTCTGTCTCCAGCACCCATAATGGGCAGCTTGCAACTGTCTGTATCTCCAGCTCCAGGGAGGGCACTGGCACTCACAACACACATACACACATACACACACACACACACATACACACACACACACAGAGAGAGAGAGAGAGAGAGAGAGAGAGAGAGAGAAGAGACAGAATTAAAAGTAAATCTTTTAAAAGAGGTTTAGGGACCTGTATGTCAATACTAAGAGGTCTAACATTCATAGCCCTGATATCCCAGAGAGTTAGGAGAAGAGCACAACATACAAAGTAACATTCAAAGAAATCATAGTTGAAAGACTCCCAATTTGGACAAAATACTTATATCTAAAGCAACAAGCGGCTCCGCATACCCCTAGGAGAAACACTCACAGAACTCCGCATGTGGGGCCGGAGGGTACAGCCCAGTGGTAGAGCTTGCCTTGCGTGTGTGAGGCTTTAGGTTCAATCCCCACACCATAAAACCACAAAATGAATGATTTGACTTCCATACACATCATGATCAAACCACTAACACTAAAGACAATCGTCAGAAAAAGGCTGAGTCTCTGTTAATGTTGTAACCAGCAGGGCTGGGTGAGAAAGGACAGAAGCACCTCAGGACATGGGGTAGCTCTTCCCTGGGATGCTCTCGGTCAAGCTCCAGGCCTCTCTCCTTTCCACCAAGTCCATCTGCCAACTGCCTCTGGCGGCAGCAGCAGCAGACATACTGAAAGCCACAGCCAGAGAGGCATTTTGAACCCTCTCCCCATCAATCTGCCACTTGCAGCGTCATTGCACGGAGTATGTGCTTGGCAAGGGACAAGGGAAATCAAATCATCTCTGACAAGAAAAAATGCACTATGATCCGAGCAGGCCCTGATAACGTTTAGGAAGGATGGAAGGAAGGACAAGAAGAAATAAACACTCTAGATTTATTTTCAAAGTTATTCTGCTAAGTTAGAAAGAGAAGCCAAGCAAATTAGAGTAGGGTTTTTTGTGTTCTTAAACTGACATCTTTAAATTCCCCACATTTTCTGTGCGTGTTGAAATGGCTCTAGTCTGGGTAAGATTGAACACCCAAAGGGAGAGCTAAGAGAATGAAACGCCATGTATTTTTGGATTTTATCACAGGCAATAAAAAGAGAAGCCAGATACCTGGAATAGATCCAGAGGGAGGCAGAGGTCTCCATTAGTTTGCATAATCCAGATGCTATACAGTATCAGCGTACACAATGGGGGTTCAAATGTCAAATAATTAGGGGTTTCACCGAGGCCACATATCTGCTGGGAAAAGAGAGGCGTTTCGTTTCTTTTAGAAGTAAGTTCATATAAAAACATTTGCCTAGGAACGCAAGGAAAAATTTAGGAAAGAATTAGCCATATTTTTCAGAACTGTTTTGCTGTCTGTCTGTCTCTTTCTCTCACACACGTATAGACATAAACATCCTTTTCTACATACATATATAAACTCTTCATAACATGACAGGTACCAGGATTCTAGGAGCTTAACATCATCTAAATCAGCGTCCATCTGCTAAGTCCATAGACTTGACTCAGACAGAAAGAAAAAAAACCATTAGCACCCCAAACAAAGACATTTCCTTAAAACATGGGCATCTTAGGACAGCAACCCTATAAGGCCATTTCCAAGATATCCAAGTAGCTGCCAACGAGCTGATGAGGGGGCAGGGCAGGAAAGCCAGTGTGTGGGGTGAGCATGGAGAAGGAAACAGGAGAGGGTCTGAGCAGAGAAGGAAGGGGGGCTAACTCTCATCCCTGCCCCTCCCCCACAGGTTCAGTGAGGACCCACGGTGGTCCACCTGGGAGCCAGGGTCTCTTTGTTAGCTCTCAACCACATCAGTCCTCAAACCTCAGCCAGAGCAGGAAGAGTGTTGACATTCTAGAATTTATACAAGAAGCAAGATTTACCCCAGCCACCAGGAGTAGGGAATGCGGCAGAAAGAACGCAGCCAAGTACAGACAGAATCCCCGAGACACAGAGTGGCAGAGTCACCCGACAGCCACTGCCGCAGCTGAGAAGTGGGACGTGTGCGCACACTGAGGGGAGGCAAAGCCCTCACTGGCAGTCGGTTGGAGCGATGCTTGAACAATGTTCCACAAGGAAGGGCACGAGGAGGGCAGCTCAGGCAGGTACAAGAAAAAGAACCAAGCCGGGTGGTGGTGGCGCACGCCTTTAATCCCAGCACTCGGGAGGCAGAGGCAGGCGGATCTCTGTGAGTTCGAGGCCAGCCTGGTCTACAAGAGCTAGTTCCAGGACAGGAACCAAAAGCTACGGAGAAACCCTGTCTCGAAAATCCAAAAAAAGAAAAAAGAAAAAGAAAAAAAAAAAAAGAACCAAAGTACCCAGAACCCCAGCCATTCTCCACGTGGTTAGGAGTATCACTAGTTTCCCGACAAAACTGCCATATCCCACACATCCCATTGAAAATGTCACCAGATGCACATAGCTGTGTAAGGACACGTGTGCATTTCTCAGGGTTAAATGTACACTCCTTCCCATTAGCTTTCATTTTATATTGTCCACATTTTGTAGCATTCACATCATCGCTCTCTGACCCTTAGATACGGAGAGGGTATGTGGGAGACTCGGGAAATCCATCCTGGCACTTGGAGATAAGGCTCTGGTTCCAGGACATTCTTTGCATGATTCTATATTTGTCGGACATTTTTCTTCCTGAATGCACTATAAATTATAGTGCCTGACACATTAGAAAAAGCCCAGAGAAGGTTTTCTGTGGGCAGCTGCCAAGAGTGTGAAGTGAGGCAGGCAGGGCTGGCAGCATGCCTCGGGAACCCACAGCACTTAAGCCTCAGACCTAAATGGAAAGAAAAATCTGCCATCTTTCTCACTAAGTGCCCCTTTTCTGACCATGACGAATTGCCAAAGGAAGCAGACCTTTCTGGGGTCGGCTAGAATTGGCTTGCCACTGTGTAACTCTCTGGATTTGGGGTTCTTTGCTGCAAGAGAGCGAGACTCTCTAAAGTTGAAAGTGATGCTGCCAGTGGCAATGACTTTCCCAGACCTTTTCCCCACTGCAGACAGGAGCAGAGGGGACAGATTGTGCAAATGAACAGATCACATCGCAGCCGAGGAGATTCTGTAAGCATTTTAACAGTGTCCTCTGCTTCAAGATTGTGTCTTCTATATATGACAGGGGAGCTGCACCCATGGACTCCCAACAATTCGGTTGCCTGAACAAGACTAATAGAACGATAATACTAGTTGACAGGCCAACACGGGCAGGAGAAGTTCCACATGGCCCCACGTCTAGACGAAGAGTAACTTCATCTAGATGAAACGGTCGATACTTGCTGGAAGAGTGAGAACTAGTCTCCTCCAGAGGCGCCCACACAGGCTGTCCAATCCCAAGTGCTCAGCCCTAGACACATGTACGTATGAGCAAAGCTAAGTGGGCTCAGTAGGTCATATAAACATGTGTGCATGCACGCACACACACACACGTAAGTAATAATAATTAAAATGGAGATCATGTATTTGGGAGGAAAGGACCCTGGGGAAGTTGGAGAGGGGAGAAAAGGATGGTTCATGCACAAGGCTCTCGAAAATTAAAACTATCAAAGAAGAAAACAGTAACTTTCTTTCATAAGGAAGAACTTAAAAACCAAACACACACACTATATGAGTATGAGTGTGTTTGTAAATCTAGAGAACACAGTCTACTTCTGGCTTTAAATTTTACTTGTCTTACGCATGTAAAGGATTATTGTCTTGTCTTGAAAGGCACATCACACATGACCTAGACCCACTCTCATATTATAATTAAGGAAAATGAAGCTCAAAGAGGTGAAGTGACAAACCAAAGTCACACGTAGGAGGTGGCAGGGGTGACACTTGGACACTAACACCACACTTGTTCTCTATGCCCTGCTGCCCCCTTTCCAGCCTATTCTCTTTCCCACACACGATTTTCTTGGTCCTATTGACAGAACATACTAATATAACTCCAGAAGAGCCTCACAAGTAAAACCACAATGGCTAGCCTGCACTGAGAGACTCCTTGGTGCAATGGGAACAAGTTTATAAAACTGTTTATCCATAAGATAGGGGACATACTAAGAAACTCAGTAGTGGATCTGACAATGTCATGGATAGTTGATGCTCAGTAGTTAAGGAGGGTTAAACTGTCCACTGAAAGGACCCACGTAGGCTGATGGGTGGTGACATCAGGGTCACATGAGCCCCTGAATAACAGCAACAAATGAGACTTTGTTCTTTGCCACCTCCACCAACCCATACTGGGCATGTCACAAGAGTGAGAAATTAAAATGCGTTATTTTAATCCTCTCACTTTGTACTTACTGCTTGTGATGATCTGATGCAGGGGAGTCAACTTAACTAGGCTATGAGCCTTATGAAGACACCACATGTCCTGCTTCCCGTGCAATCCCCCACAGAACTGGTTCCAAGAGACATTTTTGCATTGGTTTAAATGCCAGAGAGGAAAGACCATGGTACATCTCTTGGAGTCAAGAACAGCTTTTTTATTAACTGGGGACAGGATAGGAAAATTCACTAACTGGACTTTGTAGGAATACCTTGAAGTATCTAAACATAACTGTTCTTTACTCAGACAGAAATAAGTTGTTATGAATTCCGGAAGTCTCTGATTCGGTTCTGTTCACATAAAAGTAAAAATCATGGGCTGGAGAAATGGCTCAGCAGTTATAAAGAGCACTGGCTGTGCTTCCAGAGAACGCTGACCCGATTCTTGCATCCATGTGACGGCTCACAGTTGCCTGTAACTCCAGGTCCAGGGGATCCAACACCCTCTTCTAACCTCCTCAGGACCAGGCAGGAGCGTCGTGCCCAGACACACATGCAGGCACGCATAAAAATAAACAAACAAATAAATAATAATTTTTAAAAAGTTCAAGATGACAAATAGATTAGCCCAAACCTTGAGGAGACTTCAGGAAAGCCAATTTGTAGAACTTAAAACATACCATGAAAGATTAGCATGCATGAGCTGAGGAGATGGCTCAGTAACTAAAGTGCTTGCTGCCATGAATATTGGAGTTCGAATCCCCCAGAACATAGAGAAATGACAAGTGGGTGTGGCAGCTGCTTTGTACAGAGGATCCGAGAAGCAAGCTCACTAACTAGACTAGCCATATTGTCAAGCTCACTAACTAGACTAGCCATATTGTCAAG
>JABTXL010001153.1:3232928-3246186 GCA_025134845.1 Neodon shergylaensis
CACTAGCCATATTGTCAAGGTCACTAACTACACTAGCCATATTGTCAGGGTCACTAACTACACTAGCCATATTGTCAAGCTCTGACCCTGTCAAGTGAGAGACCCTGCCTCAATGGAGAGCAATCAAAAAAAAAAAAAAACTCCTGAGGTCAACCTTGGGCCTCCACACTCTCTCACACACACACACACATATGCAACCACACACATGCAAACATGCACACACATGAATACAAACAAGGGATTTCTGGGTTTGAGGCTTTAGCTCGGGTGCACTGATTCCCGAGGATGCTGAAGTTTGAACCTTCAGCATCACCAAAACCAGAAATTAATTTCATAAATGTTAGAGGTTAAACCTTTGTATCCTAGTCATTATATATTATAGTGGGAACACTTTGGGAGGATGAGTCAGTCTCAGCTGTGCATATGTAGCTGAAGGCTGACCTCCAATCCTTCTGCCTTGGCCTCCAGAGTGCTGGAGCTTTAGGCTTACAGCAATGTGGAAACACTCCAGCCGGTCTCCACATCAGTTACCTGACATTTGGAGTATCTCTGCTGTGAGCTCCTGCTGCAAACAGCTTAGTTTATTTTCTCCTGCAATCATCTGGTTCATCCCCAGACCAGCTCACATCAGTTTCATGAGTTTTTTGAATGACAACTTAATTGAACCTTAGGTAAGTCCATAAAGTGTGTGCATAGAAAAGAACAGGTTCCGGTTCTGATAAAAATGGAGTCAGTGAAGGTAGGTACTCCTGACGGTTTCTGAGACGTCCCCCACAGACTCATGTGTTCATAAAAATGGCGTCAGTGAAGGTAGGTACTCCTGACAGTTTCTGAGATGACCCCCCACAGACTCGTGTGTTCATAAAAATGGAGTCAGTGAAGGTAGGTACTCCTGACAGTTTCTGAGATGTCCCCCACAGACTTGTGTGTTTGGATACTTGGCTTCCAGTTTGAGGTGCTGTTTGGGGAAGTGGGGTCACTGGGATATTGTGCTGTAGGTCATAGCTGCCTGCTCTAGCCCAGCTCTCTGCTTCCTGGCTGGTGCCTTGTATGCAGCATCGCCAGTAGGCTCCACTGCCATGGACCTCAGTTGCATCTCTAGTTGGCTGCCATGGACCTCTGTTGTATCTCCAGTAGGTTCCCACTGCCATGGACTTCCATCAGGTCTTTCCTACTATGAAGGACTGCAACCCCCGAGGCACAGGCCAAGACAGCCCTTTCCTTCCTTAAGCTGCTCCTGGCAGGTATTTTCTCACAGTGCCCATTCTAAAATGCTGTATTAGGTATGGGTGAACGGACTGTGAAAGTGTATCTTAATCACTACAATCTCAAAGCATTCTGCACTTACACTGCCTCACAAGCGCCAAGCCATTGCTCCGTTTGAAGAAACCAACTGGAAACTGGAAAGGGTGGGAGATAAAGTTTCAATGGGTTTTTGCAAGAGAGGTTGTAAGGCGATATTGGCAAATGAATATGCTTGGCCATCTTCAGCTAGAGTAGACCGCACGCCCCTGTGATCTACCTACCTTTCGCTACCTTTTCCATAACCGGCCTAATTACTGTAAGTGGGTGACTGTGGCTACAAGGCTCTGACCCAGCTTGTTAACAGGATAGCCGTGGAGACTGCACAAATGCTAGCCAGATATGCTGCAGTGCTATTGACCCGCACAGGAAGATGCCAGCCCAGTGTAAATGTGTGACCAGAGAAACAGAACCATAAATCAACATGGACACAAGACGGAAGAGATGGCCCGTGACTTCCTTTATTTACTTTCACAAGAAACTGAAATTGTCAGCCTTCAAAGATTTGTTTAGCATTGACTAGTTTTGCAGCATAGAACAAGGGCTCGTTTACAAATGAAATAACACGAAAATCAATCGCATTGGGGTGGCTGGGCATGGGCTTCTATTCTGACAAGAAAAAGGAAATACAGCTCTTCTTCCTGGTATAGCTTCCAGAGGCCAAGGCACACAGACCTGGCCCTCTGTAGGATGAGGATCTCAGGGCCAGGAAGCTATAAGATGAGCCCTCATCATAAGATGGTGGGGAATGGCCCCCACTTTATAGTCTGTGGTCCCCAGCAGCCTGCTTCACCTCTCTGGAGTTTCATTCAGTTAAACTCAGCCCACAGGGAAGAGAGTCCTCAAGAGAAACCGCGGTCGTATGGAGGCCACTCTCAGCGAAGGGAACCAGCCTTCTGAACCCCATCTGCCCGTGTCTTAGCCTGACACCCACCTCCCTGAGGAGTGACCCTTCACAGAAATCCCTAACCAGGTGAAACATCTTTGCTCTGGAAGTCCTATGAGTCACTCTGAACCTCTTCCACATTGAGAGTTTACAGCGTCAAGAGGGCCACAGCTGCCTTCACGCCTGCACAATGGAACTAACTGCTTCACCTAGTCGGGGGTTTCTGTGAAGGGTCACTCCTTGGGGACGTGAGTGTTAGGTTAAAACATGGACAGTCGCGGTTGAGGAGGTGTGACTATCAGCAAGTGAGTGTGTATAAGTATGTGAGTGTGGTTGTGCATGTGAGCTGTACATAAGAGATTGTGTGTGAGCGGGTGTGGATTTGAGTGTGTGAGAGTGTGGAGTGTGCTTGGGCATGTGTCTGTTGGTCTGCCTGAGTGCCCGTGAGTGAGAGTGTGTATGTATGAGTGTGTGTGCGTGTGACTGTAGATGTGTGTGTTGTGTATGTGTGAGGTATGTATGTATATATGCACATGTGAATGCGTGTGAATTTATGTATGACTTCAATATTCTTCAACACTTTCTGTAGCATGAAATCCTCTTCATTGTATTTTTGTAATTCAAAAAAAAAAAAAAGAAAAGTGAAGGGCCACTGCTGTGAATCAGTCCACGTCTTTATCACTCATGTATCAGCAATGCCCTGAGGACATCTGAGGGGGACCAGACAAGTGTCCCCGGACAGTTCCCCCACTCCGTTGCCCCTTCTCTCTCTCTCCCTCCCCTCCCCCCTCTCATTTTTGTTGCAGACTGCAATCTGTTCCTACTTCTTCACTTCTATTTTTAAACTGAAATTTTTGGTTTGAAAATAGCTCTAACCTAAGAAATCCTTGGATAAAAGACATAGAAAATTGAATTTCCAATGTCCCTTACCCCACTCCTTCCATGTCTGTATGGTTTTGTTATTAAAGCATTAGAAAGAAAAACACAGTACTCTCTGGTTTTACTGTGAACTTATTGACTGCGCATGCGTGCTATTTTAACTCTCAGGACTGGCTCTTTCCTCTATTTCAAAATATAATTTATACAAGCACACAGTACATCTTCTCATGTTTTTTGTCTCCGTGCATCACAAGGAGGAAATTGATGCTGTGTGTGTTAAATAATGCCAGTCTTCTCTGGCTCCGTTTTTGTAAATAAGAACATTCCTTGTCCAAGAATAAGATCCAGGCGTCAGGTTTTCCAAAACATTCTCTGTATCCAGGGTACCCAAATAAATTCAAGCCATTTCAGTTTCAAAGCTCACGTAGCTGCCTGCTCCTGATTGAGGGTCCTCTAAGAGCACATTAGTTAAAGAAGCTAGGTTTTTTCTCCCTATTTTTGTGCAAAATGAATATTCGCTACTCAAAAGAACATTCCCCCATCATGATTACATAATCAGCTCAAATTTGTTTTTAAGCAATGTAAGGCACACTTGAAATTCTACCTAACAGAAATAGCTAACGCCAAACTCTAAAGTATGTTAGTTGACTTGGAAAGTATCTTAGATGGCCCACTTGAATACAGAACCTGAAATCTACAGAAATCAACATAGTTCTCTGCAAACTAGATTTCAACAGTAATAACCAATAGCAGAGAGTAGAAATGACACCGTCTGACCTCGGCCAGCCTCGGTCACACGCTCATTTCATCCTGAACCAGGAACGCAGCCAGGCTCCCCATTGATGGAAGGGGAACAATGACCACCACACACAAAAGCCTACGTAAGCCCCGGTGGGGTAACAACAGTGCAAACCTTTGTAAGGTAGGAAGGGTTGGCTGGGTTTCCTCACAAAACCCACTGCAAACACAAGAAGTCACTTAGGTGAGAATTAGAATGAGGAAAAAGTCAGTGTAGCGGAAATCCTAAGCCGGTGTAAGCCGAGTGAGAAGTCGCTGGTCTAAGAGATGCAGCATGCAGACACTTGTTTATTTGTCTGTTACAAAACCCGGTGCTCTGTGCCATCCTTTCTGCAAAAATTGAATACATTAGTGCCAGCAAGTTCATAATGGTACCTTGAGGTCTCCTTCATCTCCAAACACAGGTCTGGGTGTGCCAAACTCTGCAATGAGTTGCTAGGCCTGAAAGGCTTTGGGAACTTCTGAGAGGCCACGCCAGGAGCCGTGTAGCTAGGCAAACACACGGACTGCACATCCCTGCTGAACTTGGTCATGCCGATCAGTGAGTACCAGTGGCTGGGGTACCAGGGCCGGCTCACGGTTCACTTATCTTTATCTGAACGGAACAGATCATGGAGCATCATATCTGTTAGTCACTCGTGGATTCCCAGGAATCTTTCTAAGTCACACAGCATAAAACATGCCATTCTGAAGTGTACATTCCAACAGAGTGTGTATGTGCACAAGTTGTGCGAACACCACCATGGCCACTGCCAGACTGTTTTCATCTTCTCAAGAAGAAACCATTCCCAAGGGCCATCATTTCTATCCCTCCCTGCGCATAGCTCCTGACTGTACATTTGTCATTGGATGGGATATCTGATCTTCTTGCGACTGTTCTCATTCACTTAATACAGTGTTTCAGGGTTTATCTGCATTTTAGCACACATCAATCCTGATAATACTGGTTGGCTAAACCACATTTTACTTATTCATTTATCAGTTGAGAGACATGCGGTGGTTTCTTATTTCTGTATATTATAATATTGCTCTCTTTCTGCACAAGGTTTTTGTAAAAAAAATAATATATTTTATAAGGCTGGGAGATTATTCAGTGGGCAGAGCACTGCCTTGCATGCATAGGACCTGTGCTCAAGGCCTCAGAAACCATGTAAAGCCAGGCGTGGTGGCACACTTTGTAACCCCAGTGCTCCCGTGGAGACATGGGAGATGGGTACAGGAGAATCCCCAGAAGGTCATGGGCCAGTGAGTCTGGCACATGCAGTACCAAACAGCAGGAGACTCTATCTCAAAAGAGACAAAAAGCAAAGCTAGACACGGAGGATTTTTCGCGACCTCTACATGCTTGCTAGAGCAGGGGTCTAGTCTAACAGTCGAACCCTTGTCTAGCACACAAGTTCTGGGTTCGATCCCCATTACCACCAAAGAATAAACACCGTTCTGCCTACTGCCACTGTGGCAGCAAAGCTCATCACTAGTCCAGGCCTGCAAGGGGAGGGGAAGCAAGGAGATAAATCACTCAAGCTCGATAAGACCAAAAAGGGCGTATGCTGAACATTTGTTTGTTAGAAGCTCAGAGTAGAGAGGGTTGTGAGAGACCGAAAGCTTGACAATGGAAGAAAAGAACTGGTGGGTCTATGAGAGAAGGCAAGAACTGTTAGTAGGAGCCTGAGAAGAAAGGACAGCCACTAAGACCCCACAACTGGGAAAACTGTGAAGAATTGATTTTAGAATGGTGCTTGGTTTGAACTGATTGATCTCTCTAGGCCTGCGTTGGTATAAGAAATGGACCATGCAGGTCAGAGAAGAGAAACTGAACTAGTCATAGGAATTAGAGATGTGGCCCGAAAATGTAAGCCAGACCTTATCAGAATATTATACAGAAGGAAAGATACCAACTTCCCACTGTGTGGTTCGTGCCATTTGCGTGTAGTATTAAGGGAACAGCAACCCCAATAACTCTGTCAACACCTGCAGTTATGTTAGAAGTCAAGAGCAGGTCCTAGTAGGCCAAACCAGTTGTAAACCACTTGATGATCACAACAGAGCTATGGCCACGCAACAAAGACCTTTAAGACTTTATGGAGGTGGTCTCATGAATTCTCAGCATCTTGTTGAAAGTCTAGGATCATTCTCTTCATTTAGCAGATGACACAACTCTGGGATGAGTATCTCCAAGACTTGGTGGGACCCTTGAGATTTTGTTTTCACACCCACACCAAACAGTCATACTCAGGTGGTCTGAGGCCACAGCCACAAAAGAGACTAGCACCCCACTCTCTAGGACCTCCATAGTGGGACAAAACCCTGGACCTCTCTCCCAACTGGCGCTGCTTCTCTAGCCAGCCAGCAGGAGAGTTTCCTGAAAGTAGGCTGCCCCAATACCCACCTCCATGCACCAGACCCCACAAACTACTAGCCCCATCCCACCCCCAAACTTGCCTTCCTCCTGTAACCTGGTGGTACTCTGCAACACAGCTTGCTACAACACTGAGGAGACCAAGAGAGAGGCCCAAAAGAGCGAACCAGGAGAGAAGACAGAGAACAGGCTTAGAGAGACCTCAGTGGCTCCCTGAGACACAGACATTGACAGTACAGAGCAGACCAAGAACAATTCCAAAAGACTCAGACAGCCACTGAAAGAACTGGACCAAGATGAAAAGACACTGCTGGCCTCATTTGAAGGAAGAGATGGGTAGGTGTCAATGCAAAAATTCATCCAACAACCTAAAAAGCAACATGGGAACACCAGAACCCAGTGGAGGAAGACTTGACCATCCTAACCCAGAAAAAGCAGAAGAAAATGACATTAAATGTAACTTTATGAAGATGATGGAGGCCTTTAAAGAGGAAATGAAAAACTCCCTTAAAGAAATGCAGGAAGCCGGGCGGTGGTGGCGCACGCCTTTAATCCCAGCACTCGGGAGGCAGAGGCAGGTGAATCTCTGTGAGTTCGAGACCAGCCTGGTCTACAAGAGCTAGTTCCAGGACAGGCTCCAAAAACCACAGAGAAACCCTGTCTCGAAAAACCAAAAAAAAAAAAAAAAAAAAAAAAAAAAAAAAAAAAAAAAAAAAAAAAGAAATGCAGGAAAAGACAAACAAAAAGTTGGAATAAATTAATAAATCCCTCAAAGAAACCCAATAAAACTAAGACAAAAACAATCAAACAGGTAAAGTAAACAGTTCAAGACTTGAAGACTAAAATAGAGGCAATAAAGAAAATATAAACCGAGGATATGAAAAATCTGGGTAAATGGACAGAAACTACAGAGGCAAGTATAACCAATAGAAAACAAGAGATAGAGGAAAGAATCTCAGGTGTTGAAGATACTATAGAGGAAATAGATTCATTGGTCAAAGAAAATATTAAATCCAACAAATTATTAATGCAAAACATCCAGGAAATCTGGGACACCATGAAAAGACCAAACCTAAGAATAATAGGGATAGAAAAAGAAGAAGAAACTCCAGCTCAAAGGAACAGAAAATACATTTGACAAAATCATAGAAGAAAACTTTCCCAACCTAAAGAAAGATATCCCTATGAAGGTAGAAGAAGATTACAAAACGCCAAATAGACTGGATCAAAAAAAAAGTTCCCTTGCCATATAATAAGCAAAATGCAAAACACACAGAATAAGGAAAGAGTATTAAGGGATGCAAAGGAAAAAGGTCAAGTAACATATAAAGGTAAACCTATCAGAATTACACCTGACTTCTCAATGGAAACCATAAAGGCCAGAAGGTCCTGGGAAGATGTGTTCCAGACACTAAGAGGCCACAGATGCAATACTACTATACTCACCAAAGCTTTCAATCACCATTGATGGAGAAAACAAGATGTTCCATGACCAAACCAGATTTAAACAATACATAGCCCTACAGGAAGAACTAGAATGAAAACCCCAACCCAAGGAAGCTAACTGCACCTACAAAAACACAAGCAACAGATAACCTCCCACCAGCAAAACCCAAAGAAGGTAAAAAACAAACACTACTACCAAAAATAGTAAGAATTAACAACCACTGGTCATTAATACCTCTAAATACCAATGGACTCAATTCACCTATAAAAAGACACAGGCTAAGAGAATGAATACGAAAACAGGACCCAGCCTTCTGCTGTATACAGGAAACACACCTCAACCTCAAAGACAGATATTACCTCAGATTAAAGGGTTGGGAAAAGATTTTCCAATCAAATGGACCCAAGAAACAAGTGGGTGTAGCTATCCTAATATCTATCAAAATAGACTTCAAACTAAAACCAATCAAAAGAGATGGAGAACACTTTATACTCATAACAGGAACAATTCATCATGATGAAGTCTCAATCCTGACTGTCTATGCCCCAATCCAAGAGCACCCACATATGTAAAAGAAATATTACTAAAGTTTAAGTCACACATCAAACCCCACACACTAATAGTAGAAGACTTCAACACTCTACTCTCACCAATGGATAGATCAACCAGACAGAAACTTAATAGAGAAATAAGAGAACTAACAGATGTCATGAATCAATGGACTTAACAGATATCTATAGAATATTTCACCCAAACACAAAAGAATGTACCTTTTTCTCAGCACCTCATGGAACCTTCTCTAAAATTGACCATATACTCGATAACAAGGCAAACCTCCAAAGATACAAAAAAAAAAATGGAGTAATCCCTTATATCTTATTGGATCACCATGGTTTAAAGTTAGAGTTGAAGAACAACACTATTCTCAGAAAGCCTACAAACTTATGAAAATTGAACAGCGAACTATTGAACCACCCCTGGGTCAAGGAAAAAATAAATACTACCTAGAATTCAGCAAAAATGAAGGCACAGCATACCCAAACCTATGAAACACTATGAAATCAGTCCTAAGAGAAAATTTCATAGCACTAAGTGCCCACATAAAGAAAGTGGAGAAAGTCACATAGGTGACTTAACAGCAGATCTGAAACGTCTAGAACAAAAAGAAACAGATGCACCCAGGAGAAGCAGAAGACAGGAAATAATCAAATTGAGGGCTGAATCAACAAAAATAGAAACAACAAAAACAATACAAAGACTCAATGAGACAAAGAGCTAGTTCTTTGAGAAAATCAACAAGATAGACAAACCCTTAGACAAACTAACCAACAGGACATCCAAATGACAAAATCAGAAATGAAAAGGGGGACGTAACAACAGACACTGAGGAAATTCAGAGAATCATTAGATCATACTACTAAAACCTGTATGCCACAAAATTGGAAAAAGATATCATATACCAAAATTAAATCAGGACCAGGTTAACAATTTAAATAGACCTATAAACTGCAAGGAAATAGAAGCTGTCATAAAAAAACTCCCAACCAAAAAAAGCCCAGGGACGGATGGTTTTAGTGTGAATTCTACCAGAGCTTTCAAGAAAAGCTAATACCTATACTCCTCAAAGTGTTCCTCCACATAATAGTAACAGAAGGGACACTGGTAAACTGTTTTTATGAGGCTACAGTTATCCTGATACCAAAACCACACAAAGACTCAACCAAGAAAGAGAATTACAGACCAATCTCACTCATGAACATGGATGCAAAAATAATAAAATACTGACAAACTGAATCCAAGAACACATCAAAAAAAAATCATCCACTATGATCAAGTTAGCTTTATCCCAGAGATGCAGGAATGGTTCAACATATGAAAATCTATCAATGTAATCCATCATATGAATAAACTGAAAAAAAACCATATGATCATCTCATTAGATGCTGAAAAAGCATTCGATAAAATCCAGCACCCCTTCATGATAAAGGTGTTGGAGAGATCAGGGATACAAGGTACATATCTAAACATAATAAAAGCAATATACAGCAAGCCAAAAGCCAACATCAAATTAAATGAGGAGAAACTCAAAGTGATTCCACTAAAATCAGGAACAAGACCAGGTTGTCCACTCTCTCCATATCCATTCAACATAGTTCATAGTTCTTTAAGTTCTTGCTAGAGCAATAAGACAACAAAAGGAAATCAAGGAGATTCAAATTGGAAAGGAAGAAGTCAAACTTTCGTTATTTGCAGATGATATGATAGTGTGTGTGTGTGACCTTAAAAACTCTACCAGGGAACTCCTACAGCTGATAAATACATTCAGTGATGTGGCAGGATACAAGATCAACTAAAAAAATCAGTAGCCCTTTTATATACTAATGATAAAGACGCTGAAAAAGAAATCAGAGAAGCATCACCTTTCACAATAGCCACAAATAGCATTAACTATCTTGGGGTAACACTAACCAAAGAAGTGGAATACCAATTCAACAAGAGCTTTAAGTCTTTGAAGAAAAAAATTAAAGAAGATACCAGAAAATGGAAAGATCTCCCATGCTCTTGCATAGGTAGGATCAACACAATAAAAAATGGCAATCCTACCAAAAGCAATCTATAGATTCAATGCAATCCTCATCAAAATCCCAACACAATTCTTCACAGACATTGAAAGAACAATAGTTAAATTCATATGGAAAAAAATACCCAGGATAGCCAAAACAATCCTGTACAACAAAGAAAGTTCCAGAGGCATCACCATCCCTGACATCAAGTTCTATTTCAGAGCTACAGTAATGAAAACAGCTTGATACTGGCATAAAATCAGAGAGATTGACCAATGTAATTGAATCAAAGACCCAGATATTAATCCACACACCTATGAACATCTGATTTTTGACAAAGAAGCTAAAATTATACAATAGAAAAAAGAAAACATCTTCAACAAATGGTGCTGCCATAACTGATGTCAACATGTAGAAGAATGAAAATAGATTCATATCTATCCCTATGCACAAAACTCAAGTCCAAATGGATTAAAGACCTCAATATAAATCCAAGAACACTGAATCTGATAGAAGAGAAAGTGGGAAGTAGTCTTCAATGCATGAGTACAGAAGAACACTTCCTAAATATAACTCCAGTAGCACAGACACTGAGAGCAACAATTAATAAACGGGACCTCCTGAAACTGAGAAGCTTCTGTAAAGCAAAGGACACAGTCAATATGACAAAAAGGCAGCCTACTGAATGGGAAAAGATCTTCACCAACCCCACATCAGACAACTGGTCTCCAAATACATAAAGAACTTAAGAAATTAGATATCAAAATTCTAACTAAGCCAATTAAAAAATGGGGAACAGAACTAAACAAAGAATTCTCAATGGAAGAATCTCAAATGGCCAAAAGACACTTAAGGAAATGTTCATCATCCATAGCCATCAGGGAAATGCAAATCAAAACAACTCTGAGATACCATCTTACACCTGTCAGAAAGACCAAGATCAAAAACACCAATGATAGCTTATGCTGGAGAGGATGTGCAGTAAGGGAAACCCATTGATGGTGGGAATGCAAACTTATACATCCACTTTGGAAATCTGTATGGCGGTTTCTTGGAAAATTGGAAATCAATCTACCTCAGGATCCAGCAAAACCACTCTTGGACATATACCCAAAAGATGTTCAATCTTACTACAAAAACATTTGTTCAACTATATTCATAGCAGCATTATTTGTAATAGCCAGAACCTGGAAACACCTGAAGAATGGATAAAGAAAATGTGGCACATTTACACATTAGAGTACTAGTCAGAGGTAAAAAAAACTAACATCTTGAATTTTGCATGCAAATGGATGGAACTAGAAAACACCATCCTGAGTGAGGAAACCCATACTCAAAAAGATGAATATGGTGTGTGCTCACTCATAAATGGATACTAGCCATAAACAAAGGATATTGGGCCTATAGTTCATAATCCTAGAGAAGCTAAGTAATAAGGTGAACTCTAAGAAAAACATATATAGATCCACCAAGAAAATCGAAGTAGACAAGATCACCTGATAAAATTGGGAGTATAGGGGTGGGGGGAGAAAGGAGAATGGAAGGGGAAGAAGAGGGGAGAAGGGGGGGGCAAGGAGAACTTGAAGGAACAGGATAGCAAAGATGGAGGAAGGACAGAGCTGAGAGCAAGGAAAGAGATATCTTGATTGAGGGACCCATTATGGGGCTAGCAAGAAACCTGGCTCTAGAGAAATTCCAAGGAATCCACAAGGATGACCCCAGCTAAGACCCTAAGCATTAGAAGAGAGGGTGCCCAAACTGGTCTTGCCCTGTAGTCAGACTGATGAATATTTTAAATGTTACCATAGAACCTTCATCCAGCAACTGATGGAAACAGAGGCAGACACCTGCATCGGAGCACTGGACTGAGCTCCCGCAAGTCCAGTTGAAGAGTGGCAGGAATGAGAATATGAGCAAAGAGGTCAAGACCATGATGGGTACACCCACTGAAACAGTCTACCTGAGCTACTGGGAGCTCACCAACAATAGCCAGATTGGAAAGGAACAAACATAGGACCAAACTAGTCCCTTTGAATGTGGGTAACGGTTGCATGGCTGGGGCAGACTGAGGGGCCACCGGCAGTGGCACCAGGATTTATTCTACTCTGTGTACTGGCTTTTGGGAAACCTATTCTCTCTGGAGGGATACCTTGCTCAGTCTAGATATAGTAGGGAGGGCCTTGGACCTTCCCCAAAGCAATAGGGGTGGGGTATGTGGAGGGAATGGGAGGAGGGGAGGGAGTGGAAACTTGGATTTGTATGTATAATGAAAAAAAGATAGTTTGTTTTCTTTTTAAAAAAAATTTAAAAAGTCAGGTACAAACACTTCATGAGCCAAGAGCAAAATTAAGGATATTAATTAGGTGCTTATTAGACAAAAGAACCATTTTACATTTCTAGTGAATAATGCAAGCCATAACAGTAATTAGACACAATTTTTAGTAATGCAGACATACTAATGAAAAAACTAGAACTTTTATTATTTATTTTGTCTCAAGGGTATTCAGGATTGATGTTTCTAACATTAAAATGTCTGCAAATGTCTGCCTGTAAAAGTAATTCTAAGCTCACAGACCACACAAGGACAAGTACAGGGAGGATGTGGCTCCCAGCCTGATCTTGCAGTCTGAAGCAAGTAAATGCTGGTTGCTTTGTGCCAAGATCTGCAGTGTTTCACCCTGTCTTGAAAATGACTGACCTCAAAGGGAATGCAGAGCAGCACTGAACAGATTCAGGTGGTTTCAAACCCATTGGCTAGTGCCAGGAGCAATAAAGAGAAGCATTCTTGCAGCCAGTATTACTGAGTGCCTACTATGTGCCAGACTGCCTACTATGTGCTAATATGATCAGAGTCAGTTTGTAGATCTGTGAGCAAGTCAGAAGAGCCCTCTAAATTCATGGGGGTGAAACTGCAAACAAGAATGAGAGAGAGATACAGAAACAGAGACAGAGAGAGACATAAAGACAGAGACACAGACACACAGAGAGAAACAGAGACAGAGAAAGAGGCAAGGCAGAGAGAG
>JABTXL010001153.1:3246196-3263696 GCA_025134845.1 Neodon shergylaensis
CAGAGAGAAACAGAGACAGAGAAAGAGGCAAGGCAGAGAGAGACAGAAACAGACAGAGAGAGACATAAAGACAGAGACGACAGACAGACACACAGAGAGAAGCAGAGACAGAGAGAGGCAAGGCAGAGAGAGACAGACAGAAACAGACAGAGAGAGACCTAAAGACAGAGATGACAGACACACAGAGAGAAACAGAGGCAGAGAGAGACAGAGACACACAGAGAGTGTTGTGGTGTTGTGGAGACAATAAATGTACTAAGAGTGGGAGCTGGGCTCACCCTGAGTAAAGCAGAGGGATACCATGTGCTCTTCTCCACATAATCATCGGTCCAGGTTTCATCAGATGTGTCATATTTTTTCCCAAATAGATGGGGGTGAACTAGATTCTCATTTATTTTGATCTGCCTGCCCAGCATTTAGTAGAGCGGACCACCTTTCGCTATGTGTACATTACTTTCTGTCATTTCGTTCTTTTGTACTTTGGGGATTTTTTGGTGATAATGAAATCTTTCTGGCAGAGTTGGGCCTTATTTGCCCTGAGTGAGCCCTCTGCCACCGAGCTGCCTCCGCAGGCATTTCTTCCAGCGGTAACCCCTGCCAAACCCTTGCTTGCTCTTCATTTCTCCCCTTCCTTCCTGTTGGTGGAGAGCTGACTTTGCATCACTGCTTCCAAGTACCGGGCTGAAGCAATTGAAGGATTGATGTCCCTGCTGCTCCTTGTTTCAAAGGTGTCAACCTAAAGGGGATGCGGCTGGGCTACATAGTTCCCATCATGGCACCAGAATGCAGGGAAAAGGAGCAGATGGGAAGAGACCAAGGCAAAACAGAGGCCCCTAGGGCCCGCGGTGATCTAATTCCTCTAACTAGCCTTGGCTTCCTTGTGTGCAGAATAAGGACCGTTCCTACTGAGCACAACGGACTCTTCCCAGTTCATTTAAAGTATGTGCTGCTTGAAGGAATTGTGTTCCCCACAATGCCAGGCACAACGTTCATGTGTACGTGTTGTCTGATATGCTAGACCGAGCTTAACTTTAAAAGGCATGTGAGGTACTGAGTATAATAATATTCACTCAGCTTGGCTAAAATGTGGATGATGCAGCCAGAAAAACAATCTATTAATTAACTCTTTAACCCGAGCACTCCAGTCGACCTCCCTTGAACTAAGGGAGTAGTAGAATGCTTATCTAGCAGCTAATTGACTTATAAATACTTTTGAGGAAAATATTACATTGCCAAACTTAGAATCACATTACAACACTACTACAAACCAAAATTATTCAATAGCACTTTGTTGTAAGTTTTTTTAAAAAAAACCTTATGCTTAGTTTTGAGGAAACAAAATTACAGCAAACACTGGGCCTCAGTAGCCACCTCTGTAACTTTCTGACAGCGCAGAGCAGTGACTATTTCAGAAGTGTGTCCCTGTGCCCTGCAGGATGCCTGCTGGTGTTTCTGCCTCTGTGCTCTCATTTCATCCTCGCAGAAGTCCTGTGAGGTATGCACTGTTGCGGGATATTCCTTTACACTGTGTGAAGATGTGTCGCTGTGATTGGCTTAATAAAGAGCCAACTGGCCAATAGCCAGGCAGGAAGAGGTTAGGTGGGACTTCTGAGGACAGAGAGGACCCAGAGAAAAAGAAATGTGGAGTTTCCAGCTGGATGCAAAAGAAGCAGGACATGCAAGAGGAGAGGTAAAAGCCACAAGCCACAACACAGCATGTAGATGAATAGAAATGGGTTCATTTAAGTTACAAGAGTTAGTTAGAAACAAGCCTAAGCTAAGATCCAGTTTTCATAATTAGTAAGTCTCCATGTTGTTTCTTTTTTGAGCTGGCATACCAAAAACAAAAACAAAAACAAACACAAAAAAAACCAACTACAATGTACTACTAATCTTCTTTTGCAAAGAAAGGAAGCAGGGGCTGCAGAGGTGGCTCAGCAGTTAAAGAGTGTTCACTGCTCCTGCAGGGAACCCAAACTTCTCCTTCAGTTCCAAGCACCCACATTTGGGCAGCTCACTGATGTGGGATTCCCCTCTGTATGCTGTGAATATGTTTTGTTACCATTGGTTAATAAGGAACCTGCTTTGGGCCTATGACGGGGCCGAATAGAGTAAGGCAGAAATTCCAAGCAGAGGTGGAGGAGAAAAGTAGGCGGAATCGAGGAGATGCCATGTAGCTGCCAAAGGAGAAAGACACCCACCCCAGAACCTTACTAGTAAACCACTAGCCTTGTGGTAAAATACAAAGTAATAGGAATGGGCTAATTTAAGATGCAAGAGTTACTTAATAAGAAGCCTGAGCTAACAGGCTGAGAAGTGTTTTAATTAATATAGTTTTGTGTGATTATTTTGGGTCTGGGCAGCGGGGAAACAAGCAAGCAGCCTCTGCCAACAAAATAGCACCAATGTGAGGCAACTATGTTCACATGAAACCTGAGAGAGCTTAAAAAGGAATTCTACACACAAAAGAACAGAGTTTAGCGCAGCTTCTTGGTAGCCATATTTTTTTTTCAGATGGGCTCTGTTTGCTGGAGGCAAGCAGGGGTGCCACATCTCCTTTAAGAGAAGCCTTCCTGACTCAGCATTGGCAGCAAAGCTGCACAGCTTCTTTAGGGTAGGGCTTCCTAGCTAGTGCTAGTTGCATGAACAGCTCTGGCTATTTCAAGAGGCCCAGCACTTAAATGGGGTCTGTGAGCAGCCTGTTACAAACTTCTTAATAGACCCCCTATGACCCAGGAGTTGGGGCAGTATACATAACTCTCAGAGGGAGTGAACATGCCTCAGCCGTGTTGGACTGGGCAGAGTCAGTAGGCAGGGATGCAGAGTTGGTCTTAGCCATGCCAGCTTAGCATTTTTAAAAACGCATTCCTGGTCAGAAAATAATTGCAGATATGCATGCAATAAAGACAAATTCAGATTTAAAAGACCTCTGAATGGGTCACACTGTTAGAGAAATGTACATAGGCTTGAGAGAGAGAGGGGGGAAAAGGAGTATAGATGGTTATAATATAAAAGAGTACAGACAGAGATTAAAGAAGTAAAGATAATAAAATAAACATTAAACTTATAGAAAAACTAATAGAGTAAGAAAAATAAGCCACATAAAGATGAAATGTACACAGAGAGTCTTATTATGCATATTATTGTGTTTTCTGTAAATTTTTTACTGTGAATGAGCTAAGTACAGAGAGTCATTTCATTGTAGGGGCTGCTAAGCTAAACCAACATAAATGTTTTAAAGGTCTCTTGACTTAAATTTGGGTCTAAGGATATTTTGTTTTAGAAAAGAGGTTCTGCTTTTGTTTCCACAGAGAATAAGAACCTGTAGATTCCTTCTAGACTAGTTTGATGGACTTCTAGTTTGATGGACCAAGATCCTCTGAAAGGTCTCCATATCCCCACCAAAATACTTCACCCAACAAAAAGCAGGAAGCAGTTTGAGAGAACTATGCCTAAATTCCCAAATATTGTCTATAAATGTTTGTTTACATTTAAAGGGGGATGTGATATAGAGATGAATACTTTGTATTTGTATGGATCTTGATTTATATATTTTTAAACACACTGTAAACTGTTCAGAGGTTTTCTTCATCTTTGAATCTATCTCTACTATATATCTCTTTTTCTGACCGTGTGAATCTTTAATTTGCTAAGCAATAGGGCTAGTATTAAAGCCATGACTTTAACGGCTGGATCTATTCCATTTCTTAGCTTTCTGAGAGTCTAGCCTCATGGTGGAGGTACTGGCTGGAGCCATGTTTATTGCCAGAACTCTATGGAGTTTCCAGGTCCCTGCACCACCAAGAAGCATGCTGTCGGCTACTCATAAACACCATTTAAATATTTGGTGTTGGGACCTCTTAAAAGAGTTGCAAAGTTTTTGCAGCTAAAGCTGAATCAGGAAGCTTCTCTTAAATGAGGTGCGTTTGCTTCTTGCAAACAGAGCAACCCGAGAAAATGCTGCTACCAAGAAGCCATGCTTAACCATGTTCTTTTGTGTCTAGAATTCCTTCTCTGTAGTGATGAGGCAGCAAGCTGCTTCCCGCCACTTGGCCAGCGGCTAGCTTTACTCAAAATAATTACATGGAAACTGTATTCTTTTTAAACACTGCTTGGCCCATTAGCTCTAGCCTCTTACTGGCTAATTCTCACATCTTGATTAACCCATTTCTAATAATCTGTGTAGCACCACAAGGTGGTGGCTTATGGGGAAAGATCTTAACCTGCATCCATCTTGGAGAGGAGAGCTATAGCGTCTACCTCACTTCCCTTCTTCCCAGCATTCTGTTTGGTCTACTCTGCCTATCTAAATTCTGCCCTATCAGGCCAAGCAGTTTTCTTTATTAACCAATGAGAGTAACACATAGACAGATGATGCTCCTCCATCACTTCTCAAACTCTCTCAGGTTTTATGTGGATGCAGTTGTCCACACTGTCACCATTTGTTGACAGAGGTTTCTGTCCCGCCCAGTCCTGCAGCCGTTCCATCTCAAAGACACACACAGAGGTCTTACATTAATTATAACTAATTCTTACATCTTAAATTAGCCCATAATTCTTGTCTATATTAGCCACATGGCTTGGTACCTTTGTCAGTGAGGGATTCTCATCTTGCTTCTCTGCGGTTGGATGACGACTGCAAACTGAGTCTTTCCTCTTCCCAGAATTCTCCTGTTCTCATTGCCCTGCCTCTTCTTCCTGCCTGGTCATTTCACCTATACTTCCTACCTGGCTACTGGCCAATCAGCATTTTATTAAAACAATGCAAGTGACAGGGTACAAGACCATTGTCCCACAGCACATGGTAAAATAAAAATAATAGGAATGGGTTAATTTAAGTCATAAGAGTTAGTTAATAAGAAGCCTGAGCTAATAGGCCAAGCAGTGTTTTAATTAATAGAGTTTTTGTGTGATTATTTTGGGTCTAGGCAACAGGGAAATGAACAAGCAGCCTCTGCCAACAACTTGCAGTCACAGTGGTTTGTAACTCCAGAGTGTCCACTGCCCCTGGCCTTGGAGGGCACCTGCACTTGTGTGCACACACCCACAGTTAGACATGCACACTCATACATAATTAAAAATACTAAATTTCAACCTTTTTTTTTTAAAAAAAAAAAAGAAACTGAAATTCAGAAAACACACATCTCTTGTTCAATGTATGTGTTTGTGTTTCCACACATTCAACATGTATGGGAGCAGAATTCAACCTTCTGATCTCAAGCATAAAAATAGGATCTTTAGGCCTAACATATACAGGTCCCTGGGTTTGACTTCTAACACTTAAGTCCAGAGAATCCAGAAGTCCATCTCACAGGCAAACTAGGTTTATCAGAGTATTCGTATGACATTTGAATGAATCTATGCCACAGGAATCCTAGGATCTCGTGTATTCTTCTTCCATACATCACTCTCAAGAGAGCTGACAGAGAGACCACTTCTGGAACCTCGTCACTCTGAGCTCTGAGTGGCCATGCATTTTACTAAGCAGGATGTTTAAGTGATTCTTTGTTCTACACTCAGAGTAGATGAGAAATAAACTAAATTGCTTGCTGTCATATTGTGCATACAGGCTTCAAGTCTGGCCACTGACCTGTGGCCACATTCTAGAACTCCACTGGGAAGTCATTCCCTTAATTCCAAGTAAAAATGAGAAAATGATCACTGTGATGTTGGTTTCAGACATGACATTTGACTCCTCTTACTAGAGGCCTTCCACTCTTTTAGAGATTCAGTGTGTGTGTGTGAGTGTGTGTGTGTGTGTGTGTGTATCAGTCTGTGTGTGTCAGTCTGTGTGCCTGTCTGTGTGTGTGCGTGTGTGTGCGTGTGTGTGTATCTGTGTGCCTGTCTCTGTGTGTGTCTGTGTGTTTATTTGTATGTGTGTGTCAGTCTGTGTGTCTGTGTGTTTGTGTGTGTGTGTTAGTCTGTGTGTTTGTCTTCGTGTGTTTATGTGTGTCTGTGTGTGACTATGAGCACATGCATGCTAATACTCTTGGAAGTCATAAGAAAGAATCGGATTCCCCTGGAGCCAGAGCTACAGACAGCTGTGAGCTGCCTGACATGGGCGCTGGGAAGCAAACTCCAGTCCTCTAGACGAGCAGCAAGCACTCCTCACTGCTGAGCCATCCCTTCAGTCCTTTGCTTTCACGGCGTATTTAATAATTGGCTTCGTCCATAGGCTCTGAGCAGAGAGAGCATAGCAATGTCAACAAGAATCACTGTGTCTAACAGATTCCAGGACTGGCTCCAGCACAGTTCGTAAGTTACACAGTGGGTCTGTTTGTATTGAAGAGTGCTACTAAATATAGACGGCTGCTTCATTCCAGACCTCAGGCCCTGGAAACCAATAACTGTGCTTCCTTCAGTACTGTCAAACAACCAATCAGCCAGCAGCTTAAAACAGAGACACAACACATGCCTAGACTGTGTCCACATAGACATGCATGATTGCGAGTTACATTCTGTGACGACATTGTCCTGCTCACCAAACATTCCAGCTGTCTTCCGGTACATGGTAAGATGGTACTGCTGGCCTTGGGTGACTCTGAACATGGTTTTGTGTGCAAGAGAAAGATATGTCACTTCCAGGTTGGGTTCCTTTCAACATATTTATGTGTATGTTTGTTTGCCTGCATATGATGTTTCTGTGTATGCATGTATGTCTGCATATGTTTCTGCGTATATATGTATGTATGCCTGCATGTTTATGCATATGTATGTATATATATTTCTGCATATCTATGCATGCCTGCATATGTTTGTGTGCACTGTATGTATACAAGAGTTCAGGGAAGCCAGAGAGGGCATCAGAACCTCGAGGACTGAAGTCACTAGTAATTGTGAACTGCCTTGAGATTGCTGGGAACTGAACCCAGGTGTCCTGAAAGAGCACCAGGGGAAGGACAATTACAGTACGGGGCAGCACGGCACATACCCATCCAACCCACAAGGGCTATGTGGCCCATGCAGAAATGAATCTGCAATAGTGTGAGCCCTGAGCCTGGGCTGTTGTTTCTGGCAGCGCGTGCACTTGACCCCTCCTCCCTGCTACCGCAGGCAAATGGTGCTATGAAACACGGTTTGGTGTCTCTGGAGATGAGCCGCAGATCTGCGTAATTTGTTATCTGAAACTAAATGTCATCATCTTGTCAGGGAGAAATCCCTCCACTCATAGTTCACTCAGCCCATTATGTTCCAAGCCCTGAATTCAACAGACCCAGGCAAAACCGAAAAGGGAAAATTATAGTTCTAACCCTCCAAAGAGCCAGCTCTAATTTACTGTCCTGTCAAGGTTCTTCATCGTAAACAACAGAAACCATTCTAGCTAGTTAAGCAGAAAGGGAATTGATTAAAGATTTATTGGCTTACAGCTACCCAAGGGCGGGAGCACCACTTCAGACATACTAGTGTAGATTGCACACTGGGTGTAGTGATGCAGTCAACACTAGGGTATCATGGTGCAGCCTACGCTAGGACAGACTGGGTAGAGGAGCCACGCACTTCCCACATCCCCATCACCAGACCCCTGTCCGCAGAGCTACGCTGTAATCCTCACGTTATCTGTAAGTTACCATCCAAACTCCCTCACAGTTATGTGTGAGAGGTGACGCTGGGGTCCTGTAAAGGAACATCAGGTGCAAAGGGAAACATTTTCTTAGAAAACTAGATATTTCTGCAAACACAGGATGAGGAGGAGGAAAACGTAAAAACCAAAACAAAGGTTGGTACCCACCACGTCTGTGGTAGGGGTCACCTGGATGGCAGGGGTAGTCAGGCTCGCTTTAGCCCCTGCTTGGTTTTCCAGAGCCCTCCTGGATTCTGTAGCTCTTCTTTGTCTTCTCAGACCATTTCAAACAGTCTCTGGTTTTATTAGTTTCAACTGGGCCTGTCACTCACAATCCCAGAGTCCTAACTGATGCAGAAGCAGCCTCACACTAAGGAATCCTACAGTAGCCAGTGGAAGCGGAGGCTGTAAAGATGCAGACCAGATGTGCTGAGCAATAATTTGGATGTTTTTTGAAAAGTAACTGCATTAACAACAGCAACAACTGAAATCAATATCATAAGACTCTAGTTTTGGTTTGAGAACCTGAATTGAGGTAATGAGCCGACGATTGCTATTTACTTTTCTACCACAAGTCCTCACAAGTAACTTTTTGCAAAAAGAAAAAAAAAAGAAGAAATGAAGGGAGGGAGAAATGAGAGGTGGGGGACAGAAGAACGAATGGAACACAACATATGAATCTTGTGTAGTTTTCAACCCATTGGCTGCAAGATCTTGTGCCTCAGATGCCAGCTTTCTGCCGAATACCACCTGGAAATAGGATAATAATGGACAGGGGCCGGGGAGATGGTTCCGTGGGTAAAATGCTTGCTATTCAAGCATGAGAACCCAAGTTCATATCCCCACACTCACGGAGAAAGCTGAGCATCACATACGATAATTCCAGCCTAGGGAGCCAGAGACAGAAGGATCCCTGAAGCTTTGTGTCCAGACAGTCTAGCCAATGGATGAACACCAGTTTTAGTAAGAGATCCTGTCTCAAAACTGTGGTGGGGGATCAGGGATAGAGAGGTGGCTCAGTAGTTCAGAACACTAGCTGCTCTTCTAGAAGACCCAGATTCAACTTCCAGCACCCACAACCTAGCAGTTCACAACTGCCTGTTACCCCAGTTCCAGGGGATCTGATGCCTTTGGCTTTCTCAGGCACCCAGTCTGCAAGTGATGCATATACCCATGCAGGCAAAACCACTCATACACAGAAAATAAAGATAAACAAATCTTTATTTTTCAAAAAGGCAAAGCAATAGAGGAAGACATAAGACATCAACTTCTGGTCTCCACATAGGGACACACAACACATACACACCAAAGAATACCATTAACAGGTAAATAATTAAACAATGAAGATAGCTAGAGACATTCATAACTATATAAACTCTCAGGACATATACAGAGGACAATGTCTGGGTTCAATAAAAACAAAATCCCTACAATCTCTTTCTAGGTCCCAGGTCCAAGATTTCCAAAATGGGTCAATTGGAATAATATAAAATATGAGAAACAAATAGCCGAAGGGAAAACTGCAAAAATGATACTGAGTTGTTAGGGAGCAGCAAGGGCTCAGCTGTTTAGGGTAACTTACTCTAAGCATGGCTTTCAGAACAGGAGAGGACCTTGTGCTTAGAGCGAGTGCTCAGAACTGCCTGATTCTAAGTAGACATCTGGAAGCTAGCCCCAGAGTGGAGCAAGGGGAGCCTTTTGGTGGCCCTTCAGAAAGACAGACAATGTGCTCTGAAAACTGGGGTCTGCTGAACAGCCCCCTCCTCCAAAATGAGGTGACTGAACTCTTCCTCCAACCCAGTGAGAAATCTCCAGCATTTCCTTACTTCTCTTTTGTTTCCCGTTCTGTTTTATTTTAAGTTAGGCCAAAAACAAAAACTGGAGGGTGGTGCTATAAAACCCAAACAGTGTTACACTGGTTAAATATATTTTCTTATGAACATCCTCCCCAATATCCACTTCTGGCCCTGGATGATTCAATAATTCATCTATATCCATTCATTTTCTCAGTGTTAGGGCAAAATAACAACAGAGACAAGTTAACACAAGAAGCATTCACTCTGGCTATGGTTTCAAAGAGTACCATCCACTGTTGATACCATCTGTCATGGGTATCATCCATCATAGACACCATCCATCATCATAGGTACCACCCATCATGAGTACCATCATTCTTGGGCATTGTCCTTCGTGGTACCATCCACTGTGATAAGAAAAGCACAGAGGATGGGATGGAAGAGTTTATGGTGACAGGATCATGAACTTGGACTCCTCACATCTCTGAAGATCAGGAACAGGAAACAGAGAGGAAGGAATGCTAGCTCCCATAGTCTTGGGCATTTGAACTCTTGGTCCCCAGTTGGTGGTGCTCTTTGGGGACATTAAGGAGATAAGGCCTGGCTGAAGGAACTTTATTTCTGAGGCAGGCTTTGAGTGTAAGAAGCCTCACTTCCCTGCACTTTGTTCTCCCTGCTCAGTGCTTACCATAATGGAGGTGGGCTCCCAGCATTCTACTCCGGCCACCGAGTCTGCTGTGTTCTCCTCCCCTCTAAGATGGACTCGAACCCTCCAGGACCATAAGCTCAAATAAACTCTTTCTTCTGCAAGTTGTCTTGGCTATGATGTTTTAATCACAGCAACAGAAAGGTAACTAGGGTACTTGATTTGTCTGTCTTTCTTAGTTCCCAGCCCATGGAACAGTGCCCCCCTCCACATTCAGAGTGGGTCTTCCCACCTCAAAAAATCCTGTGTCAATATGGATCAGTATTACAGCTATGCCCCCGGTGTGCCTCCTCCATAACTCGAAATCCAGTCTAGTGATTTGAAGGTCAACCATCATCACATCATCTTTCTTAACAATGACAGTACAAAGGGACCTTTTCCTTTGTTGTAGATGGTATGGATATGCTGTGCTGTCACAAAGCTAAGAAGTATTAACTTTGCTTGTCACTTTTTAGGAAAATAAACAGCTCATTTTGCAAGTATTTGGCTCAAGGTTGTAACTTCAAATGCTTTCTGAGGTTATAAAGATAAAAAGAATAGAGAGGATGCTAAGTGGGCTCCCACAGGGTACCCCAACTAAAGAAGTTTACGCTAAGAACCCAAAAGTGGGGCTCAGTGCTGGAGCCCACTGGATAACTCACCTAAAACATTTACACGAGGGTATAGGTGGGGCTCAGTAACAGAGCACTTGCCTATAATGTATGAGTTCTGAGTTCAGTTCTCACTACCAGAAAATAAAAGCTGTGATTCAAATTCATTGGCTAGATTTACCTCCTGAGTAACTAACAGCCTCGCTTGCTATTAGTTTAAATTACATATGCCCCTAAATTGCAAGGTTTCTAAAATTCAATTTTCCTTCAATCACTTGAGTAGGATAAAAATGCTTGTTGGAGAGCAAATTTCCCCATCCTCCTTTTCCAGAAACCTCCACAGGACACTGATGGGTCCACTGTGACATATCTAGAGGGCCCAGGTGCTGTTTGAAAAAGATGCTTATCACTGCTGGCGGATTGCTATGCTGAGACTTGTCTCATGGTAAATGAAGCAGGCTCCTGTTACTTCCCCCGTATCGCAGAACAAAGAGCCCAACTTCTCAGAAACAGGCCTGCAACGCTATCAGTGCACAGATGGAAAAACTCAAGGGCCCTCCACCCTTGACAGTCTCCCGTTTAACTATGAGGCCCTGATTCTCTTCACAGACTGAAAAAGGAAATCCAATTCTATTCGAGAAAACTGGCAGGTCATTTTTCTCCTTAGAGAAAATGGACCGCACAAATTATACCCAAAAACCTAATATCTCCACCACTGGCTGTTGAGAAACAATAGAGCCTCCATTAGCAGCCCTCAGCCCACAGAACACTCTCCAAGAAACTAACTGCAGGATTTGGGTGGAAGCAGAGCCCTGGTCCCCACTGAAGGCACATCAAAACTGTAATAAAACCCTGCTTTTTGAAATGAAACTAAGCAACTGCTATTTCACACCCACATTCTGCTGGAACCCATTCAAATCCTCTCCGCCAACCTTGTTTCAAATGAAAATGTTCAGCTTCCTGGGTGGTGGGAGGGGGCCGATTCACTCTGCTCCCTGTATGCCAGAAGCATGGGTACATATGCAAAACCGAAAGGGCTGGATATGACTGCTGAGTTCGAAGACTGTCACCATCAAAAGAGTTGGTGTTTACCCCCCCCCATCTGTCATCCGTCCTCATCTCCAAGGGCTTGAGGATTAGAAGTCCTGATGCGCAAGAGGACGTCATATTTAGAGCTAGTTCTATACAGCGTGGTAAAGGGAATACAGGAAGAGGGAGCGATTAGAGGAGAAATATGCCTTCTCTTGGTGCCACAGGCAACTCAACCCACCGGTCAAGGAATCTGAGAACAATAAGGCTCTTAAGGCGATTGGGTAAACAGGGGAGCATCCCCACACACACACTTCCCCATCTTCTTGCTGACAGCTACAGAATTAGAAAACTAAGATGACAAGAAACAAGCCCACATTTGCCATATGGTTTTTCAGAAGAAAAAACAGTACCCTCTCCTACACACACACACACACACACACACACACACACACACACAGTGCTCCAAAGGATCGGTAACTCACCAGCCAAGATGGCAGCACATTGCTGCGTTCTGTAGCCCAGTGACTCAGAAGTCACTTTGCTTGCTAGAATATTAAATGTCCCCACACTGGAGCACCGGACTGAGCTCCCAAGTTCCCAATGAGGAGCAGAAGGAGGGAGAACATGAGCAAGGAAGTCAGGACCACGAGGGGTGCACCCAACCACTGAGACAGTGTGGCTGATCTATTGGGAGCTCACCAAGGCCAGCTGGACTGTGACGGAAGAAGCATGGGATAAAACCAGACTCTCTGAACATGGCGAACAATGGGGGCTGATGAGAAGCCAAGGACAATGGCCTGGGGTTTTGATCCTACTTCAAGTTCGGGCTTTGTGGGAGCCTAGCCACCTTGGATGTTCACCTTCCTAGACATGGACAGAGGGGGGAGGGCCTTGGACTTTCTACAGGGCAGGGAACCCTGACTGCTCTTTGGACTGGAGAGGGAGGGGGAGAGGAGTGGGGGGAGGGGGAGAAGGGTGGGAGGAGGGGGAGGGAAATGGGAGGCTGGGAGGAGGCAGAAATTTTTTTTTTCATTTTCTCAATTAAAAAAAAAAGAATATTAAATGTCAAGTGACATCGCTCTGAAAAGACATTTCTCCTGGAAGCCTGGTCCTGAGTGAAGCTCTCCTGACAAGCAAGGCTTTGATGTTAAAAAGCTGCTTCCTTGTAGATGGGCTGCCAACCGATAAGGGGTACCATATACACCCAAGAGTACATAAGAAGCCTACATCACAGAAACCACATATAATCCTCTGTAAATAAATCCCCCCAAGAACTTCACCCATGGGAATCATAAGAAAGCAACAACAGAATCCAGAAACACACAGGAAACAGAAAGCAGAGAAAGGGGCGTCAGAGATGTTTTGATGGAGGCACACTGTGCAAAGTTGAGAGGTTGCGAGCACTGATGAGATGCTCGGAGTCTGTAACTCACAGAAATAGGCAGGTTCCAAGATTGCCACAATCAAAAGGGGCGGTGTTTACCCACCTTCCCATCCATCCTCACCTCGCAGTGCTCTAAGGCTAGAACTCCTGGTGTGCAAAAGGACTTCCATATGGTTCTACAGCCTGGTAAAGGAGGATACAGGGAAAGAGAGCAAATTACAGGAAGACTATGCCATCTCTCTGTGTCTCTGTCTGTCTCTCTCGATTGTTTCCTTTCAAAGTAGCAGAAGCTTTGATTAAGGTGAAATATAATTGATGAATATTTACACCTCTTGCTCTTGCAAAGAAAGCTTGGCGGCAAGAAACACTCTGAAACCCTATGAGTATTTCATGGAGCATCTTACCACCCAGAAAGCTGCCCACAGAACAGAATGTGTTCTTTTCCCAACATGGAAGTTGCCCAGAGCCAAACTGTTAATCAGTATTATCAAGCAATTAAATTAAAATAGTAAAATAAAACATAAAAGTTCAACAGGTAACTTCCAAACTTAACTTTAGTTTATCAATGGTGCATTCACCTTGAATTATACCATGTTTTATAATGCTCAAAAGGAACAAGGTTTATCCCCAAAGGGGTGTAAGATGGTGAACTCTGTTACCAGAAGTGATGTGGGACACCCCTCTGTATGCTGTGAATATGTTTTATTATTATTGGTTAATAAAGAAGCTTCTTTAACCTATGGCAGGGCAGAATATCTCAAGGCAGGAAAGCCAAACTGAATACAAGGAAAAAGAACAGAGAGACTGAGAGATGCCAGTAGCCGTTGGAGAAGCAAGATGTGAAGTAACAAGCCATGAGCCTTGTGGTGAAATATAGAACAATAGAAATGGATCAATTTAAGTTGTAGGAGCTAGTTAATAGTAAGCCTGGGCTAATAGACCAATAGTTTTTAACTAATATTAAGCCTCTGAGTGATTATTCAGGAACTGGCAGGTGGGAGAGAAACTTTCAGTTACACAGAAGTCAGAAAAAAAATAATTGGCCTTTCCAGCTTTGAGGACGATTTTAACTCAGCTGTAAAAGACAAGCGAAGTGAAATAAATCCAGAATCCTGCCTAGGAAGCAGGAAAGATGAGATATATATTCTTAAAATAAGTAAATGACCATGGAGAAGATAATCTAAGGACAATGATTCCATAGGAGGCTGAGAACTTAGTATGTACAACGGTGATAAGTCTACTTCTTATATCATTTAACCAATGACATTTATTTAGAATCACCCTTGAGAAACAAGATGTAACAGTATTCATTTTTCATATGTTAGTGTCTCTGGAGTTTCCCAGGGTCACTGTGGGTAATTAAATCCCTCCCACTTGAGAACACTTCCACCTGAGATGGATTCTCAGGTCTTGACATGAACACAGCAACTCAATCTTACAGAAGGCATTGCTGTTGTCACTGCAGACTGCAGAGAGATCAGCATGGAAATAGAAGTAGATTCTAGATGAACCTTGACCTGAATGGTCATGGATAGAAATGACCCTTGACCTGAATATTTGTAGTAGGAAATATTGGCAAGATGAACCGCACAGAACAGGACTCGGGGTATGGCAAAGGAATGCAAGCAAGCTATGATCATTCACAACTGAGAAACAGCTAAGGCTGACGACTTGGGACAACCTAGAGAAAATGAAAGCTGTTATATTGTGTTTATATCATGCTAGACACTGTGCTAACATTTTCTTTCTGATTTAGTTATAATGACTGAACACCATCGCTCAGACCCCTGTCCCGTGAGCCACATTCACCCCCAGCTGATCTCACACAATCTTATAGCTGTATGCGGCGAACTTCCTGACCCGCAGAAAGAACAGCCACGAGACAAGAATTCTTCCCAGATCACGCTTTTATTGGGGCCATTTGGTTGAAGGGAGAGCTGGAAGCGAGGTGCCCCGAACCCTGAAACTGCAGCTGCCTATATAGGAACTTGGAGTGCGTGCAGGCTTCCTATTGGTCAAAATGTCTCAGCAGCCACTCCAAACTCCCTGATAGGTCAGGCACACTGAGGACACTGAGCATGCTCGGATTAGCGATTCTGGCTAAGAACTTTATGGAGTATTTTACTTCAGCCCTGCACGTGTCAGGCGCCATCTTTGTAAAGGCTGCTGGATGTAATGGCTTCCTGCAGCTGTAGTCACTTGCATGCAATGATCCCAATTCACTAATTCAGCCTGGACACTGCCTCCAGTGTTTGACTATCTATTTGACATTTCCAACTGACTATCTAAAGGATATTTGAAGCTGTCTGGAGTCGGGACCTCCTTTCTATAGTCCACCAAAGGCAAACGGAATCCACCTGCTTCTCCATGTGCCTTCCAAACACAGCCAATGTCCTCCCCTTCTTGCCACCCCCACATCTACTTCCCGCCTCCATTTCCAGAATGGGTCTCTGCTCCAGCCTCATATAGGTGAACCCTACTACACACACACACACACACACACACACATCCAGTGACCTGAGTTTATGCATTCCAAACCTTGACGCTGTAAAACAGGCTCTAGTCACCAACAACTATGGAGACAAAACCTTGGGACTCCTTGAACAGCAGACGACCGGCATGGAAAAAGGTTCCGAAAGGGAAAGGAGTATCAAAGACCGAGTGTTTGAGGACATCCGCAGAGGGACAAAGCACACCAGGCTCTTCAAAAACATCGTCCCAGCTCCAAATGCCCCCTTTGTTCTTTTTCGGATCTTCCTTCCCAGGTTCAAGGCCTGCATCACATAGAACTCCTTTGCTGGGCCCCCAATCGCTTAGAATTCAGTTTGTGCTCACAGTATTTGACCCCACATCTAGTGGAAGCCCCTGACAAGAGTTGTGAATGCATAACGCGGCATCACGGGAACTGCATGGGCAGCGTGAGAAGGGAGTGGATCTTTTAGAGTGAGCCTCGCTAAGTCTTTCTATAGGAGGCACATTTTAGAGACAGAAAATAGATCTGTGTTTATCCCAGAAGATAACAGGGTAGCCTGTGGAGTAACTACAGCCGTATGGGAAGATGGCGGGCAAGGCACGTAGAGGAAGTGGGGGAAGGAAAGCCCTGAAAGAATGGGGGAGGGTATTAGAATTGGAGAGGGGGCAACAGAACCAAAGCTGGGGTAGGAGCAGATTGGTAGAAGTGGGGGCGGGACAGATGTCATCAAGTAAAAAAAAAATGACTCTAGCCAGCACATCCAGCATTGCTTCAGAGGATGCGGCCGGAAGCAGGAGTGATGGGCGTAAGCGTCTGGCAAGCTCCAGCATTCAGTTCCCAGTCTTTCCACTCTTAAGTACCACGTAAATGGTACCCAAAAGAAGGTGGGAAGATCAGGCTTCAACAACCAGAGCTTAAAATTTACCTACTCAATGAAGCGTGAGGCAGGAAGTTAACGAGGCAAGGAAGAGAGAGCCTAGCCAGCGATGCAAGACAAACCTAGGTTTGACCCTGGAGGGTCTAATTATTTTCCCACTAAGCGGTGCTGGGGCCTTGTCTTCTCACCCTGTGCCAGTCCCAACCCCTGGGTAGGGACTGGTGGGAACGCGGGAGGGCAGATCTTCACCATCACCTAGACCTGGTGGAAGAGTCATTCACAGAATCTACCCATCCGATTTGTCCTGGCCTGGGTGGGAAAACACAAGGGTATCCATGCTTCCTTTGCTTTCCCTTACTGCTACGCAGCACCCCCTCCCTCACTGGAATGGGTATGGTTGCTGGGTGCTCTGTTCCTGGAAGGAGGCCTGCCAAACTGGGCTCTTAGCAGTGGTTGGGTGTGGATGGACTCTGCTCAATTCCACTTCAGTCAATGGGGCCATTGAAAAGACTAAAAAGGAAGTGGAAGAGTCTCTAGGGCCCAGTGGGGAGGTCCACCGGCCTGCGCCAAAGGCTCCCCAGCGCCGTCTGGGTGCCGGCTCAACTCCAAAGTCCAGGTCTGCACCGTTTGAACTGACCTTCCTGCGGGAAAGCCCGCGTGGGGCGCAACAGCTCGGCTCAGGCGTTGTGCTCCCGCCACTCCGGGGCAGTGCTCGGCGCCCGCTGCGCACGTAGGTCACCTGCCTCCTTCTGGCGCCGCGTGGAGGGTCGGGTGCTGGCAGCAGGTGCGGCCGGGGCAGCTCCGGGGGAACGCGGAGACCCGGGAGTCCAGAACCCGCCCGGTGCAACTCCATGCAGAGCCGCAGGCCCAGCAGCAGGGCAGCACCGAGCAGCCACCGGGGCAGGACTCCGCAGCCGCGCCCGGGAGGCCTGGCTGTGGCCATGACGGGGACCCCGGCCTCAGGCTGCAATCTGGGTCCCACCCTCAGCTCCCGGACGCCAGCACAGAAACGTCCCCACTGGCCCCGGGCTGCCAACTGTGGCAACTCCCCAGCGGGCCGGGTGTCGGCCCGCCTTCCACT
>JABTXL010001153.1:3265497-3319952 GCA_025134845.1 Neodon shergylaensis
AGATAGATAGATAGATAGATGTTGGATAGATGGATAGATGGATAGATGATGGATAGATGGATAGATAGATGGGCACACAAACAAACAGATATCCACTTGCTTACCTCCAGGGAACTTGCAGATAAAGTCTATTTTAAGGAATATAAACAAATACCTTTTTATTCACACAAACTGTAAGAGACAGTCTCACATCCTGTAATTATTTACATGAACTGAGTTTGAATCACAACCCTCTCATTGAGCGACAGGAGACATTAAACAAAGAATTTGGCTTGTCTGAGCTTCTGCTTTCTGTGGGGAGACAGACCTATATTGAAGGTTACAAACATCACATAACTATTATATATTCCGTGCCTGAGTAATACCTAGCTCTCAGGAGCTATTTTTTTTATCATTTACCAATAAAGAAAATTCTGGATATTGTTATAAAGCAGTATGCATTTTTTAAAAATGGAAAATACAAGAAAAGACAAGGTGATCTATAAACACCATTGACTTGAGGTTTATAAATATCTTCTCTTGACTTAGGAGCTCCAAATTAATATGATAAAAATCCATTCTTTATATGTATGAAAACACCATCTGACACCCGTTGTTATGTATAACCAGCATATGCTAAGTATTATGGTTGGTTTTAATGTCGTCTTGCCACAGATTAGAATCACTTCAGCAGGGAGCCTCACTTGAAGAACTCTGATTGTCTCCATTGATGTGGAATGGCCCACCCAGACTGTGGGTGACACCTTTGGGTAGTGGCCCAGATTAAAGGACAGTATTTCAGAATGCGTGATTTCCCACCTTTTGCTTCCTTGACCTTCCTCTGAGTTGATCTACCCTGCTGTGCTCCCAGGGCAGAGGGGTTGTTTTCTCCACCACAGCAGAACCAGCATTCCCAAGCTTTCGTTGTGGAATAAGGACAGTGCTCTCCAGGGACTTCGCAAGCCTCCAACATCAGACTGGTACTACTGAGGTCCCTGCCCTGGGGACTGGGTAACTATACTGTCAGTCTGAGACTGCTATCTGGAACTACTCCAACTGTTAAGGCACCCAGCCTCAAGAACCGAATACTGGGTTCTCAGAGTCTCAGATGTGACTTGACTACGTTATTTTAAAGCTTGCTTGATAATATATTTATACACTTGGTTCTGTTCCTGTAGAGAACCCGACTAAAACACCATCAGTTTCAAGAACATATAAGACTCATGATCCTGAGGCTGGAGCTGTATCTCAATGAAAGAGCATTTGCCTAGAACATGCAAGCCCTGTGCTCCATCCCCAGACTCAAGATTCTACAAACGCTCTTTAATGAGTTATATACTTACACAGCACTATTTAAAACAATGTGTATAGTGTTTGCTAAACACGGTTCAGCAATGTCTGCTGTGGATTTCACTAGAAGTAGTTAAGTTTAGTTTAGTGGTTTTTTTTTTCTGAGCAGTTAACACAATGTCTGCATATTGCGTAAAGTAAAGAAGTAATCTTCTCAAGTTCACGGCGCCACTAACACATGCCCTCTGCAAGTTTCTCTACAGAGAGGACTCAGGAAGATGCCCCTCTATTACTAGAATGGGGTATTTAATAAGCTGGGAGGAGAACACAGCACAGGCATGGATACACGCAGAACAGTGTAGCCCTTGAAAAGAATGGGCAAGATGATCTCATATTTTCCCTTCTCTCATTTTTATGCTTTGTTAGGGGAAGCTGTTAGTTCATTCCCGGCTGCTCAGACCCCTGAAATAATCACACAGAAATCTGTATTAATTACAATACTGTTTGGCCAATAGCTTAAGAGTATTCTTCTGTGTCCTGCAGAATGTCTGGCAGACTCTTTCATGAAGCAGAAACCCCAAAGGATCGTCTCACCTTTAGACAAGTTCAGCAGTCAATTCTCTGTGGGTCCTACATGTCCAGTTCATTCAGCATAACAACAAGCAGTCCAGACAAGAACAGTTTTTTTCCCAAATGGCTAACAAACTCCATAAGGAGCCTCTTCAGTGCCCATCATCCTCTTGAAGTAGATTGGTGCTGCCAGAAGCAGATGAGTCTCATTGTCATGGAAAGACTTAAGTTATTAAAACATTTTAAATGCCATATTCTGAAGGTTTCTGAAAAAATTGAAGAATACCTATCTAACTGAAATATATCTTTATATATCTAAAAAACCCAACATGACTAGAAGTTTGACTATTATAGATGACTATCTATTAACCTATATTTCTTAATTATACATTACATTTATAAATGAGCTGCACAAACACAATACCTTAATCAAGAGCAGAAATACACATATAACAACATTGACCTAAAATTTATATCAATAAACCAAGATCTAGACCAATGTATCATATCCATCTCGATATCATATCCCCTTTAAACATAAACAAACATTTATAGACAATCATTTATGGAATTTTGGTATAGTTCTCTCCAAACTGCTTCTTGATTTTTGTTGGGCAAATTATTTTCTTATGGGGGGTTTTCATGGAGACCTTTCAGATGGTCTTGGTCCATCAAATTATATTAGTCTGGAAGGAATCCACAGGTTCTCATCTTCTATGAAAATAAAAGCAGAACCTCTTTTCCAAAACAACTTATCCTTAGACCCAAATTTTGAGATCAAAATATCTTTAAAGTATATATGTTGGTTTAGCTTAGCAGCCCATACAATGAAATGTTTCTCTGTATTTAGCTCATTTACAGTCCAAAAATTCAAAGAAAACACAATAATAAACATAATCCAGACTCTCTGTGTATTTTCCATCTTCACGTGGCTTATTTTTCTTTATTCCTTTAATTTATGGCTATCTGTACTCTGTCTCTTTGAAGACTTTATTTTTTAAAACCATTTACTTCTTTTTTATAACTATCTATAATCTTTTTCTTCTCTCTCCCAAGCCTACATAAATTTATCCAACACCCTGACACATTTAGAGATTTTTTTCATCTGATTCTGTCTTTATTGTGTAATTGTAATTCTTTTCTAATCAGGACCACTTTTTTTTTTAATGCTAAATGGGTCTGATTAGGACCAACTCCTCCATCCTGCTTGCTTGCTCGGCCCAGTCTAACATGGCGGAGGCATGTTCACTGTCTCTGAGAGCCATGCACATTGCCCCATTTTAGGCAAACAGTGGGTCTATGTTGCCATTAAGCAAGTTGTAGCACTCTGTTCACAAATCTCATTCAAGTGCTCAGCCTCCTGAAAGAGCCAGAGTTCATGCTGGCAACATGGATAGTGAAGCTGCCTTTTTGAGACCTTGCCTTTTTTTTTCTGCTACCACTAAATCAGGAATACCTCTCTTAAAGGAGCTGTGGCACACTGCCAGCAAACAGAGCCCATCTGAAAAAATAAAAATAAAACACAGCTAAAATTTGTTTTTTTGTGTGTCTAGAATTTCTTTCCAAGCCTTCTCAGGTTTTATGTGGATTTAGTTAGCACACATTGGTGTGCTAATCTGTAGTAGAAGGCCTCTTCTTCATTCCCAGCTGCCAAGACCATGAAATAATCACTCAGAAACTATATTATTTATGATAGTGTTTGACCAATAGCTTAAGCGTACTTCTAGCTAGTGCTTTTATCTTAAACTAACCCATTTCCATTATTTTATATTTTACCATGAGGCTCGTGGCCTACCAGCAAGGTTCCAGTACATCTGTCTCTATCAGTGGTTACATGGCTTCTTTTAGACTCTGCCTTCTTTCTCCCAACATTCAGTTTAGTTTTCCCACCTAGCTCTGTTCTGCTTAAGCCACTGGCTGAAACAGCTTAATTCATTAACCAATAAAAGCAACCCATATAGAGAAGGACTTCTCAGACCAATTCTTCTCTAATTAAATGTTTCCATTCTGGGGGGAACCCTCCAAATTATGTGTAATGTATAAACACCCTTTTCCTTTATATTTGGCAACCATGTTTATGTGTTAATTACTAACCAAAAGACCTATGGTATGTATGTAACATCGTTACTTTTCTAGGCAGAAATCTCCCACTTTCAACTTGCACACAATATTTCCCTGCGTTGTGAATGATAATGAAACAGTTCATTGGTAAGCTGGAGACACCACTGTCATAGCCGACAAGAGATCTTTCACTCACGACCTTTGCTTATCTCAAAGTTGACCTGGTCAAGGTTGTTCTTGGATGTCTCAAATATGCAGATGACTGTTAGCCATTGTGTCGTAGGTTTGTTAATTAGATGTGGGTATCAGCAAAACACAACAGCAACCTTTTTCAGGTCGTAAACCATATTCTCTGTGGGGTTTTAGCCAATGAAATGAATGAAAAAGTTTTTATTGCTGATCTCCAACACTATGTATTTTAATTCATATATGCATTACACACACACACACATGCACACACACACACACACATAGGAGTGCAGTGATTTCCAGCCAGGGGTAACTTTATCTTACAAAGACACACTTGTCAATGTCTAAAGCACTTTTGACTATTGCAGCTGGTATGGGAAGATAATGCTAGCACCTAATAGGGTAAAAAGCCGGATGCCACTAAACATTCTCCACTGTAAAAGACAACCTTCCACAGAAAAGAATGTTCCAGCACACGATGTCAGGAGAGCTGACTATGAGAAACCACATTGCCATAATAGATGTTGATATCAAAATTTTAAATTACTGACGTGCCAAGGAGAAAAGAGAGACCAACAGAGACGATCCTCGCCTTTGTAGAGGGGTTATTCCTGCTCTGCCGCAAAAAGCACCCGCGCTGAACCACAGAATTTAGATTTTCAAGAGGAAAATAGCTGAAGCGTTGGCATCAACATCTTCCTCCAACTGCTGTCATCTTTTCTCCACATGTACACTGTGAGAAATATATACAAGCCAAAGAAGATGCAAGCTGTCATTTCCTATTCAGAGGTGCGTATCCTGACAGACTTCCCTGTTTACCAAAGGGAAGCCATGTACTTCCTACTGTGATCTTCTTTTGTAACATAGTATTTATATTATTACATACCCAAATTATTATATGTATCCAAAGAAGACAAAACCACCACCTTGTAAATAATGCATATGAGATTTGCTTTAAAAATAATCCCGTGGAGGGCTGGAGAGATGGCTCAGAGGTTAAGAGTATTGTTTGCTCTTCCAAAGGTCCTGAGTTCAATTCCCAGCAACCACATGGTGGCTCACAACCATCTGTACCAGGGTCTGGTGCCCTCTTCTGGCCTGCAGACATACACACAGAATGTTGTATTCATAATAAATAAATAAAAATAATCCCATGGAGAGAGGTAGGGGATGAATTGGGTTATAAAACTGTAAATTGACCATTGTTAAATCTGGGTAATGAACTCACAGCTCTTTATCACTGAACATGTTTAAAGTTATGTGCAACAAATGTTTTAAATTGTGAGATATTAGCTACATCTCTCAAAAACAAAATTGACATTTCATATTTATAGCACGTTGTTAGAGGAGTTGGATGGTTCTATTGTCAGTATAGTAAAGAAGATTGAGACGTCTGTACTCTCTCGTAGTTCCTATATTGGGAGACCAAGAGTGTCTAAAATTTATAGTATAGTCCAGATGCCCTTCACCCATAGAAGACCTGCTCCAAAGACCTGCAATGGATACTCAAACTGGATAGACCCAAGCTCTATACAAACACTGTTGATGCACAACGGTCAGTCTGATTACTGAGACATCACCATGACTGGTGAGAGAGTATTCAGGAAAACGATGACCAATTCATTATGCTACCAAAACAACATGTAATTGACAACTTATGAAGTGGTTAGTTCTAGAATTTTCCACTAAATATTTTCCCACCTACTCTGTCTTTGGGAAACTGAAACTGTAGAATCAAGTCAGGTAAGGGAGGGATAGTGTGTTTATCTAGCAAGAATACCTAACACAATGCAGTCAGTGCAAGTCCATTCATCGGTTTTCACACTGGACATTAGGTCTCTAAAGCTGGTCACCACACATCTCTATATTTTGAGTCTTTTAACCTGCTTCTCCCCACTTTCTTTCCTCTCTTTTTCCACTAATAGTAACCACTATTTCATTATCTGTATACTTGAACTCTGCTGTAGTAAAAATCATGTAACATTTTTATGACGGACTGTGGCTTTTTTCACTTAGCATAATGTCTTCTGGACCATCCATGCTGTGGAAAAATAACAGAATCTCATCCTTTATTAAGGGTAATATCATCCCATCTGATCAATACATTACATTTTCTTTATACATGTTTGTTGGTGGGCATTTATGTTCCTTGGCTATTGTGGACAATACAGCAGAAAACATGGGGATAAAATATCTTTTCAAGGTGGTGGTTTTGTCTTCTTCAGGTATATACCCAGAAGAGGGGTTGAGGTTAGTAAATCCCTGCTTTTAATATCTGCAAAAGTTTTTGCCATAGTTTCCTGGTGTGGGAAGTCTTTCTATATATGTATTGCTTTTATTGGTTAATGAATAAAGCTGCATTGGCCTACAAAAGGGCAGAACAGAGTAAGGCAAGAATTCCAAGCAGATAAAGGAGGGGAAAAAAGGCAGAATCAGAGAGACGCTATGTAGCCGCCGAAGGAGACAGACGCCCCGGGAACCTTACCAGTAAACTATGAGCCTTGTCGTAAAATGCAAAATAATAGAAATGGGTTAATTCAAGATGTAATAGCTAGTTAATAAGAAGCCTGAGCTAATAGGCCAAGCAATGTTGTTATTAATATAGTTTCTGTATAATTATTTCCAGTCTGGGCTGCCGGGAAGTGAACAAGCAGTCTCCACCTACAGTTTCCATAGTCAGTGTACCAGTCTACAGTCTCACCAGCAGTAGCCTGAGATTCCCGAAGGAGACAGACGCCCCGGGAACCTTACCGGTAAACTATGAGCCTTGTGGTAAAATACAAAATGAGATTCCCACATCATTGCCTACAGTTGTTATCAACAGACTTTATCTCTTTTCATTTTTTAACAGCATCTTTGTGGATCGCATAGCAGTTTTTAATGTACCTTCTTGGCTTAGTTATTGCAATATCATTTTAATGGCTAGAAGTACCATGATTTACCCATTCTTCTATTGTTGTGGAAGTTTCATTATTTTCAAGTTTCTACATTTTAAGACAATACAATGGTGAATACTTTTGCAGCTAAATCTGAAGAATTGGATATAAAGTGTGAGAGAAAGAAGTCAAGAATGATTCCAAGGTTTTTCTTGAGTAACTATAAGAATGAAGTTGCCGTTGACTGAAAAGGGAAAGACTCTTGAGGAAGAAAACCAAGAGGTTGATTATACAGTTTGGAAAGCCTATCTGTACATTAAAGTGCAGAAGCAGAGTAAAAAGCAGTTGGATTTGAAATTAAAATTCCTAGAAGCAGTAACATAGAGCGGAAAGACGGTAAGATGTTTTTGAGAATTTAGCTCTGATATTCACCAATTAAAAGGCAGAAACATAAGAAGAGTTCAATCTAGGCCCTGAGATAGATAAGCAATATGATGAGAAAATATGGGTCCCCGAAGCCATTGTCTTAGCTACTTTTATGGGGGTAACGGGGATGGGGAGAGAAAAGTGAGAAGGGGAGGATGAGGGAAACTTGGGGAAACAGGAGGATTGGGATAAAGGAAGGTTGGATAGGGGAGCACGGAAGCACAATTCTTAGTTAAGGGAGCCACCTTAGGGTTGGCAAGAGACTTGAACCTAGAGTGGCTCCCAGGAGCCCAAGGCGAGGTCCCCAGTTAGTTCCTTGGGCAGCTGAGGATAGGGAACCTGAAATGACTCTATCCTATAGCAATGCTGACGAATATCTTGCATATCACCATAGAACCTTCATCTGGTGATGGATGGAGATAGTCACAGAGACCCACACTGGAGCACCGGACTGAGCTCCCAAGTTTTCAATGAGGAGCGGAAGGAGGGAGAACATGAGCAAGGAAGTCAGGACCACGAGGGGTGCACCCAACCACTGAGACAGTGTGACTGATCTATTGGGAGCTCACCAAGGCCAGCTGGACTGTGACAGAAGAAGCATGGGATAAAACCGGACTCTCTGAACATGGTGAACAATGGGGGCTGATGAGAAGCCAAGGACAATGGCCCTGGGTTTTGATCCTACTTCAAGTTCGGGCTTTGTGGGAGCCTAGCCAGTTTGGATGTTCACCTTCCTAGACATGGACGGAGGGGGGAGGAACTTGGACTTTCCACAGGGCAGGGAACCCTGACTGCTCTTTGGACTGGAGAGGGAGGGGGAGAGGAGTGGGGGGGAGGGGGAGAAGGGTGGGAGGAGGGGGAGGGAAATGGGAGGCTGGGAGGAGGCGGAAACTTTTTTTTTCTTTTTCTCAATAAAAAATTAAAAAAAAAAGAAAGAAACCATGACCAAGGCAACTTATAGATGAAAGAGTCCATTGAGGGCTTACAGTTTCAGAGGGTTAAAGTCTATGACCGTGGTGGTGGGGAGCATGGCACTGGGCAGTAGCTAAGCACTTACATCTTGATCCACAAGCACAAGGAAGAAATAACTGGGGTTGACATGGACTTTTGAAATCTCAGAGCCTGCCCGCAGTGACACAAAGCGGAAAACATACTTGTAGAGTGAAGAAGCTGAGGGGTCTATTAGGAGGTAGACGGAAAACTGCCCACGAGAATTGACAGTGTGATGTCTTTTCCTTTGTCTTCCCAAGCCAGAGTAGAAGCTCCATGAACTTGATCAAGAACTTTATCTATTTTAGTTATTTCTATAACCCCAATAGTTAGAATAGCTGCTTAGTAATTTGAGAAATAAGTGTTGAAATAAAAAGCAAATAGAGCATCAAGTCTTGGGCATTTATAATTATTTTGTCATATTTAAATCCTAAGAGTAGAGTGCTAATTTAGGGAAATTTGTCTTTTGATGAAACGTTTTATTAATTTTTAAGCATACCACAAAAGGCTGTGCTAATCCTATTTAAATACCATAAAAATACTTCTCTGTTATGATTTAAAGACATCGAGGAGTAGCCTTGAGCCATGCCCCAACAGAAGAATGACCTCAGCAGTGTTGACATCTGGTTTCCTACTTCCTCCAATTCTTCGCTTAAACTCCCTTCAAATGCCTCCCAGAAGCCACATTTCAGACGGGATTTGTGTTCACTGCTCATCAATTAGCTCCCTCATCACAACATCTTTCAGAGTCATAGCTACATATTAAGAAGCTAGCTTAACATGACTCACACGTGCATCAGAAGCATCCATGTTCAAGGTCAAACCCACCAAGTTGAAAGCTCTCAAGACAAAAACTGAAGTTGTAACAGATTGACTGTCTCCGAACCTATTTGAGACCCAGAGCCCTGCCGAATATCATACTACAGCCTAGGCTTCAACCTAAGGAAGCTAGTTATGAGCTGACCTTAGAAACACCTGGGCAGTGTGTCTGGGTACCCCGGTCTGCTTGACAAGAACCTGCTTGTCTCTTTTGCAACCTCTTACATTGTGTTCTCACATTGTTGGTGTCAATCTAACACCTGGAGACTTGCTGTAGCCTTTGATGTTTCCCAAACTTAGGGGTAAAGATTTTATCTCCAGCGCATCTTCCCACAACCATCCTGTGGAGGGATCAGGTGCAGCACACCACATCTCTTCATGTAGATCATATCCATCTCAACCAAATACGAATCCCAGCCAAATCTACCCTGCCTACTCACAGACTACACTTCTGGATCCTACCTCTTGCACTGCAGAACCTGGGGAAGAATCGGAGATGTCCTCATGGAAGTCACTAGGAGGAAAACAGGCAAAGATCCAAGAAACTGCGTCAATACAGAGCTCTGGAAGGGTGGAAGCCACAGTGGCCAGTGGCTGCTAAGTCAGTCCTAGCTCGTGAGTTTCTGACAGGAAGTTTTACTGACAAAGCTTGATATGGGATTCCCCTCTGTATGCTGTGAATAGGTTTTATTACCATTGGTAATAAAGAAGCTGCTAGAGGAGGAGAGAAGGCAGAATCAACTAGATGCCATGTAGCCACCGCAGGAGACAAACACTGAATGGAACCTTGCCAATAGGCCACAACCACGTGGCGACACACAGATTGATAGAAATGGGTTAATTTAAAATATGAGTTAACCAGGAATATGTCTCAGCTACTGACAGAGCAGTGCTGGGATTGATATAGTTTCTGTGTGCTTATTTCGGGTCTGGGCAGCCAGGAACAAACAAGCAGTCTCTGCCTACAAAAGAGGCCAACATATATACATACACACACACTTTCTAGATACATTCTAGAAAAAAAGCATTCTTAGAAAATTTGATTTCTATAAATTAGCTTCCACAATGAGACATTCCTAGATTTCAATAAAGGAACTTGGGTTAAGAATGAACAAAATACATCCTTTTCCGTAGGACTACCTAGGGAGCGCTTCCCTCCCACACCCTCCACAAATCTTATCATTATGACACGTACCAAAGATAATCCCCCAATTATAGATCAATCTGAAGTAAAAAATATTCCTGATTTAAACTTTCCCAAACCAAAGGGCTCACCAAACCTTTCAAGGTCAGAAAAGATCACCAGGAAACCAACAGGATAAAGAGAGGCACAGCCTGCTCAAAAGCGAAAATCTCAGGCTTCTGTCGTTTCAGCTCGATTTGTGAATATATTAAAAATCCTGAGGTCAAAGGCCATTTCATTTTCTCCCCACATTAAGGCAAAAATAGCCCTAGGGAAAACATAAGAACTGTGTTATTTTCAGAACAGAAGGCAAAGGCTCCCAAACCCAGGAGTGCTTCAGAATCACGCTGGGGCATTGCTCAACTGCAGCTTCAAAAGCCCCACCTCAGGGAGTTCCAGTCGGAGGCAAGTCCCGGGGACGTCTTTTAAACAAGAGGCATGTGGCCCAGGGTCAAATCTATAGCTGCCTTGGCACTCTGTTCCCCACTGTGGTGGCAGAATGTGTAGGAGAAGTGGTTTTTACAAGGTTTCTTTGTATCCGTGGGTACAAATGTCCTCCATCGAGTCCCCTAAGTACAAACACTAACCAAATTCCCAGCATCAACAAGGCATCCTCATGTCTGATCTGAAAGTTCTGGAGGTTGCTGGGAAGCTTTCCCTTCTCCATCTCTTCTCACAGGGAGGTGAAGAGATTGCCAAAAAGAGAACCCCCTTGCTCCCTTCTTGTCTCCCTTCCCTGCCTCCACCCCCCCCCATTTTTCCTTTCCCAATTTGCCCTCAGATTTCCCCAGAGTTGTGGAGTAGGCATTTCTGTATCAATCTGCCAGACCTGCTTCCTCCGTGTCTCCTTGCTCCTCTCTCCCTCAACCTCTCCCTCTCTCCTTCCCTCTATCTCCCTCCCTCCCTCTCTCTTTCTCCCAGATTCCTCCTCCTACTTCCTCTCTCTGCCAGAAGTCCCGCCTATAACCTCCTGACTAGCTATTGACCATTCAGTTTTGATTACACCAATCACAGCAACACACCTTCCCACAGTGTGCAAACATCCCCCCAGCACTTGCACAGGACATCAGTACCCCTGGCTGAGTGAGATGGAATACCCCACAGCTTAGAAGTTTGCCTTCCTCTAGCCCCTCAGCACCCCCATCTAGAAAAGAGAATAACAAAAATGACTTCATGGGGTCGTTGTAATGATTAAATGAGCTCATCTATTGACCAGACAACTGCTTAGCGCTTCTGAGCCCGTGTGAGTTCATATATTTATAGAGATTTGAGGACTGTGCCTGGCCACAGTGTTAATGTTGTGTAATTTGTTACTGACCTTGTTCTCTGTGGATCAGAAAGGATATTTGCTTCCATTTTGTGTTTTGCAGCAATTTATGTTTTCCTTCCTTTGCCTTCAGTTGAATTATTTGGAGCTTGGACTCCCTGGGTCTCAGCTGGCCTGAAGTAAGAAGAGGGTATTGCCCCCCAACCTTGAGCCTGTGGTCTTTCTCTTTGGGGGGCTTTGCCCTCTGCCAGGGGATGGCTCTCCAAAATTTCTGAGAAAGTGTATGGATCCAGACTTAACTCGCAGATCCTCCCTTTCCCCTTTGATCTAACTGTGGTAGTAGAGGTCTCTTTCATTTCCATCCCTGGGGCTGTTGTGTGCCCTGCAGCCACAAAGCCTCACCTCTCTCCTTCCTTTTCCCCTCCTGCTCTTGGGCTCACAGCACACTTCCTCCCTCTTTGAGGCTCACTCCCCAGACACTTCGCACTTCCAGCCTCATCACCTCTGTGTGCCTTCCGCCTGCCTCCCAGAGCCGCCTTGGCGAAGATCACTGGACTAGAGTTTACGTCTTCATTATCAGACGCAAACCACTTGCAGAGCACACAACCTCCAATCCCTCCCTCTGGAATTTCCCAAATCTTAAGACTGCTGAGAGCAGCTTCCACCAAGAGGGAGCAGGAGCTTCCCATTCCTCATCTCCCGCTCCTCCACCTTCCCCAAGGACTGAGCCAGTCGCTCAGAAGAGGAGACAAAAGCCTTCTGAAAGATTGCTGCTGTTGCTAGGAGAGAGGAGAAATCACTCCTGTCACAATGTTAGCCAGGAGAAAAGCTAGCAATCTGGGCTGGACAGCAAAGAGAGCAGAGGGGTGTGTGTGTGTGTGTGTGTGTGTGTGTGTGTGTGTCCATGTGTGCCTGCGTATGTTTGTGTGTGTGCTGCTTCAGCCACTGAAGTGTAGGTCACCACTAAGTTTCTAATGGCCAAGTATCTTAAGGTCTTTGTGGTTTTTAAATCCTGCCATAATATGAAAAAATTATATATATATTTAATATATATAATAAATATATGTTATATATTTATTTAATCAAGGAAACAATTCTTATCATTGCTAAGACCATGACCTGACATCTCTCAAAGCCGTTAACTGCATCTATGCCTACTGTTCACCAGCCCTAAACCCACAGCATATATAGGGCCTGCCCTAAGCATGGTGGAATCATCGTTTTTGCCTCCCTATCCCTGGCAGTAACTCAGTACAATACATGCAGCAGAGAATTTCAGGGGCTTTTCAATGCCACACGTGACACCAGGACCAATCTTCAGGCCCCTTCATTCATTCTATCCCAACACTCACTGTGATTTCCTGCCTCTAAGCCTTTGCTCTGGTCACTTTCTGTGCCTGAAACAAAGCACTAAAAAATTCTGTGTCATAAGTGAGATGGTCATAGTCGGTTTGAAAAAGGATGGACTGGGGAGTGTGGATTTACTCTGGGCACAGGGAGTCACTGTTGGTTTTGGGGGGGGGTAATTTTTATTTGATGTATATGAGCATTCTGCCTACATGCATCATTGTGTTTCATATGGGTGCCCAGTGCCCAGGGAGGACAGAAAAGAGCTTCAGATCCCCAGAAACTGGAGTTACAGATGATCATGTGAGGTGCAGCGTGGGTGCTGGGAACCAAGCCCAGGTCCTCTGAGAGAGCAGCAGGTGCTCTTAGCTCAGAGCCATCCTTCCAGCCCCAAGACACTGATGGCTAAGCAGAATACAAATGGCATGACTTGGAATAGACACTGGTAAAGACCTTCATTGACCTAAATGTGCAGGCAATGGCTTTTCCAAAGCCCTGTCCTATAGACTCCAAAATAAGAACAGCACCAAACTGCTGAGAACACACAACATTAGCTATGATGGCTCTATGGGGAAATGGCAAGTTGATTCTAGATCCTCTGGGAAAAGAATTATGGCTGTAGACAGGGACTTTTCATTAGCACACAAGGCTGAATTGGTTCCCTTTAGTGCAGAGTATCCTGCCATAAATTTATAAGGTTTGATCATAAGGATTTAACAAAATAGTGTGGTCATTGCCCACCTACAGCACAAGGTTAGATCATGATCTAGTGCAATTATTCCTACCTAAAAGGACATTGAGCCTATAATTCGTGATCCTAGAGAAGCTAAATAAGAAGGTGAACCCAAAGAAAAACATATAGGCATCCTCCTGAATATTAACCTTCATCAGGTGACGAAAGGAGACAGAGACAGAGACCCACATTGGAGCACCGGACTGAAATCTCAAGGTCCAAATCAGGAGCAGAAAGAGAGAGAGCACGAGCAAGGAACTCAGGACCACGAGGGATACACCCACACACTGAGACAATGGGGATGTTCTATTGGGAACTCACCAAGGCCAGCTGGCCTGGGTCTGAAAAAGCATGGGATAAAACTGGACTCACTGAACATAGCGGATAATGAGTACTACTGAGATCTCAAGAACAATGGCAATGGGTTTTTGATCCTACTGCACGTACTGGCTTTGTGGGAGCCTAGGCAGTTTGGATGCTCACCTTCCTAGACCTAGATGGAGGTGGGTGGTCCTTGGACTTCCCACAGGGCAGGGATCCCTGATTGCTCTTTGGGCTGACGAGGGAGGGGGGCTTGATTGGGGGAGTGGGGGGAAATGGGAGGCGGTGGCGGGGAGGAGGCAGAAATATTAAATAAATAAATAAATAAATAAATAAATATAAATACTCTCAGCTTTTCAGCATCCACAAAGAATGGATCAATAACGCCACACCCCCTGCTGCACACCCAAGGGCTCCTCCCCAACCCCTCCGTGTCTGATGAAATTTTAAGAGAACCTCACGTGTGTATATTTAGTATTAGTAGATTACTTACTTGCTAAGTTTTGTGAACAATATAAAACAAATTGTTTGGAAGCCACACCAACCTTTTCCAGAGTTCCCTTCCAGCTGAAGTGAGATGCTGGCAAGCATTGGGCATTACACATGCCCTCTTAAGCCCTTCATTTCACCAATTCTAGATCAAAAGCAAAGATGTAATTAACTTCCCAAGGGGACTCCAGCCCTAAGCTCGTCTTAGCAATCACATATGAAAAGGAGATGCCTTGAGCATTCGTCGATAAGAAATAAAATCAAAACTAAATCCGTAGCCGGTCGCAACCTGACCTCTTTAAAACAGAAATTCAGCCTCACACAAGGCTGCCTGCTTTCATGAAATACAGCTGTTTCCATGTGGCCTCCTTCAAATCCTGGGCTAAAAAGAGGAAGAAGCTCCATTCTCTTTCCGGCCTTACCCATCTCAGACACACTGACTGCGCCTGCTAGTCATTACCGGGCTAGAAATTTTGTTTAAAGTTTGCTAGAAATATTGCCAGCTTTTGCTGTTGATGGGAGTAAATTTAGCTGAGCGGAGCAGCAGAATTATTTCTTTCCTCAGACAATAGAAATAGTAAGAAGACGATTGTTGAAGCAACCAACTTTGGCTAAGGCCTAGCGTAACTGACAGACCATTTTCTCTATAGCAGGCAATGACAAACATCATTAAAACAACTTGCCTTTTTTTTTTTAAAAGTAGTTCCCACTCTGAGAAGGCCTTTTTGAGTTGCCCAACAAAGACCACCCTAAAGGGTCCAGAGTTTTATGTCTCAAAAGTTTTTTTCTGCAACTCTGAGACCTCTCTAAATGCCCAGCTAACGAAAGCATTCTCTTTGCACAGACCATGGCCAGTGCCATAGGAAAGTCTTTATGATTAATGTTCCTAGGGTCTACAGTCAGCGCCAAGCCCTGTGTGACTACACCGAAGGCCGTTGGTGGCCCAGGAGTCGGAATGGAAAGAGGACAACACAGAGTAAAACCACCTCCAGCAGCAGGAATCACAGCTTTGCGGCGAGGAGACAAACTTCTCCGGCTAACTTCACACTTCGGCCCCATGTGCTTTCTTTGAAAAATACTTGTCTTGAAATTGTATGAACTGTTAAAAAAAAAAGTGTAAGTAGGGTTCTTACCTACCTCACAAGACTGTTGGGGAAATTAAAATTAGATAGTTGTGAAATCACTCCAAAGTCTCCTAGGAAAGACTGCAGAAAAGCATTGTGGATGAACGTGTCATTGTAACCTTCAAAGGATTCTACTGATTCCATCTCAGCCATTAAAAGTTCTCAGTTCTGCTGACCGAGGAGCTGCTTCCCTGGTCTCTGAATAGCTCTTTAAAATCATCCCATCCATACCCTAAAAGAATTAAATACTTGACAGCTAGCAAGGGAGAGGGGCGCACCGGCTCTCTAAGCCCTTCCCAGATTCCTCAGAAGAGCATCTCCACCAGCCTTGCCTGGACTGGGAGGGAGTTAATCCCTTCTACCCCTTCATTCCTATTCTCACAAGGCAAGCCGTTTTGTCGCCTCCAAATATAAGAACTAGCAAAAGCATTGCCCACCATTCATGAACCCTTTTCACATCTGTACATATCATTACTTTCTATTCTGTCACTGAAGCCTTAGTTACTAGTGGTGTGGCCTTCCTTCAGCTGAACCTGTCTTCATAAACCTCCGTGTTTCAAGTACCATCACCCTTAGCAACAAAGCTTCTAGCTCCGGCAGATACCCCATGCATGTGAGTTTCCCAAACATTTACATCTGATAGCATCCAGGGCCACCTTGGCCGTGTCCCTTGGGAACCTGGCACAGTGCGTCATGCCCTACACTCTGCATCATGCTTGCTGGCGTGGCAGACAGCACCCTGTCCCTTTAAGAGACAAGCCCTGCCTACTCCCTTCTCTCTTCATTCTGCCCATTCTCCAAGGAAGAAGATCTCTGTCTCTCTCTGACTCTCTGACTCTTTCTCTCTTTCTCCCCTCTCTTTGTCCCTCAATAAACTTTCCACATAAGTTCTGCCTGATGGCGTGTTTGACCCCCACCATGGGATCCGTGGTCTCACCTCGTGCTGTGCTGCGTATTATTACAGCTTCTCCCAGCCTTAAACACTCAGCAGAACCACGAAGTGGCTAGGTTGAACAGTGGCCCTCTGCCCTGTTCTGCATCAGTAGGAGTAGAAGCTTCTAGCCCCATCTCTCCCCATGCTTCACTCAGTTCCAAATACAGCTTCAGGCTAAGGCATTAGTCCAAGGGAACCTAAGTCATAAATGGAATCTTAGCCAGAAGGAAACTTAGGAAATGTTTCAGTTTTCAAGACTATAGAGAACACCCATAATACAGAGTTTGAAATAAGTGTCCCGCAATTCACAGGGTCTCCTTCCTGTGTAGTTTTTCTAGTTAGTGAAGTTTCAGTTAAACTGAAGACCAGTCAAAGTACTAAAACACTTTAACTGTGAACTATTTCAAGTTCCTTCTTGTCGGAGCAGAGTCAGCTAGGGTACCTGGAAGGGGACGCTGAGGCTAAAGAAATGTTAGATTGAGAGAAATTGAGACGGAAAACGCAGGGTAGACTGGGGGGGCGCTGCCAACTTACTCTGAACAGCCCCAAGTTTATTTCAGAGCCTGCCTATACGCAGAAGCAAAAGAAAGCACAGCCTAGGCAGTCAGTATGTCTTACCACAAACCTATCCCTGTCCTCGAGCAAGCAGCTTCTCCTGTCTGGATGTGCCTCCAGCTGGCATTCACCAGCCTGAGTCTTAGTAGATACTGTGTTACTTCTCATAGGCGAAATGCTCTTTCCCATGGACTTAATCAGAATGTTCTCGCAGCCCCCAAAAATGCAGACAGAGCAGGCAAGCTTGGACTCAAGTTGACGTATAGGTCAGACTGGACTCCACTTTCTCACAGCCCACAGATGCAGGCAGAGCAGACAAGCTTGGATTCAAGCGATTTATGGGTCAGACTGGACTCCAGATGGAAACTGAGTCACGTGTGGCCTACTACACCTTCTACTCCTTCTGGATTCATTTAAGAAAGCAAAGACAGTGTGTTTTATTTTCCCTGGATAGCCCCTAGATCATATCCATAAACATCAGGTATTTCACTGTGGTACAAAATGGCCATGTCCTTGATAACTATTGAGATAGGGAGGGACAGAATCCCCTCAGCTGCACACCCTGCAAGTACTGCGTTAGTTTCCTCTCTTCCCTCACAGGTGGTTGGCTACCCAGGGTTTCTCTGAGGACTATAGGCCAGTTGTCTATCAAGCTTCTCATTAAAAAGAAAAGAAGATTTGCTGGGAATGTAGCTTAGTCGTAGAGCGCTTGTCTAATATGCCAAAGGCCCGGGGTTTGCTCCCCAGTAGACAGAGAAAGAGGGGGCAAAGGGGAAGGCATGGGAGTCTAATTGTTTCCCTCCCCCTTCCCTCTCTCTTCTGCCCACCCCACCTATCCCTTGTCTTTCTACCTCTCCCGATCCTCTCCCAGAGTTTGCCAATGTTCACAGTATTTTTCTCTGAGTGCCAAGCAATCCTCTTTGGGTTTTCTTGGTGTAGCCTTAATAACTTGTTGTTTCAAGTATCACTAACAGAAAACTAAGGCAGACTAAAGAGTAGTTAGAGCACAAAAGTGGTCTAGTTTCCAAATTACAGGAGTCTGGTTTTAAAGTCAGGAGAGGTAGCGTTTTAGTCAGAGTTCTCTAAAGGACCAGACTTGATAGGACAACAGCGTGAGCAAGAGAGAGACACCTATTAGACCGACTGTAGGTTGTGGCCCAGATAGCCCGATAATGACTGTCTTCTGACAGAAAAATCTAAGAGTCCAGTAGCTGTCCTGTCAAAGAGGCTGGATGGCTCAGGTGGTCTTTGGTGTATGTCAGTGTCCCGAAGAAGCAGGCTCTGCCACCAGTGAAGGAACACTTCAGCAGCAGGATAGATGCACCTGCCTCTGAGAGTGAGGACAAGCAGGAAAAAGGCAAAAACCAGCATTCCTCCCTGTCTTTCTATAGGCTGTGGCCGGAGAAGGTGTAGGCCAGATTTGGGGCGGGTCTTCCAGTTTCAAATGATTGGGATGGAAGGTGGATCCTCAGAACTCCCATGATCCAATGAACTAAAAACCCTTCACAGGTGTGTCCAGCTGCTTGCGTCTTTAGTTAGTTTCAGATGTAGTCAAGTTGATAACCAAGGACAGCTATCACAGGTAAGATCTTGTGAATTTCAAACTTTCCTAATCTAGAAAATCACAATCTAGCCCCAAGGGGTAAACATCATCATCACCCTCATTTCTCTTCTTCTCTCACAGTTGAATATTTCCTCCTTAGTCACTAGAGTGTATGGCCACTAGCTTTCATCTTGCCTGCCAGAAATTGGCACCAGAACCCTTAGAAGACACAGAAGACTGTTCTTCATAAAATATCAAGAGATCTTCTCATTCCAGTTCCATCTCAGAGACCCCCTTTGTTTTGTGTTGCCTACCAGAAAATCAGTAGCATGAGCTTAATTAAGTTCCAGGCCAGCCTTCCTAGCTCAGAGGGCTCAACCCACATCGGGTATAACATAGGCTGGCTAGCTTCTGAGCATGCCCTCCTCCCACACAATAGAAAGTAGGTGTCACACAGACCCACCCTCGAAAGGTTCACAATGTAGCAGTTCTTGAATCATGCTCAGTGATACTTAGAAGCCAGATTCGATGGCATAAATTTATAATCCCAGCTATTCAGAAGCTCATGAGTTCAAGGCCAGCCTAGCCAAACTTAGACCCAGTCTCAAGATTAAGGGGAAAAAAGTCATCTGGGAATAGAACTCAGTAGTCAAGCTCTTGCCTAAAACGTGTGAAGTTCTGTGGTGATATCTTGTTTATACTCTAACAAATAAAGCTTGCCTGAAAATTAGGGAGTGGAGCTATCCACTAGTTAACCACAGAGGTCTGGAGGTCTGTACAGACAGAAAGGAAGTGATATGGCTGGGCAGAGGAAGAAATATAAGGCAGGAGGAGACAGGAGCTCCAGCCCCTTTCGGTCTGAAGATTCCATAGAGGTAAGAACTTTAGTGACTGGCTGCTCTGCGTCTCTGTTCTTTCAGCTTTCACAACCTAATATCTGACTCTGGATTTTTATTATTAAGACCAATTAGAATTTGTGCTACAAGGTCCTGGGTTCAAATTTCATTAGTATAACCAAAGAGAGAGTGTGATGCTTTTGCTCTGTCCAAGAACAAAGGACAAGAGACAGAGCAGAAACATCGCTCGCTCTCTATCTCTCCTTCCCCTTCTCTCTTTTCTGTTCAGGTACATTTTGTTCATATTCTTTTGTCTTATTTATTCCCTGTGCATGCCTCATAGTATGTTATAGTAACCAAAAAAACTTCTAAAAGACATCAGATGAGACCTGTAGGAGCTTTAAAGACTGAAGAAAGGAAAAGCTGAATTCCAGACAAAAGGGAAACTCCTGGGAGATTTTCTTCCCCTGGAAACATTTGTCAGTGGTTTGGTGTGTCAGTTAAGACCATGGGCATTAAGTGACATTTCCGGGGACCCTCCGAGACTGAGGGAAACAATTGTCAGCCTCAGTGGTAGCTGGTTTCCCTTACAAGGAGTTTGCTGTGTGCTGGAGTATGCCCAGGAGGCTACACAGAAAGTTACAAGGCAGTGAGAAGTCTCTTATAATCTTGGTCCTTAAAAGTCAAAGGCCTACAGCTAAAGGGTGGCTTCTCGAGTGTGCAGTCTTCCTCCCACGATATTTGCCAGAATCTTAAACTGTGAGGGAATGAAGACAAGTGTGTAAGCCCCGAACTTCCCAAACCTCCAACATCTAAGAGCCTCACAGGCAGAATCTGGCATAGGCCATCGTTGATTCACTATCTAACAGTCAATCACTTGAAACTGCAGGGCACCCACACTTCAAGAAACTACAAGGAACTTGAAATAGGCTAAGGTGTACAGAAACAACATCCTGTCTTTGTTTCCATTGTTTCCCTCTTCCCAAGGACCACAACCTCCCCTCCTTGGCCATCCCATCCAACCCCACTCTTTGGGGACCCAGTTTGGGGACTCTGAGCAGTGCCCCAGGCAGTTTTGCCTACAGATGCACATGCACGCATGCACACACACTCACACACGCACATGAACACACTACACACACACACACACACACTCACACTGTACTCACCCCACCGTCCCTCAGCCAGGAACTGCCCTAGTTGCCACTTTCCACATCCTTCATGTTGGGAAACAGCTCACTGGCTCTCTGAGCTACCTCTTCTGGAGCCAGTTTTTCTCGCTGACCTTGGGCATTGCAAACCCCTTAGGAGTTGTCTCACATTTGATGTTTCCGCTTCCTCTCTCCTTGCTGTCTCTTAAACCCACCCCAGTCAGACTCTTCCCCTAACACTTGAAAGAAATGGTTCTCATGACCAGTGATTTCGCCTACCAAAACCTGAGGCCTCATTTGCCAATAGTGTTCCACACAGGTGGCCACACACTTCTTTATTCAGCTCTAGAGAACCAATTTCCAGGCTTTCCTCAACCCATGGAAGCATCTTACTCTGTCTCCTATTCTGTTGCCGCTTTCTCATCCCACATTTAAGTGTTGACCTGTAACCAGAGGCTTTTCATCCCACCCAGTCCTGCAACCACTTTTAAAATAACCATTCAGAGGCTTAATATTAAGTATAAATGTTTGGCTGATAGCTCAAGCTTATTACTAGCTAACTCTTAATATTTAACTTAACCATTTTCTAATATTCTGTGTATCACCACATGGCCTGTGGCTTACTGGTGGTATTCTGGCATGTTATCTCTTGGGAGGCTGGACAGAGTCTCCCAGACGCTACCTTTCCTCTCCTGTATCTCAGCTTGGATTTCCTACCTGATTTTATCCTGCCTTGCCATAGGCCAAAGCAGCTTTTTTTAAATCAACCAATGAGAGCAACACATATTCACATCATACAGAAAGACATCCCATATCGTTTCCTCTTTTCTGTCTAATCAAAAAGGAAGGTTTTAACTTTACAATAATAAAATTACATATAACAAAACAGTTATCAAGCAAGAATTACAGTTACAATATTTATTCTATTTGTATTTGACAAAATTAAAGAAAATACTCTCATCTATGCTATCTTTGTAAGTCTAAAGTTTTTTATCTAATTTATCTTTTATCATAACTAAAGAAAACTATAATTATAACTATCTAGTCTTCAACTCCATCAAAGACCCCAGAAGGATATGATATTACTTAAGTTAACAGGAAGTGCACTGTAAACAACTTCTAAAACTCTAGAATTAACAGAGGCATCTCACTGCCTGGACAGCCACCCAAAGTTCTTCTGTAACATTGGGGCACACATCTTTTGCCTACAGGCCCATAGTATCTGGCAGACTTTTCAATGAAGCAGGAAATTTGAAGCACTGTCCCACCAACATTGGCAGTTTGTCTGTCACTTTCCTCTGTGTCCTGCAGAATGTCTGGTAGTTTCTTCCATGAAGCAAAAACCCTGAAGGGCCACCCCACCTTGTTTTGCCAAAGTTCAGCAGTCATTTTCCTGTGGGTCCTGTGTGTCCAGTTCATACAGCACACTGTCAACAGTCAAAGGCAAGAGCAATTTCTTTGCCCAGTGGCTAATCTTGCCACAATGAAAACAATTCCATAAGAAGTTTCTTTGATGCTCATCATCATCTCTGAAGTAATTGGTGATGCCAGGAGCATATGTGTCTCACTGTCAAGAACAGTCTAAGTTCTTTAAATACGTTAAATGCCATATTCTGTAGGTCTTTGAAGCATTTGAAGACTATCTATCTGAAATATATCTCTGTATTACCTTGAAATTTTAACTAGCATGACTGTAAGTTTGATAGATAATGGGTGACTGACTATTAGCCTGTATTCTTTATTATCCTGAATAGCTTCTAAGGACTAAAACTCCATTTTGCATAATTAAACAATCTGTCTAGGTATGAGCTGTATAGGTAATACCTTAAGCAAAAATAGAAACAGGTGTGTGGTATAGAGACAATAACCCTAATGTATCAATATACAAAAATATCTTAAACAGAAGTAGAAACATATATACAGTATAACAAAAAAATAACCTTAAATTTATAACAATATACAAAAGTCCTTTAAACAAGAATAGAAAGATAAATACAGTGTAACAAAATTAACTATAATTTTGTATCATTATACCTTCCCATATTCTATAACCCGCCAAATAACCAAAGACCATCCATACCTTCCAACTCTTGGGAGTGTAAATGTCGTTTTCTCCAAACTGCTTCCTGTTGTCTATGGACAAAGTTATCTTTAAGGTCTCTGAGATAATGACCATGTCCTGGGAAGACAAGTGGTAATCTTTACTGAAATATATCACCTGTTAAGTATCAGAGGTCTACCTTGATCAAAACTGGTCCCTCTTAACCTGGAAGGAATCCACAGCCTCTTGTTTCCCATGAAAACAAAAGCAAAACTGCTTTTCCAAAGCAGTACATCTTTTAAGTTCCATTTTATAAATGTGTATTTTTCACTTCTGTTTTAATGTTAAGGCATTTAAAAATATTTTGGCTGATATATTTTATGAGACTCTCTTTCAATCCTAAGTCTCCCAGAAGATGTCTCTTGTCCATGAGCTATCAAAAAAATTCAAAATTAACACAATAACATATAGGACCCAGACTCCCTGTGTGTTTCTAATCTTTATGTGGCTTTTTCCTTGTATATTAATTTTACTGTCTATTTAAAGACTTTATTTCATTTTTAAAAATTATTTCTTTCTTTCTATAACTGCCTGTACCTATTTTCTTCCTTTCTTAAGCCTATGTACATTGTAAAACACATTGAAACCTGCTTAGAGGTTTTTCTGTCTGGACCTCTTTTTACTGTGTAACTTGTAGCCTTTTTTGTCTACATGAGCAAAAGCTAAACCTTACATGCAGCATGCTGTCAGGTTGGAGACACTTCTGTGTATCACGGCGGAAATCTGCCATGCCATGCTCAAGCCGGCTTGCTGCGGCATCTCTGTACCCTGGCCTGCATGAGAGACACAACTAGGAAAGTGGCTTTGGCTCCATTTATGTGTGACTAGAGCCCTTTTATAAGCTTCCTCGGGCTTTATGGATTTTGAGAGTTCCACATTGGTACACCATTTGTAGCCAGAGGCCTTTTGTCCTACCTGGTCCCACGGCTGCTTTTAAAATAACCACTTAGAGGCTTAATATTAATTATAATTGTTTGACCGATGGCTCGGGTTTATTATTAGCTAGCTCTTACATCTTAAATTAACCAATTTCTATTAATCTATGTATTGCTATATGGCCCATGGCGTACTGGTGGTGATCTGACTTGTTGCTCCTTGGGAGGCTGCTGGCATCTCCCAGACTCCACCCTTCCTCTCCTGTATCTCTGCTTGGATTTCCCACCTGGCTCTATCCTGCCTTGCCATAGGCCAAAGCAGCTTCATTTATCAACCAATGAGAGCAACACATATTCACAGTGTACAGAAAGACATCCCACATCACTGACTAACCTCAGGTGCCTTCTCAGGCATCTTCTTTCCCCTTTTTACTACACTTCCCAAGTGACCCATAAAATCCCATAACATCAAGTATTCTGACAGCTCTAAAATGTATACCTCCACCCTGCCCCCGTCTGCCCGCATGTTCCACATACCCACCGATTCTCAATTATAATATACCCCAAACTTCTGATTAGCCATCTCCCCTGCCCTGCAGCTCAGTGCTCTCCTCTCTGTCTCAGAACCCAGCAGTTTCATCCATGCAGCTGCTCAGACCAAACTCCTTGGAGTCAGCATCACCTCTTTTTTAAACTGCACACTCCACATCCAATCCCTAGCAAATCCTATACTACCTTCAAAATAGATGCGGAATACCACTACTCCTTACCACTCCCGCCACGCTTCCCTCTGCATCATTACAATGGGCTCCTTGCCCTGTCTTTCCTTTTGTTTCCTTGTTCCTTCTTCTGTTTACTCTCCAAAGATAAACCAGAGTCATGCACATCATTCCGTCACAGTCTCAACCCTAACAGCTTCCCATTGCACTTAACATAAGATCTACACCACGTTATTCTCAGTGATCTAAGCTGGATCTGGATTGTGCTCTAGTCATTTCCCATTTCCTTACCACGCTGGTCTCCTCTGCTGCTCCCGTGCGTATCAAACACACTCCACCCTCTCTTAGGGCCTTCGCACTTGTGTTTCTCTCTGCCTGAAATGTCCTTCATTCGTCTCTTCACGTGGACCATTGTCCCCACACTTCATGCAAGCATCTATCTGTTCAAGGACAAACCTAACCAAAGTGCTATAATAGCATGAGTTAGTGATCCCCTACTTAAAAGAAAATCCTTTCTTCTTCACAGCACACGCTATGTAACTTTAGAGTGTACACTTATACACTATATCCCCTTCATTCACATGTAAGTTCTGTGCAGACAGCTCTTGTTCAGCATGCCTCTGTTTGAGAACTTCACCTAGTACACTGTTGAAATTTAATAAATATGCATTGTTTGTTAATTAACTAATTAATTAATTTTCAGAGTCAAGGCACTGGTTAACCTCCAGGCATCTCTTAGTGAGCAATAGCAGGAGCCCATAGTCTGAGTTTGTAGTTCATTTGGTCAACGTGACACATTTTGGAATCAGCTGGGATGAGAATCTCAATGATTGTCTAGGTTAAGTTGTCCTATGGGCCTTTCTGTGGGGGACTGATTGTCTTTGATGCTTTAATTGAGGTAGGAGAGCCTCAGTTGTGGGCAGCGCCATTCCCTAAGCAGGAGTTGTTGAACTATATAAGGGTGAAAAGTATGATCTGAGCACAGACGTGAAGACAGTCACCACTCTCTTCTGAATGGATGGACTGGGACCAGGTACTTCAAGCTCCTGCCACTGGGTTCACCCCATCATGGAACTGTGATCTAATAAAACTTCCTCCTCCAGGTTGCTTTTCTCAGAGAGGTTTTTTTTTTTTCACAGCACCAGAAATATACCGGAACAGAGGTCACAGAGGTCTCCCCTTACTGATGCTACAATTTCTCACTCATTTGAGCAAACCATTTGGTCCCCACTGTACAGGGAGCCGATGAGGACATCAGGGGATCATCAGGTGATGACTCCAGCAAACCCTTATCCACACCTCTGCTCTCTGCTGGCTGCCCCACATATTCAGTGAGTAGCTCTGTTGTAAGTGCTGTCGGTGCTCAGGAGGACTCAGGGATCCATGCAAGGAAGGGCTGCGCTTAGATGCCACAGCAGTCTTACCCTGGAGGCCTTCTGGTCAAAGAAGGTTCTTGACACAGGTTTGATGTTTCCATCTTGTTCATCTTGTGATAGGAGCTGAATCCCAGGTATAACAGGCCTGGAGGCCATCAAGAACACAGACTCGGGGAAAAGCCACAACTTTTTGCCACCCCTGGGACTCCATGATCTCAGCTTAGTAGACTCAAGCCAGGGATGTGGAGCCAGGTGGAGCACAGAGATGATAGCTTTCCTCCCAAGGTCTTACAGGTATAGTCCTCTAGGGTGCTTACATAGTTCAGCTACCCCAAGAATTTTGGCCATAATTAAAGTATTCTCTATGATATACTCCAGCTGTGGGGTCTTTAGTAATAGATTTTTACAGTTCTTGAGGAAAATCAATGAGAAAGCTAACAAGAAATCTTGATAAATGGGTCTTAACTTCTTTATTTCAACTTGAGTTGGGTAATCTGTCCATTGATAATTTTCCCAACCAGTCATTCAGCAAATGTTACCATATACCAGGCTTGGCACCTCCAGTTCAGTGTAAAAGTGTTGAACAAATCAGACGTGTCCGTGCCCATATGGAACTTAAAGCCTAAATTGGCAAAACAATGTCCTTCAGGCTGAGGATAGCCTTCTGCCTGTTTTGTAAATAAAGCTTTATTGAAACGCAACTACGACCACATGTTCTCAGGCTACAATGCCAGTGTTGAGGAATCGAGTGGTTACAAAGGAGCCTCTGTAGCCTACGTAGCCTTGATATTTTGCCATCAGGATCTTTATGAAATCAGTTTGTCAACCCCTGTCCTGGTGAAGGGGTCACAGCAATTTACTTATTTTTAATAAACTATATTCATTAGGCTGCTGTATAAAAGGAGAAGAAAAATAACAAGAAACCAGAACACAAACCAGGTCTCCTAAACATTTCTGGTATTTCTGACCTCTGGCCAGGACAAAACATCATAGAACCAAATACGGTTCTGACTTCTAGACAAGAGAGAACTGTTTTCAAGGACAAGAAGCAGGTCTGCTCATTTTCCAGGTCCCCGCTCTAAACGGCTTGACAAGTTTCTTTGATTCTTATCACCCACTGGAGCAAGCAAGCCCTTTACCATTGAACCGCATGCCCTGTCCAAAACAGAATCAACATTACTTAAGTTACCTTTGGCTATAAGATTCCAACCAAGAATTTAACATGCTCAGGGCTAGTGCCATAGAAGCAAACACTGTTGCCTGAGCATCCTAAGGGCTTTATTTGGGTAACTGAGCTTTGGTTTACCCTAGCGGTGAGTGATGATAAATACAGATGAGATAGAACATATCAGTGAGTCCTTTCTGGTGAGAGGAAATGATGAACTCAAGATCTTTAGAGCGAGCCACATGTCACCAAATGCACTGTTTTACTCTTGAGCTAGCTAGTGTTAAAAGACAGACTTACAACAATAACTCAGTTAAATGGTTTTCATTGGCGTGTTAGTCACTCTCCTATTGCTGTGAAAAGACACCATGACCTTGGCAACTCTTATAAAAGAAAGCATTTAATTGGGGTCTTGCTTATAGGTTCAGAGGCTTATAGTCCATTACCATAATGGCAGGGAGCATGGCAACACACATGGCTCTGGAGTAGTAGCTGATCTGCAGGCAGAGAGAGAGAGAGAGAGAGAGAGAGAGAGAGAGAGAGAAGGTGGGGACTGGGTCTGGGCTTTCAAAACTTCAAAGCCACCCCCAGTGGCACACTTCCTCCAACAAGGCCACACCTCCTAATCCTTCTAATCCCTACAAAGAATTTCACTCCCTGGTGACTAAGCATTCACATACACAAACCTATGAGGTTCATTCTTATTCAAACCACCCCACAGGGGGCCTCCTTCCCTTCTAGATTTAAGCCAAGCTTCATTCTATGAAATAGATGAAGTGGTTTCATGGGATAAGCAGAAAATGTTGATTTTATCGACTGAAAAATATCAGAAGCAAAAGAACGTATTGGTCATTCAGGACAACAGAGACGTAACTGATGGGTTAACGTGGACTTACTTTCTATTACCTGTTTCCTCTTAGGAGTGGCAGCTCAGAGAATCTCATTATCATATCAATTGACACAGGCTTTTGTGGAAAGTTTGGCCTTTGCTTCCGAGACCCCAATTTCTTGAAAGGTCAGATAAACTGCTTAGTTTTATCTTTACTGCAAGTGATTTCATTTTTAGTTTAATCTGATCTATAGTACAGGGACTTAGACAGAAACAATTGCCTCCTGTAATTTTTATTTAACACCACAAAAAAGAATCTATATTGCCGGCTGGAGGTGGTGCATGTCTTTAATCCCAGCACCCGGAGGCAGAGGCAGGTGGATCTCTGTGCATTGGAGGCCAACCTGGTCTACAGAGTGAGTTCCAGGACAGCCAGGGCTACACAGAAAACCCCTGACTCGAAAAAGAAAAACAAAAAAAAAAAAAAACAAACACCCATTTTACTGAAATTACTGCAGAAAAAGGTCTCTATTTTGTGTGAGTGTGTGGTATGAGTGTATGCATATTCACACACGTGTGTGCAGGTTCATGTGCACATACTTCTAGTGTTCAATGTCTTTCTCGATGGTGCTCAACATTATATTTTGAGGCAGGTCTCTTGCTGAACTCAGAGCTCATCGATTCTGTCTAGTCTAGCCAGCCAGCTTGCTCCAGGGACGTCATGTCTGTGCCTCTGGAGCACAAGCAGCCACCATGCCTGCCCGCTGTGATGAGGGCTCTGGGAACTGGAACTCTTGTCATTTGCAGGACAAGCGTCTTCCTCACTGAATCATTCCCCCAGGCCCCATGAGAAGCAACCTTTTTTTTTGTAAGATGTATTTTGTTTGTAATCCTGTGTGTGTGTGTGTGTGTGTGTGCACATGTGACTGCAAGTGCCCATGAGAACCAGAACTGAGTGTCAGATCCTCTGAAACTGGGGTTGCAGGCAGTTGTGAGCCACCTGGGTGTTGGGAATCACACTCTGGACCTCTGTAAAAGCAGTGTGTGTTCCTAACCCCTGAGCTATAACTTCCAGTCCAGACGCTTCTTCTCTTCTTAGGGAATCTGAAATCGTTGTCTCTCTCTGTCTGTCTCTGTCTCCCTCCTTCTCATCTCCTCACCCCTCTTTTCTTGTTGTTTTCTGAGATTTAAAGTTTCTGAGGAATGTAGAATTAACTGTGTCCATTCAGACTTCACATGGGGTCAGGATCTACAGCCATTCTCAATGCCTGTTCAGACCTTCTGTGGCCCTTGTCAAACTTCCATCTCTGCTCTTCTCTCTTGCCTGCTCTCCTCCACATAAATCCCAAGTAACCTGGTTATCAGCTATAGCCAACATGTTTCCAGAATGTGCAATCTCCAGGATATCATTACAGAACCCCGTAGTATATTTTTTCAAGACAGGTTTCTTATGTCACCCTGGCTGTCCTGGAACTCGCTCTGCAAACCAGGCTGGCCTTGAACTCACAGAGATTCACCTGCCTCTGTCTCCTGAGTGCTGGGACTAAAGGTGTGTGCCACTACTCATGGCACAAATTATTATTATTATTTTATGCATATGATGTTTTGTCTGTATGTATGTCTGGGTATCATGTGAGTGTCTGATATCCATGGAGGCCAGAAAGGGTATCAAATTCCCTGTAACTGGAGCAGTGAGCAGTAGCACCCCATGGGTGCTGGGAGTCTGACCTCAGGAAGAGCAGTCAATTCTCTTTAACAGCTCAGCCATCTTTCCAAAAGCCTCCACTTAGTACAAATTCTTAATCTAGCTGATGAAACTCGATTTATAGTTTGATACGTTAAGCAGAGCTGAGAGTTTGACCTTTCCATTGCGAGCAAGTTGCCACATTCCCTTAAATCTCAGTGGAACCCATGGGCTAAATCCTGTGCAAACGTACGGAGGCAAAAATGTTATGTGAGTCTTCTGGGGGCACCTCTGCGAGGGAAGAATAACGATGTGACACCTGCAGCTTCGTTCTCACGAGCGAGCGCAGGGCCGTTTCCAAGACGCCTTTGTCGCTGATGATCACAGAGACCCCACGCCAGCCCTGAACTGCTACATCTTTGTTTCCTTTAGGCTCATTGACCCAAACACTTGGAGGCTTCCTCTTCCTTACAGCTGAACCCGTGTCTGATGTTCTTGTCCTCACAAAGGGACCCAGGGCTTAGGTGAAATAAGATGGGTCCCTGAAGGTTTCCAGAAAGGGGCCTGGGCAGAGCCGGCAGCGCGCTCCGCGAATGTACGCAATGGCTAGATGAGCCAGGTCTGAATGAAGGGAAATCCTAAAGCCATGGAAAAACTGGGAGTGGGCAGACACCATACAGTGTATGCAGAGATAAGTTTAATTCAAGGGCCAGGGCTGTGAGAGGTGGCTGCAGGCCAGGTCGTCAGGTGCCCTGAGCTGATGGAAGTCAATTGCTCTGCTAACAATTGAGAAAGCCTTGGTTGTATTTTTAAGGGATCTGGTTAACATGCTCCTTTCGGCTGCTTAGGGCTGTGATTTATAGACAGCAAAGTCACTTAGGATAATAAAACCCCCAGGCCTGGTGGCAAGCTGCTGAGATTTTTCAAGAAGAAAGGCACCATTTAAACATCTCAATCAGCTTTTCTCTAGTGAGTGATATCCGGAGGAAACAGACTTCAAATGTGTCTCCATCCTTCACACGTTCAAGAAGAAAGATGAGAGAAATTGTGAAAAAAAATACTAGCAGAGCTGCATTCATTTCAAATATATGACATTGGGGGAGTCGTGCAGCAGGTTTGTAAGAACTACAACTCCCAGCAGGCAGGGGTCCACCATTCTCTTTTTCCTTATAGGAGAGTCTTGTAGTTGAAGGCCGGTTTCTCTGACCTTCAACACCCCACAGACAGGGACCCATCACTGACTTCTTCCTCATTTCTAAAAACTCTTAATTGACTGAGAAATTAAATAAGACCCTGTTTCAAAAAAGAAAAGGAAAAGGCTGTGTGTGGTGGCGCATGCCTTTAATCCCAGCACTCAGGAGGCAGAGGCAGGCAGATCTCTATGAGTTCGAGGCCAACCTGGTCTACACGGTGACTTCCAGGACAGCCAGAGCTACTCAGTGAGTCCCTGTCCCAAAAAAAATCAAAATTAGAAAGAGGAAGAAGAAGAGAATAGGGGAAGGGAGAAGGAGGAGAGGAAAAGTCAGGAGAAAAAGAAGAGAAAGAAGGAAGGGGGAGGAGAAGGAAGAAAGAGAGGGAGGGAGGGAGGGAAGGAGGAGAGAGACTGGAGGAGAGAAAAAAGAAAAGAAGGAAAGATAAAGGGGGAAGAGGAAAGAGAGGGGGCCCATTTGAATGAAAGTGTCTATCCTGTAATAGGCATATCTGCCGTTTTAAAAATAGCTTTATACATTGCACCCAACTGGGTTATGGCCTTTCTGTTCAACCTCTTTTCTTTCCCAGTGAATAAAATCTTAAACTCTGAACACAACCTTTGTCTGTAGAAGCACCATGCTGACAATGACCTGGGTCACAGCACAGCAGGCACGCACTCGGCCACAAAGGTTCCACACTTGAAAGCAAGGATTTAAGACAGAAACCAGTTGTCCCCTACGTCTACAAAACACCAAAGACCATGATGATGTCCTGAAATTGGGAACAAGGAAATAAAACAGGTGGCTCATTTTCAGGCTGTAACACTTCCCAATCAAAAGCACTCCGCTTACGCAAACGAGAAATCTTCACAGAAGCAGACCGGAGATGATGGTTTATTTCATGTTCCAGCTTGCCTGGCCGAAGGAGTGCCCAAAATGCTCGTTACATGTTATCTGTGGACATGGATGTGGGCGTGGGGCTATCTCCAGAAGAGATGAGCATCAGGAATGCCCTGCTCCTCCCATGGCTCTGCTGGAGGTTCTGGGTGTTGAACCAGGTTCTCAGGTCTACACAGCAAGAGCTTTTTGCACACACCCGAGCCATCTTTCTGGCCAGAGATGAGGAACCGACTCAGAAGGCTGACTTCAGACTGAGGTCATCGCCCTTACGCCCTTACGAATGTGGCATGAGCCACCCAGTGCAGGCCAGGACAGCGGGAAGGTGCGGAAGGATGAGTCTGTTCTCTGCCTGAACTGGGCTGTTCATCTTCTCCGGCTTCCAGACACCAGCGCTCCTGACTCCTGACTCTGCACCGTCTGATGGCAGTTGTGCCGGTCCTCGGGCTTCAGGCTTGGACTGCCGCTGTACCGCGAGCTTTCCTAGACCTCCATCTTGTAGACATCTGCTCAGCCGCCTCCACAGTCACGTGATCTGACCTGACTCCTTGAGATAGAGCTCTGCATAGCTGTGTGCGGGTTTTATTTCTCTGAAGATCGCTGACTAATAGCCCAGCCAAAAGAAAACTGACGGCTGCTTCTTTAGTGCCTGTGTGGGAGTCAGCCTGAATCCCTTGCATTTGGCAGGTACTCAAAGGCAGGCAGAGGAGTTAGAAATCGTTAGAGCACAAAAAAGGGGTGCGGTGGGGGACAGGGGAAGGATTCAGTGATGCCCTGGTTGGAGACCTTCTGAATGGAAAACAGCAAGCAGGTTGACAAAGGCAAGACACCCACTGTCACAGGATAGGGGTGCATAGCTCGATTTCTCTGGTTGATCCAAAGTTAGAAGGAGAAACAAAATTAGGAAAGATATTGGTCATTAACTGTGTCCCAAGCATCTTGTGTCTGTCACCTCTTACAGAAGGGATCGTTTGGGTCTCTGGGTCGGCACTAGAGACAGGCTTCGGGTCTGGTGTCCCGCAAGTCTGACACAAGGCAGACTGACTTGCCTTGTAGGTAAGTGGATGGTTTCCTAGATTGAAGGCTTGCAGGTCCGCTGTTCCAAGAGCTCTGTCGTCTTATGTGCTCAGGCGGTCGTCCATGTGCATAGCCTATCTCCCGTCTTTCAAACAGGCATCTGTCTCCCAGCAGCTAACCTCTAGGCGGCAAGGACATTCCCAGTATATCTAGAGAGCCATTTTGGAAGACAGCTAATTCTCATAGGCCACCTTGTCCCGCGTGCCTGACTTGTATCTCTTAAACCAGCACACTATCCCCGCTCTGCACCACGGCAGCAAGGGAGAAAGGTGAGGCAATGGTTACAGCAGCGGAGAGCTCTAAGAGAAAGGAAAAGATGACGCTGTGGTTCTCGGTCAAGGCTTAGAGTCCCGTGGACAGCTCTAAACACACACGGCTGCTGCACCACCTCCTCACCCCCACCCATCCCCAGTCTTCAAGATTCTGCTGTAACAAAGCAAGGCTGAGCATCAGGGTGCCGGTTTCTTTCCCCCCAAGCTTCTCATGTGATTTCAAGATGCAGCCCAGATTGGAAGCTCATGACCAACATGAATAATAACCTTTGAGAGACACCACGGAAGCACCGAGCAATTAGTGACAATGAAATCAGGGCAGGTGGCCAGGAAGGCTCTGATCTTTTGGGCCCACAATGTTGAGCTTGAGACATAGAAAGTGAAGTGAAGCTATACTAGAATAACAACTAGGTAGAGGTGTGTGAGAGGCTCGAGAGGCGAAGGGAGAAGGCAGCAGCCTTGACGCAAGTGCAAGAAACAATGAGTGCACTTAAGACCCAAGCCAGATGGGCCCCAGCACCGAGGGGGATGCACTCTCGGGGTCCCACTCACCCAAGAAGCTGTTTACAGCTCACACCTGCTGGCAAAGGAAGCATCCATTTTCTCCAATTGTCACTGGGCTCACCGACCACACTCCAAGGCAGGCCTTGTGCCCAGGAGTAGTTGGCCAACACAGAACAAGCTCCTGCGGTTTTCTTGGTTTTTTTTGTTTTGATCTGTTTTATTTGAGTATTTTTTTTTGTCTTGTTGGGTTTGGGGGGATTTTTTTGTTTGTTTTGTTTTTCATTTTTGTGTTTCCATGAGTTTTTTTTTTAATTCTTTGAAAGAAAGAGAATAAAAAGTTGTGTGGGTAGGGAAATGAGGATGACCTTGGGGCAGTTGGGGGAGGTGAAAAATGTAATCAAATATATTGCATGAAAAATATTATAATGGCCTTGTGAAGGGCAAGGCACGACCTGTGCTTGCTGAAGCTTTTGCTTTTATTTTTTAATCGTTAGAAATGTTATCTTTTCATGCTAAAATACCCATTATCATGATATATTTCCCATGTGATGCATGTGTTTTGTGACGTAAGCACATGCATTTCTTACCTACTTTAAATAAAATTCAGAATCATTGGATTTTGGCAATAAAAATGCTAATGTCTACACACACAGACGCACACACACACAGATGCACACACACACAGATGCACACACACACAGACGCACACACACACAGACGCACACACACACAGATGCACACACAGACACAGACGTACACACACACACACAGTCCTCACACATGTCACACAGAGTTACCTACTTTTTATTTCTTGTCATTTCTAAATTTCCAGTCTAGTTTATTTGAGTTTGATACAATATCACCCCCTGGTGGAAATTAATAGAAATAACCCTGCTTGGTTTAACAAGGCTCATAGCTCATCAAAATACTGCAGTCTCTGAAGGCTTGGCATAGCGCTCCTTCAAACACATGCAAAATCATGTGCAAAACCTCAACAGGAAAATGAAAATAAGCTTTGCTGGGAATCTTCTCATCTCTGCATTTTAAAGTAATCTTTAAAGATTTATTTAATGTATATGTATGTGCATCTATATGTATGCATGTGTGAAAGGATAGGAATGGCCCCATAGACTCATATATTTGAATGCTTGTTCATCAGGGAATGGCACCATCTGGGAGGAGCTGGGAGGATCTGGGAGGGGCTGGGAGGTGTGGCTTTGTTGGAGGAAGTGTGAGGTGGGCTTTGAGATTTCAAGGGTCCAAGTCAGGCCCAGTGGCTCTCACTCCTCCTGCTGTCTATGGGTCCGGATGTAGAACTCTCAGCTCCTTCTCCAGCACCATATCTGCCTGCATGTCACCATGTCCCACCATGATGATAATAGACTAAATCTCTGAAACTGTAAGCCAGCTCCAGTTGCTGTTGTCATGGTGTCTCTTCACACCAACAGAACAATGACTAAGGTGTGTGTGTGTGTGTGTGTGCGCGCGCGCGAAGGCCAGAAGAGGGCGTTGGACTCTCTGAAGCTGCAGTTCTAGGAGGTTGTGAGCAATCTTAACAGCTGAGCCATCTCTCCGGCCCTGTCTCTGTATTTATGACTAATCTCACACCTCCCTCAAATACCTTCAAGATAGACTTGATTATTCAGAAACAAAAGGCACCTTCCTCCAGAATTAAATGATATCCATGCCCCAGGCTTGCTTATCTCAGTGAACGGGTACATCTTCTCCTAAGCCAAGAGCACTCCTGAGGATCCACACTGCACAGGCCAAGTTAGGGAATCACACTAAATTATTCAACTCAGCAATTCCCAAACTTATTTTACTGCAAGACACATTTCTTTCTTCCCCAATACTCTTTAACTTAACATGAAGAATACTTTGTATTTTATGTCATTTAAAACAACTGTTCCATCTCCATTAGCCAATTAGCTTTCTGGTTGCACAGACTACTCAGTCTTCAGCCATGCTCATTCACCGTGCAGCCAGCCGTCTCTCCATCATTTGTGGTAATAGAATATGCAGCCCAGGTGACTGCCATGGTAGATCCCCATTGTCAGCTTTACAAGATGGGGGATTACTTAGATGATTACTGAAACACCCCTTTAGGTGGGGCTGGGGGTAGATACAAATGACCTAATCAATGTCTTAATCCATTGATAAATTCAAGAACTGAATGAACTATTGGGAGAAGGGAGAAGTATAGGAATTGGGGGCTGATTGGAAGAGGTATAAACTGGGATGGGGGGTATACACAGGCTGTACCTGGCCCTGATACTTCCTGTTGCCCCTCTACTCTGCTTTCTTACAGGCCTGAGCAGAACAGCTCTGTTCTAAAGGGCCCTCCCTTGGCATGGTGGACCAAAACAATGAGCAAACAAACTCTTTAGGTTGTTTCTGTTGGGTATTTGGTCCCAGAAACAACAAAACATACACAGTGATAGACACCTAGCTTCTCCTAAACTGGTGATGTTTTCACAGGCAACTCCACCTCCGTCTCTACCATCATTACCAGCCAAGGGGAGGAAGCGGCGGCTGCCTGCGCTGGCAATAACCGTGCTTTGTCTCCAGTTAAAGACAGGCGGTCCGCACTGTGTGGTCTTACCTAAAGGGATCGTAAGGCTTGTTTGGTTGGCTCTATGACCTAAGAGGATCTCACACAACTCTACAACTGACAGGGATCCAAGTGTTTCCCACATGTTGTCTCCTAGTACGGGTTTATGGATTAAAGATACAAAAATCCATATCACTTATATCATTCATATAAATTAGCATTATATCCTCCCCAAATGTTACCCTAGATAACAAGTTTTTGTTTTGTTGTTTTGTTTTAGTTTGCTTTAGTTTTTCAAGACAGGGTGTCTCTGTGTGGTCTTGGTTGTCCTGAATTCGCTCTGGAAACCAGGTTGGCTTCGAACTCAAGAAAATTGGCCTGCCTCTGCATCCCGAGTGCTGGAATCAAAGGCATATGCCGCCATCGCCTGGCTAAACGTTTTTTAATAACACATATTTGGGCAAAATGGAGTTTTGTGCCGTATGTCGTTAGTGGCAAGCTTTCTGAGTCTACTGTGTTGCATGATTTCTGATTGTGAAAACAAAGATCCGAGTCAACTTTCCAGCCGGGGAGACATTATGAGGCCCCATCGTGAACCCTGAACTGCGCTGACCAACATCACCTGGGGTCATTCGCTGATGCCTGGTGTCAGTTACAGCTTTGACACGGGAGCTGGGGTCCGGAGGGTCCGGATCCAATCCATCACCAGCCTGGTGGCTTCCAGAGCCGAGCCCCAGTGCACTGAGATGCCCCCACTCCCGTGGCCATAGTTGTGGACCACAAGGAGCCTCTGTCCCCCTCGAACTAGGATCTCCTTCTGCAGGCGCACACCAGGCCGGCTGGGCCTCAGGCCCACTTTCTCTCTTAGGTTGCGGGCTCTGTGGAGGGAGGGCTCAAGAGCACAGCATCGAGAAAAAATCTCTCTGCTCAGTTCCGCATCTGGGGATAGATTCCAGTCTCCTTTCTGTCTGGTTCCTCCCAGGGTTACGTAGGATGTACCAGGGTAGATGTATGTCAGGCCACTCCCGTCGCGGATGAAATTCTTCACCCAGGGGGCCTGTGCCTGGAGCACTTGGCCCCTTACAGGGGAAATCGTGGAGTCTCCCACAAGCTGTCGGCTTCCCAGGCCTGAGCAGTTGACCACGATGTCAAAGGATGATTGCAGCTCCCACAAGTCTTCTATTCTCCTGGTGAGTAGCAGACCTCCGCTTTCCTTTAACCTGGGAAAGAGAGACCCGGGGTGAGCCTTAACTACCTCTCACCACTTCCCAGAAATGAAGGACAGGCCCACGGGAACAACAAAATCTTGGGAGCTTCCAGAGCTCCCGGCAGCACAGCCTAGCTCCATCCTGGGCCAAGGAAGACTCTTATGGTTGGTCCTAAAGGAAAACCTCTTATGGAAATCTAAAACAAAGAAATCATATGTCTTGGTCATGAAACATTTCACAGAGTTCCTATATCTAAATGCGAAATAAATGCCAAATTGACTCAGTGTGCTTTCAACTGTCAAGCTCTTCTTGTTCCGACTCTGCTGCCTCCGCATCCGCATCCCGTCATGCATTGTTCGTCCTTGCATGCGGCTCTGTGTTAGTTGGCTCGCTCTGGTAGATGGCTGCGCTCTCTGTCTCTGCCTCTCTCTCTGTCTCTCTGTCTCACTCTCTCTCTCTCTCTCTCTCTCACACACACACACACACACACACAGCATGTTTTCACAAAAGGAACAAATTATACAACTGATGGAATAAACAACAGCTTTTTTTTTTTTGACCAAATATTTCACTAATGAGAAGGAATGGCTCAGTAAGCCTTGTAATCACCACTGAATTGTAGGGTAATATACACAGCACAAAACCTCACTACTTGGGCCGTTTTTACATGTACAGCTCAGAGGCGTACTGTAAGTGGCAATAGGTAAGCTCGCATTGTTGCACAACACTGCCACCCCCATCCCAGCAACTATCTTCATCTCCAATGTGGAAATTCTGTAGCCATTAAAAAAATAATAACGCCGGTAATCTCATCATCTTAATCCCTTGTAATCCTATAATCTTATTTCTAGGTTCCTTATAGGTTACAGGGGATTTAATATAAGAGACTCTTGGCAGTTCTGTACAACAGATGCAGGCTGGTGATCTAGAAGCAAAACATTGCTAACGGGGACAAAAATATTGGAAGGCACGATGCCCTTCCTCAAGGGCCAGAAAGAGAACTGGAAGGCAGTGTAGATAGCTGACAGGGTAAAGTTTAATAAACAGATACAGATATGTGCACACTCACACACACACATGCACACACGCCCGAACACACATGCACACTCACACACACACGAACACACATTGGCTCCATCTCAGGAGAACTCTGACAGAGTGGTATCCCAGAGACGTCCATCTCCCTGTCTGCTGTCCCTCAAGCACATCCCAGAGAGAAAATGGGGAAGTCAAGACAGACAACAGAAACAGGTGTGGGTGCCTGTGCCCTCCCTACCTCTGAGAGAGCAGAGGCGCACACGCTGGTTCTCAGCACGCCTCCCTTCCGTGCCAGATGAACAAAGGTTTTATGCGAAGGAAAACCCAAGTAAAAGCCAGAAACTTCTGGACATAGCGTAAAGACGAGCCTAGAAGGTAGCATTTTAACACAACAAGAATAACCACTGATATTAACACAACAAGAAAAGACTGACAATCTACTCTCTAGCTGGGAAGTTCCACTGAAACTTGCATTGTGATTAGGAAGGAACTGGCTTTGGGCACTGGTCCCCAGTTCTAGAAAAATTCACAAGTAGAAGAGAGTAAACAGCATCTCCGCACCCGGCATCACAGGCCCCAACAGCAGCTCAATCATCTTTGGGGAGCGGAGTTGTGTCTTCTCCACAGCTCAGCAGAAGGTGGCTGCTGGTCAGAGCTCAGCCCCTTACTCACCACAGCCTCTCCCAAAAGAGGGACCACTCCCACGTCATCACTGAGCGATCTGAAGGACAGCCGGAAACCTCTGGGTTGGATTCATGTATTATATATTAAATATTTACAGAAGGCCCAGCTGTGCTAAGCCCTCAATAATTTGAGTCTGGAGTGTACTTTCCATTCAGTCCAAGAGGTCGTTTCAAGCACTAATTTTCACCCTATGTATCCTAGCTTGTTATTCAGAAAACAGAGGGAAGGCTGTGGCATTTACCTGCAGCAAGAAAACCAAGGACTCTGGAAACATCTCCGTAAGGCCACAAATAACCAATAAAAACCTCTAGTGTGACAGAGTGACGAAAAGGAGGGAGGACAGGAGTTTCCACTCTCTCCACAGAACAATTTGGAAACTGAGATTATGTGTGTTGGATGCACGCTAACGGACAGTGTTTTCAAAGGTGAAGTAGTTCTCTCGAGCTGAATGCTGCACAAAAAAGGAAAGAAAAAAAGAAAAAAGAAAGAAAAAGAAAAAAAAGAATGAGAAAGAGAAAAATTGGTGTTTTGTGGTGGCACTAACCAGCACTCTGTACTGTGTTTGTGATGTTTAAGAAATAAACACCAGCACTACTGAAAGATAGGGTGGAAAAATATAAACCAGAAGGAGGGGGAAAGTGCTGGGGAAAAATGTCTGCTAGACATTCTACAGCTGTTGCAATCATGAACTCCCAGCAGCTGTTGGGAGCTGCATGAGCCTGGACCCATCAACATTTCATCACAGATGGGGAGGGCCCTGGAGACCCCACCCTTCCCTTGGTAGCTGCTGGAGGAGGAGGAACCGCCTCTCCTGTTTTCTAGTAAGTAGACAACCCCCTACCCAGGTTCTGCAAGTAACTGCTAAACTCAAGGGGTCAGAATAAAGAAAAAGGGAAAACTCACAAAAGCAGAACAGGAGCTGTCTGGTTGTGTTGTTTGGGGTTTGATTGTTTTTGTTTTTGTCAGCTTGGCACAAGCTAGAGTTATCTGCAAAGAGTGAACCTCAGCTGAGAAAACACCCTCATCAGAGTGTGCACTAGGCAACCTGTGGGGCATTTTCTTGAGTGACAATTGACATGGGTGGGCCCAGTCCGCTGTGGTTGGGGCCATCCCTGAGCAGGTGGTCCTGAGTTCTATAAGAAAGCAAGCTGAGCAAGTCATGGGGAGCAAGCCAGTAGGCAGCACCCCCAATGGCCTCTGCATCAGCTCCAGCCTCCAGGGTCCTGCCTCCAGGTCCCTACCCTGCTTGAGTTCCTGTTCTGACTTTCCTTCATGGTTGACTGTGGTTGGAACATGTAAGCCTTCCTGCCCGAGCTGCTGTGGGCATGTTGTTTTATCTCAGCACTAGGAAGCAAACAGGACAAGGGGTTTCCGCAGAGGAGGTAATGGTGCTGAAAACAATTAAAATACATTATGTATGTGCATGAAATTGTCAAAGAAAAGAAAGTAGGCACCAAGGAAAGATTTTTGGAAAGTAGGGCATCCACCCCCCCCACACACACACACACTTTCCCTATAACCTTGATAAGCTCGCCAGCTTCCCTTCCTCTGTGTCGCTGTGAGACTGCCCTCAGCAGCTCACTGTGGAAATGAGAGGAGACAAGGTCTGGACCAGGGCTGACAAACATGTGACATACCACAGCTACAGCTGCTCAGTCAGAGCTTTCCCAGAAAAAAAGAAGGATGAAGGGTTTGCCACACTCCTATAGAACACAAGCACGGCCATGTAACCCATGGGTGGGCCTGCGCACATCTGTGTGTCACTTATATTTAACTTTGACTCCTTAAAAGTTTTATCTAGCCTTTCTTCTGAACACTGTCTTGGGTTTGTTTTTCTTTTAATAGACTGTAGCTTCTACTTGCTAGTCTTTGAACATTATGTCCTGTCCTCGGCCATTCTAATCAGAACTCAGGGTTATTTTTTTTTCTAATTCAGGGAAACAAGTGGACCTACCAGTCTCAGGATTCCTGCGAATTCTTCAATTCACTGAGCTTGTTTCCTTAACTAGGGAATAAGTTGTCAGGTCTGTGTGAGAATGCAATAAACACAAATATTCTTCTTTTCTATTTCAACAGCCCTTGCTGGGAGCTGGGATGAAAGCCCAGCATGTCACTGGAGATGGGGTAGGTGATGGATATACGACTAGGCTTTAGGAAGGCTCGGCCAGACATGCTGTACTGGGTCCCTCTTGATCCTCTTTCCCAGGAAGAAACCTGCTGCACATATCCAGACAGGTCAGCCAGTCCTGTTTCAGTGTGAGTGGGTGGTGTTGCTCACCCATTACATATCCCCAGCAAATACAGTAAGAGCCTGGCACCAGTATAGAGGAGGAAACTATATCCTGAGGTCAGATATTAACTTAAATGACCAGGTGCCTAGAAGTTGCTTTTACAACCATATGAAGCTGCTATTACAGCAGTTGTGGAGACCAACTAGGGACAGAAAAGGCTCAATCATTTTCCTCTGGAGAGTCTGGCAACGGAGCGAGACCCCAATTTGCAAAAAGAACACAGCATGGCCCCATAATCCATGAGGAAAGGGAGCTCTGTTAACTAAGAGTGCTTGGCGGGAAGGAGGGGCTCTGTGGAAGATACTACAGTGAGGACTGGCAGGAGGGAGCAGGACCCCTTTGGTGGGGGAACAGGACAGGAGGGAGGGCACAGCCCCATGAAGAGGAAAGCTAACTGCACAGACCATGCCCTGGGACCCGCTTGCCTGGGATCAACTCCCTGAAACACTTAATGAATAGAAAATGAGGAATGATAGACATTTTAAATCATTTACAATCCAGGCGGGCTCCAAGCTGCCAATCATTCCTTCGAGGCAGGCTATACCTTATTTTGCGAATGTTATCTGCATAACCCTCGGCATTGCCGTGCTATAAGGTAAAAGCTCGCATTGTAGATGTACATCTACTCTGAAGAGAAGGTAGAAAGACTTGGTGCTACACCTCTGCATACTATATGCCCTGGAAAATTCTATGTCTTGGTAGAGGATGGAGGCTGGCACTGTGCACGTGCCCAGTTGGCATCTTAGGCAGCTGAGCATCATCCTTCAGAGGGTGCGGGCACCAATTCCCAAAGCATAGAGGAGGCTGGGGGCAGGGTAGGGCTGCCTGGAGTTGGGATTCAGATCTAAAGGAGCCCACCCTGGCAGGGGTGAAGATAATCTAGAGACATTTGTGCCTCTCGTTTTAGCTATGAAACTAATGAAAAGTGGACGCCAAGAAATTGAGATTTCCCCAGGAATCTCATGCTGGGAGAAGATGGCTGAGACCCTTGTGTCAGATGGTGGAGGGGGTGTCTCCTGGAAAGATGTTTTACACAGCCCTGACTGGTTAGTCCACCTTGCAGGAAAGGCTAGAGCTGGACACAACAGAGAAAAGGAGACCACACCCTGACAGAGCTATTCTGCTATATGTACCTCTGGTCTTCTATTTAAACCCAAGCCTAATTTTAGCACCCTGAAGGTAGATCTGGTTCTGGAGGGTGGACTAGGCCTCTTTGATCATCTTCACAATGTGGCTAGACTGAACATCGCTCCTTTTTCTGCTTTTCACTGTCACCAGCGTGTTTAATCGGTTTATCGAGGATGGGGCCAATCCTGGTTTAGTAGGGTCACCAGTAGCTCTGATCCTAACAACCCCAGCACTGATGGAGGACATCTCTCTCCGTATGTCGTCAGCTCTCCTCTCACCCTAGAATGAATAGGGGGTGATTCTGGCGGGGGGTCTCCAAAGTCACCCAGAATGAGTTCTTAGTCCCCATGGGAAAACAGGTTGGAATGAAGAGGAAAGACACAGTGAGGGGCTTGGAAGGAACATGGAAGATGAAGAGTATCTGACATAAAGAGAGGTAGAAACAGTCAGGACTGGGATCAAGGACAGGAACATCATTAGAGAGTTATATTGGGATTATTATATGTGCATTGCTAACCAGCCTTCAAGCCTGAATCCCTGCTCTCAAACCAAAGGATGACACCTTATTACCAGAGTTTTTAAAAAATCAACCATGTTCAGTCATTTTGTTCAAAAACAAGAAGAAAAAAGAAACCTAGTTTAAATTTCAGTTGGCAAGTCCTATGCATACAGATTTACAGGGGAAACCCAGTTTCTTCATAGCAACGCTTCCTGTCGCTATGCCCCACTTAAGTCCCCCTAGTGAGAGCTTTAAAATGGATCTTAGGTTTATAAAGCAGCCAAACGCATACAGTCTAATTCTGCCCTTACAGCGTTTCTTGTCTGCTAACTGTGGTCCTCGCTAAATCCCTCACAACGAACTGCTGGCTGTGGCACAGCTCTCTGAGTGCCCACCCCAGCCTGGCACTACTCCATGAATACGTACGAATCTCCAGGCCACACCAGGCACCAGGTGTAAAGCAGCCTCTGGTCCCTTGGAGGAATGTATACGGATATGGTCCAGGGCTTCTATAGGCATTGGTCCTGAAGGAGAGTAGCCATGCTCCCTTAGTCCATAGAGGAGGTGTTGTGTTGAGGAAGAAAGTCCAGCCAGGAAGATGCCTTAGAGCATCTTAATAAAAAGCCACCAAGGCCGTTACATCTGACACACCCTTCATCTGTCCCCTATAAGCCTTACCGCCACCATCAGGAAACACAGGCAGCATCCTCTTGCCACCTTTGACAGTGTCCCCTCACTCTGTCCTTACCCGCCCATGAAAAACCAACAGAGAACACATTCAGCCCTGTGCTGGAGCCAACAGTTTCACTCTCCTGACCAGGCACTGGGGAACAGATGTGGGACAGGGAGGCAACCCCTATGATGGTGCTTCTCAACCTTCCTAATGCTGCGATCCTTTAATACAGTTCCTCATGTTGTGGTCACCCCCCAACCATACAATTATTTCATTGCTACTTCAGAACTGTAATTTTGCTACTGTTATAAAATGTAATATAAATATCTGATATGCAGGAGATCTGATATGTGATCCCTCCCCCTAAGGGGGTTGTGACCCACAGGTTAAGAACCACTACCCTAAGGGCTACTTCAGAGGGAGGCTATGTTCCAGTAGACCCACTGTGCACTGGATAGGGAAACAAGAATCTGCCCCACACAAGAAAAGACCCTTGCAAGCTGGACAGACATAAAACTGTCCCTAGGTGGTGTGCAATGCTGGTGTGTACTTTTATATAACTTCCTAGGATATCACAAGAGTCAGGCAGATGGGAAAACACACACAAAAAAAATACACACAAAACTGGGGGATGCAAGGCTTGCCCAGAAAAAACAACAGAGGTACCAATCAGTATGGGCAGGGAGGTCAGCACTGTGTTCTGTGTGGGCCACCTCGGGGCCATGGGATAAGGCCTGGTGTCCTGGAAAGAAACCAGCTAAATTCTTGGCCTCCAGCACTGAAAGGGACTAGCAGGCTTCCTAGATGTCATCAAATGCAGGGTGGCTCTGGCCTCTTCAGGGTAATTTATTTAGGTAGGCTGCCTGGCAGGAAATGTATTGCCTCTGTGATTTATTTCCTGGGACAGCAAGCAAAAAAAAAAAGCAGCCAAGCAGGTGACTTTACTGTCCCAAGACATAAAATATTACCTGCACGGGTGATTAAACCTCTGAGGGCTCTTTGTGTGCCAGGTTGTTCTGGACACCATGGGCAATGTTTGAGAAGGAGATGAGCTTTTCTGTTCTTGGAAAACATTAATAGTCTAAGCTGTAATAAAATAATATCTCTTTTTTCTGGGTTGATGTACCATCCTAGCAGGTGCTGAGGCTGAAGTCATTGCCACATGGCATGCTGGGAGGAATGTTCCCTTCGGAATGAGGACACAGAAGGCTGAGCACTCACACTGTGGGGAAGAGGCGTAGGAGGCAACGGAACAGGCCCAAGTGTAAGGAACAGCAGGGACTGTGTGGCTACCCATCTGGGTCTGCCCAGCCCACAGAGTGAGCCCTAAATGTCCCATTCCCTCACAGTGACATTGCCCCATTTTGCACTAACCTAAAGGGCTCCTCTTGGGGTGCAACAAGGCCCTGCCCCTGTTCCACAAAGTCTTTCATGGAAGAAAAGGGGTTAGGTAGCCTTCGTCATCCACCATATTGACCATCTGGCCAGACACCAGGCTCGTTAAGTAGATTAAAAAAAAAAAACTAAATTTCAAAATGACTCTAGTGTACAAACATTTCAAATAAGGGTTATTGACCAAGTTCCCAGATTTGGGCATAGATGGATCTTATGTTTCCCAAGCCCCCAACCTCATGCAATGGTTGAGCAAACCAGCAAGAGATGTATTGCTGGCTCTCAAGTCAAAACACTCTCGCTGTGTACCCTAAAAAGCTAGGAAGAGGAAGTGCTAAAAAAACAAACCAAAATGAAAGGTTTAAAAACTGAATTTTAAGGAAGCAATTACATACTTTAGATAAGCCTTCAATTTCAATATTCTTATTCATAACCAAATTAATAATAACCATAGTAATAATGATAACAAAATAATAATAATAATGAAGCTATTTTACTAAAAAAGAGAAAAAAACTAAAAAGACAATTTATGATAAACATAAGATTTTCTCTTCCAAAGAAGTAAAGTTGTAAATGCATTGTCTCAAAGCCTCTGTTTTCTGAACAAAGAAACTAAGATTTCTCAGTAACTGGCTTTTCTCCGGGGGAGTGGGGACAAATGAGGCACGAAGTTACCGTGAGTCCTTGCCACATGGATACTCTCTAGAGGCTTCCACAGAGCCCCAGCCATTTGTGAGCTGCAAGACAGTCCAAGAGAGCCCTTAGGATCCCCAGAGAGCCTGCTGTGTGTTTTATTAACATCTGTGCAATAATTTATCACCATGTCAAACAGGAAAACAGGGACATTTCAACCAACCTTTTCTCCAGCCATGGGAGGTAGGCAGCGGTCTCACACTTCAGGGTTGTAAAAGCCTGACCGAATTCATATTGAGGGAATCGCTTCAGCTCCGCCTTGGTCATCTTTCGAAATCCCAGAACGACATCAGCCCAGAAAGGCACCTCTTCAGTGGGGACACTCCGAAATACCTGCCACCTGAGGTGCAGAAAGGAAGAGGTGCTCCTTAAATTTTGTGAAACCTTGTATTTTTCGGAAAGTGCATATAAAGTTCCCTCATGCACTTTAAAACTTCACTTCCTGTAAACCCAAAGGAAAAGATCAGTTCTTCCATCCCCTTGGGTTCAGGCACCTGCACGGCTGAGTTCAGATCCTCTCGGCTGACAGAGGCAGGCAGGCATTTGTAAAGTGCTCTCAGGCTGGGGCTTTACTGCGTGGTGGAGCTCCCAGCAGGCACACACCAGGTCAGATTTCCAATCCCCAGCATGGCAAAAAACAAATAGCATGTCTTTTTAAATCTTCAAGTTAATTTATTTTTCTCTGAAATGTTTTTGCCATGATTTCCTTTTTTACATGTTGACTGTGTATTTTAGAGGAAAATTTTTTTTTGCACAGTACTTCATGTATAGAAGAAAGGGAAAATATAAGAAATTCAAAGGTTAGCTGATGTGGGATTCCCCTCTGTATGCTGTGAATATGTTTTATTGCCATTGGTTAATAAAGAAGCTGCTTTTAGCCAGTGGCTTAAAAGAGTAAAGCCAGGTGGGAAATCCGAGAAGAGATGTAGAGGGAGAGTAGGTAGAGTCAGAGAGAAGCCATGTAACTGCCAAAGGAGAAAGACACCCACGGAGTGTGTCAGAACCTTGCTGGTAGGCCACAACCTCATGATGATACACAGATTAATAGAGATGGGTTAATTTAAGATGTAAGAGCTAGCTAGAAATATGCATAACCTAATAGGCCAAGCAGTGTTGTAATTAATACAGTCTCTGTGTGATTATTTCAGGTCTGGGCAGCCAAGAAACGAACAAGCAGCCTCCACCTACAGAGAGCCTTGTTTTTGAACATGACATTGGTTGGATTTTGTTTGTTTGATTGATTGATTGATTGATTGATTGATTGATTGATTGATTGATTTTTGAGACAGTGTCTCACTATGTAACCTTGGCTGTCCTGGAATTCACTATATAATCCAGGCTGGCCTTCAACTCATAGAGATCCTTCTGCCTCAGCCTCCTGAGTGCTGGGATTAAAGGTGTGCATCACCACACCTGCTAATAGGAAGGAAGCAGGTGTGTGACTTCTACGAAGTCAGTAGTCATCAGAAGAACCTATTGGGGTGGGGAGACGGTGGGGGTGGATCAGTCTACAGTGGTATTGGTGGTCAACAAGAAGCCTGTAACACTGAATGAATTTGATCAAAGTAAATTGCATGACATTTTCAAAGAATTAATAAAATAATTTAAACACTTAGATACTAAAAGGAGAAGAAGCCGGTAACAGACTGTCAATAGCAGCTACACATTTAGACTTTTTAAATACCGAGCTGTTTCCATCAGCCGTTGGCAATCACCTTTACTCTAAAACATCAAGACACAAATCTGAAAGTTAAACATGTGGCTGTGAACATACCAGAGTCTGTGTCTCTAAGCAGAACAGTTCAACCAAAGCAGACCCTGAGAAGGCAGAAGTGCCGCTTGGGCATTACAGTTCAGAGGCTTAGTCCATTGTTGTCATGGTAGAAAGCATGGCAGCATGCAGACAGGCATGGTACTGGAGAAGGAGCTGAGAGGTCTGTATTCAGATCCTCAGGCAGCAGATCACACTAGGTCTGACTTGAACTTCTGAGACCTCAAAGCCCCACCCACAGTGACACACTTCCTCCCACAAGGCCACACCTACTCCAACAAGGCCACACCTCCTAATAAAGCCACTCCCTCTGGGCCTCTGGGGGCCATTTTTATTCAAACCAACAGAGAAGGCAAAAAGAAAAAGAGCAGAAATCCTTCTGATAGAAGTATGCACTTAGAAAAGTTGTCCATGGAGCCTAGAACTTTTCGTTCCTGCCTTTTGGAAAATGTTCTTGTTTATCATATGTATACACATGTGTGCCTGCATGCCTTTATGTATACTACACTCAGGCAAGAGTCCACAGAGGCCAGAGGGGCACCAGATCTCCTGGAACTAGAGTTCCAGCAAGTGGGTTCTGGGAGCTGAAACCAGGTCCCCTGTAAGAACAGAACGTGTGCTAACCACTGAGCCATCTCTTCAGCTCCAAGACAAGTACTTTAAAATAGTCTTGATGGCAGAAAGGCAGAATAGCACCTGAAAACATCGTCAAAGGTGAGCATACATCTACTCTCCAGAAGGCCGTGTTAACACATGGGGTAGCACAGGTGACAAACTCTGTCACTTGATGACACAGAGACCTACATTAAAGATGCTAAAATATTTAGTTATCTCTACCTAAGAGGATGCAGAGTGAAATTATCATGTTTTCAGTGCTATTTGTGTTCTCAAACCTCTCTTAAGGATGCATTTCCTCTCAATCAGATATGAACAATCGAACAGAAAGGTGTTAAACATTGCAGGAGCTCCATTTTCCAAACGGCACTTGGAGAGATGACTTCAGGACTGGACATGGTTCAGTTGCAGAGCACTTGCCTGGCATGCACAAGGCCCTGGGTTCAATTCCAACACTAGCCCTCCGCCTACAAAACTTACTTTTGGGGGCCATTTCATCTTCTAATGATTCTCAAATAAATCAGACAACCCTCTGCCTAAGGTCTCCGGGCCCCTTCCATGTCACACGGCTTTGCTTTCCGTCAGCTGCTCCACCCTCCACGCACCCGAACTCAGGCTTATTCACTATTCGAGTTATTTTCCAGCCATTTCACATTCCTTGAAGAAACTCAAGAAAATATTTGTGATAAGAAATTGCAATAGTTATTTATTGTTTATAAAAGCCAACTAATTCTGTTAAGTAATGTCTCTCAAGTTTTCTGAAGCTGTTTCTAAGTCCTTCCTCTTATAAATATGTCCTGCTGATCTCTGGTATATGTCTGTGTTGTTCTAATTCTAAGACTCCAGATTCCTTTTCTTTTCTTTTCTTTTTTTTTTATTTTCGAGACAGGGTTTCTCTGTGGTTTTGGAGCCTGTCCTGGAACTAGCTCTGTAGACCACGCTGGCCTTGAACTCACAGAGATCTGCCTGCTTCTGCCTCCCAAGTGCTGGGATTAAAGGCGTGCGCCACCACCGCCCAGCCCCAGATTCCTTTTCTTACCCAGACACCAAGTGAACGCCCGCATCAGCAGCTTCTGCAGACTTGGCAATTGTGGACAGGTGCTGGAAGGTCTCTGTAAACCACTGCTTCTGCGTGGGCACAGGCGTGTCTGCGGAGTCACGGGGAAAAGCAATGGGCGGCAGAGAGGACATGATCGTGATACTAACGCACTCAGGGAGGAGCGTTCAGACAGGAAACACGGAGTTTCCGACGCTGATGTTTATCTGACCCACTCTTGTAATGATTTATTGATGGAGGGAAATAGACTAGGCAGGGCAGCCTGACACAGGAGCCAGAAGCATACAAGGAATATTCCCAAAATGCCAGTCAGAGCAGGAATCAGTGTATAATAACTAGGAAATCCCACCAAGGACATTGTTGGGACAATAGGAAGAACTGAGAGACCCCTTACAAGTGGGCTGGAAACATATAGGGTAACCAGCAGGGATCCAAGTTAGTAAATACATATTAGTAGCAAGACTTTTAAATAAATCACTGGTTATAAAACCAATAAATAACCCTTTTAATATTTAATAAATAAATATTTCATTGTCATCAATAAAAAGTGTGTCTGTATGAGTGCAACACTCTCTTCCAAAACTGCAGACAGGTTGCTTGTTTAGAGATAAAGAAGAAGTAACAATTGAACTGCAGAATTCTGCTAGACCTCATAGACTGTCCTACAATAACTTACGTAAGTGTGGAGAACTGATTTAATATACACTCCCATGTTCCTGCTCCTGCACCCTAAAAACAGAATAGTGGCTAAGAACCATATGCTATAGAAATCATCCCCAAATAACAGACAATTCCAGTTCAACTGTGGATTGAGCAAGCATGGTGACCTAATGCATATTCAAGTGCCAGTCAAACAAAACTATAGCAGCCGGAGCGGCAGGAATAATTGCAAATGCAGGTGGGTCATGGCTCTATGCAGGGCACTGCTTTGAACTCTGTGAATATTAGCTCATCTGATCCTCACAAGAGCCTACCGGATAGGCACGGAGCAGTATTTATCACGTCTCAGGCAGAAATCTGGGGAACAGCGCAAAGCCTTCCATTAGCAACAGCAGAAAAATAAAGGAGCTGGTCCAGGACACCAGGGCACTCAGCCACAGAGAGAGCAGAGGACCCTGTGATTTGGGTGACAAAGCCCCTCCCTCCTTTAAAGATGCCTCAGGTACACCAGGCAGCCTTCAGGCTCACTCACTGGGGCCTGGTATATGCAAGGGGACTCTGAGCGAGGATCACAAGAAAAGCACCTAGGGCAAAATTAGCATCTTGCAAATAGATCCCTCTCTCACCTGGATACGTGTGAGGAATAAGTATTCCAGCTGCTACATTGCTGGTGGTATCGGGAGAGAACTTGTCTGAGATGACGGTAATGGAACATCCGGGGACCATCTGGGATATGCACATGGCAGTTGACAGTCCTATCACACCAGCGCCGACGACTGCGATGCGCACGGTCTCCATGGCCTGAGAGGAGCGAAATGCAAACTTGTTTAGGGAATCCCTCTGCCCAGATGAAGCCCGAGGCGACAATTCTTTCCTTATATCAGGCAGCCCTCTTGAAGTAAGACTTCCTTCCGGTGCTCCCGTGGGTGAAGCCCAGCAAATATTTAAGCTCTCACTCCATGAAATAGCAGTGTGAGCCATGAGGTCTCTACAGGCATTAGTGACCAAGACAAAACCAGCCTAGCTCTGCCGCCACGCTCACCACCACACTGCGTTTGGACGCAGCTTTCTAGTCACTGTGCGCTTGCGTGAACTTTTCCGCCACGGGCACATCCTAGGGAGTGCTGGTGAGGTAATCAAGGCCTGGGAAGGTGCTGAGCTATGACCTCTGCTCCCAGGACCCTCTGGGGAGCAGACACAGAGGCACCAGCGGGAGCATTTGTGCACATCTGTTTGGAAAGATAGCATCACGGAGAGCTCGATTGACCGAAACCATCACCGTTTTCCCTTCTTCACAGCTCTGGAAATCAACTCCCTCTTCCCTGCCTTCTGACCCCACCACTGTCTCTTCCTGCTCTCAGAACTCTGGGCCTGAACTGCCTGACCTGGAAAACACATTTTCAAAATAAGGGAAGCTTATTTTGCCTGGACTGTGCCCTGGATGGTTCTATAACATGAAGGAATGGCCCATGGTCTTGCAGCTTCCATGCCCTCATGAAGATGAGACCAAATGCATTCTTATTAGCTCCAGAGCGGTGAATGAGAGGCCATGGAGGCTCTCTCCCAAATAGGCCTCTTGTGGGAGGCATGGGGAAAACATAGGTTCCAGGTGCCTGTGGTGGGGGCCGGAAGGCTGACATCTGTGTGGGAGGTGAACAGGGCAGCAAAGGCTGCAGTACCCTCCCCTGGCAGCCCTACCTGCCTTCACTTCTTTGTCTTGCTATATCTGCTCCCTGCCCAGCTCCCTCTGTCGGGCTCAATCCAAATTAAAGAGGGGGGGGGGACCAATGTAACAATTATTCCTGTTAGTCACTGCCACTTGGGGGACAAAGTTTTAATACCCAACCAGCTGTTCGGGTTGTCAGCATAAAAATCTGCCCTTGGTACAATCCCTTCTTGCAAAGAGCAGTGGCCAGGGCATTAGGTCAGGTGGAAACAACCCTGGCAGAGGCCGTGAGGTCTGGCTCTGGGGGTTGTCTGCTTCCTCCCTCACTCCACAGGACTCCCACTGTGAGCCTCTGAAACTTTACAGGGAGCTTTAGCGTGTGCTGTTTCTACTAATGAGCTATATCTGTGTTTCTGGGCAGGCAAACTGAGACGCTAGACCCCCAGAGCTGAGGGGAAAACAAGAAGTGTTCCAAGCACAGGAGAGTCTGGCGGAGAAGGCTGGAGACCCGAGGAGGGAAGTCCTGGAGCCCAGAAGGGTAATAGAAGACAGACAGCCATATCATTACTAGCCCCGCTATTCCATAGTGCCTTTGCCTGCCCAGCAGTTTTCTCCACAGCTCTGGTAAGGGCACAAGGGCAAAAGCCATCTGTGACTAAGAATAAACCAGCTGCCAGGTAGGGGAAGTAGAGCCAGAAAGAAAGGAAGGATCCTGGTATGTTAGGATTTGTCAATCTCTGGCTCCAATCCCACCAAGTCACACCCCCCAAACTCCCAGAGTACAGACAAAACGACCCCTGAGCCAAAAGTGGGGATTCAAATACCTCTGAGAAGGCTGCCTTGTATCTCCCGGAGGGCCTGGCATCAACACTTGTTTTCCAGTGACCAGTTAGCCTGGTTTCCTAAGAGACAGAGAAAACAAAACTCCTTCCCATTGGGGAAATGATTAAGCACACTCTCCCTATGCTCACTCTCCATTGGCCCATTTTGCTGCAACTGCCTCTGGCCAGGAGAGAGGAGCATGCAAGCTCTGTGGAGCCACATCCCTGCCAAGCGTGCTAAGGAAGGTTCATCCCCCATGGCCTGTCTCTGTCTGCCTTCCAGGCACTTCAGCTTGCCACCTCGCCGGAGCTTCTCCAGCTGATCTGTTTGTATGGTAAATAACCGCGGCCTGTCTACCTTCCAAAAAGTTCCGGGTAGAACCAAATCCCTGTTTCCCCGATGCGCAGTCCAGAGCTGTCTGCCGTCTGCCGTTAGGTACCTGGCCCTGGTGGGCAGCTGCAGATTGGGGACAATCAGGGCACGAAAAGGGGAAATGCTGCTGATAGTTGCAATGCAAGCCTGATGGCAGCTGAAACACTTAGAAAATAAGTTAGGGGGAACCAAGTATTTATAGAAGGGAGGCAGTACTTGCTGAGTGTCAACGGTGCGATGCACTAATCATCACGTCAAAGTCGTTTGAGGCAGTCTGATGTATCACAGTAGTGATGATATATTCTAAAGATTTATCTTATATTTAAGTTGCTGTGGTCTGTGGGGTATGCGTACACTAGTGCAGGGCACTGAGGCCGGAAGAGGGCATCAGATCCCCTGGGGCTGGTTGTGAGCCTATGTAGGTGCTGGCAACAGAACTCTTGTCCATGGGAAGAGCAGCCAGTGTTCTTAACGACTGAGCCATCTCTCCAGCCCAAATCGTATTTAATATAAGAATAACAACATTGGTATATTAATAGGAAATTTAGCACTGCCCGTGCGTGTGCCACTGTGTAACACTGCTATCCTGAGATGGGATAGACATTATTGCACCCTCCTAGTTGTATAGATGTATACACTGAAGATCCAGGGCAGTGAGCAAAGGCCCGAGGTCTCCTGTGTGATAAAGGCCAATCTGGGTAGTAGACTCCAGGCTCATGCTCTCAACCAGAGCAAGGTCCTCACTCTCTTCTCTTGAGCCAGTCAGCTGACTTCTGAGTCTGTTTCCCAACCAGAAAATGACAGAAAAGGAGCTTCCCTTTGCAAATTGCTATGCGCCTCTGGTGGGCTTCTCTAGGTGAGACTCTAAATACAACAGTTCAGGTGTCAGAGAGGAAAAGACCGTGTGTTCCCTTTCTGTACCCATAGTCCCCGTCACTCGCTGTGGAATACTTCCACTTTTTCTTACACACACACACACACACACCTGACAACCGACACAACAGATTCTCCATCAGACGCCTCATCCAGTTCATCAGGATTCTCATCTAGTTCAGATGCCAATCTCAAACCTCAGGCGGTGCCCTGTGCTTCACCACAAATCTAGGGTCTTGCAGTGCCCACACCAGGGCTAACTGATTTGCTGTAGCACCTCACAGGACTCAGGAGTGCTCTGGTACAGAGGCTGCAGGGGAGGAGCCAGAAGGAAGCTGCTGACCCCTATTCCTTCAGATCTTATGTAGACTTAACTTCCGTAGATGGGACTGGCTATAGCTTTAATCATTGAGAATCAATTCTCCCTTCCCTGGAGAGTGATGGAGGATGCTGGGAGCCTCTGCCTTTTGATCATGCCTTGGTCTTTTCCATGACCAGGCTCTTTGATGAAGGAGGCCCTCATTCACAAATCAGTACATGCCTACACAAAAGACGCTCCTATCACTCCAGGTTTTAAGGGGTTTTAGGAGTTATCAGGAACTGAGAATAAAAACCATATGTAGACTGTATGGTATCCCGTGCGATAGCCATATTTTATCAACCACAACGATAGAATCAGGAAATGCTTGCTGTTTAATTCCTCAGTTGAGGGACAATGCAAAAACTTTAAGAGAGTTTTAAAGAATTGAGATGCTGTTTGTCCCTCTAGTATCAGGTAGAGTAAGACAGGCCTCTAATAAACATCCATAACAAACATGGATGCTGTGCAGGCTCAGGAAAGGGGAAGAAATGTAGGAAGACCCCCAAGGACCACCAAGACCAGATGAACAAAGAAAAGGAAAGATATATTTTGGGTTGTAGATGGTGTGACCAGGTGCAGAGGCCAGAAACCTACACAGTGAACCAGAGAGAGAGTATTGCCCAACCAAAGAGAGGGAGCTACTGAGAAAAGAGAGAGATACTGAGGAAAGAGAGGGAGCTATTCAGGAAAGAGAGGGAGACACTGAGGAAAGAGAGGGAGCTACTCAGG
>JABTXL010001153.1:3327548-3413674 GCA_025134845.1 Neodon shergylaensis
GGAAGGAAGGAAGGAAGGAAGGAAGGAAGGAAGGAAGGAAGGAAGGAAGGAAGGGAAGGAAGCAGCCTGAGCAAGTCATGGGAAGCAAGCCAGTAAGCAACACCTCCATGGCCTCTGCATCAGCTTCTACCTCCAGGTTCTTGCCCTGTCCTGACTTCCTTTGATGATCAACAGTGATCAGTGATACAGAAACATAAGCCAAATAAACCCTTTCCTCCCCATCGTGTCTTTAGTCATGATATTTCATCACAGTAATGCAACCCTAAGACACAGAGAACACAACATCATTAATAGAAGAATTAAAGGCAGAAGAAAGATTCCGTTTTACCTAAATTAATCTGAAAACTTCAACTTAATTCAAGCTGAAAACATGATTGCAGCTTTATTAGCAGCAGAGCAGTGTGGGCCCCTGGATTTCGGGTCAGCAACAGAAGTGTGTTTCCAGCATTGGCAGTAAAAGCAGAACAGGCTAGCGGGCTCCAGCCCAGTTGTGAGCAGCTTTCTTGGTCTCCAGGCAACTTTTTCTACTCCAGTGTATTCTGTCAGTCCTCTCTACACTTTGGAACTGGTTCATGCATTCAACCCTTCTCTGCTTGAAAGACCTTGAATGGTTTCCAGGTTGCTTTGCATCATCTGGACTAGACATTGGTTGGTACAGAGAACAAATGATGCCCTGGCCTGAATATCTGTGTCCCTCATAATGCATTGCCAAAGCCCTAACTCCCAACATGACTGGGAACATGGGAGGTTACTGGGGTTCGTGAGGTCATGAGTATGGGCACTTTGTAAAAAGAGATAGTGGTGGCTCTCACATTCTCCAGTGAGTACACAGCGAAATGTCATTCATCCGTAGGATACGGAAGAAGACTTCATAATGCCTGCTCTGTCAGCATCTTCATCTTGGGCTTCATACCTTTCAGAACAGTGATAAATAACTCACTGATGGTTCAGCCAACCAGTTTACATTTTACATTGCAGCCCAGGCTGACTGAGGCATCAGGCAATAAAATATAAATGCCCCAATCCCTGTGTTGGAATTCAAAGTTCCCAGAATGTAACTACAGGCAGAGATGAGGTCTTTCTAGAAGAGGCTGAGTGAAAACGAGGCCTTTAGGAAACAGCATCCTCCATGGTCTCTGCATCAGCTCCTGCCTCTCAGTTCCTGCCATCTTCCATGGTCCCTTCATCAGCTCCTGCCTCCCAGTTCCTGCCATCCTCCATGGTCCCTACATCAGCTCCTGCCTCCCAGTTCCTGTCATCCTCCATGGTCCCTTCATCAGCTCCTGCCTCCCAGTTCCTGCCTTGCTTGAGTGTCTGTCCTGACTTCCCTCAGTGATGGAAACTGTAAGCTGAAACAAACCCTTTCTTCCCAGGTTACTTCAGGCCATGGCATTTTTTATCATAGCAGTGGAAACCCTGGGACGGTCTTCTCTCTTCAGATCCCGTTTGTTTTATTTTGCCTGTTTCACAAGAGGAGAAACAGCCTTTTGTTTTGTTTTACCTTTTATTTTACAAGTGTAAAGTCCAGATGAAGAACTAAACAGTTATCCCAGGAACTGGATTAATGTAAAATGTTTAAATAATTCAGGTCAAATGGCTCCTTTATTTCCCTTAGCAATTCTTTATCATTCCACATAGTTGCTTCTCAGACTTTGCTCCGCAGGCATAGTCCTTCATCAGTTCTCAAACAAGGTGATACTCAAAAGCAAACTTCCAAAGGAAACAAAGCAAACTTATGATGAAATCATGACCAGGAAAACACCCATACCCAAGAGAAATGCTTGGTAAATCTGAAATGCATTAATAGATAAGGTTACAAATCATTAGTAATTGCAATGTCCAAGATGTTAAGCTACTTGTAACAGACCTTAGAATAAAGTGAGGCTGAAGAGACAATTTTTAGTAAATAAAAATAAAAATAAACTAAAAGTTATATTATAATGAGAAATATTTTTAAGATGTATTGATCTTTATTTCATGTGTATGACTGTTTGGTCTCCACATCCGTCCATACACCATTTGCATGCAGTGCCCACAGAGATGGGAAGAGAGTATTGGGTCCCCTGGAACCTGAGTTCCAGATGGTTGTTAGCAACATTGCGAGTGCTGGGAACCAAACCCAGGTCTTCTGCAAGAGCACTAAAAACTTTTAACTCCTGAGTCATCTCTCCAGCCCCCATATATGATCTCTTAAGAGAACAGGAAGACACACGAGTTAACATTGGCAACAGAGCCAAATGGATCCTAAAGTCAATCTCCCCGAATGCTGGGCTAACTGCACAATGTGTATGTGTGCACACCACCATTTCTCCATACTGTCAAGTAAACCTCCAGAGAGAATTTAGTAACTCTGGGAAGAAAATTAAAATATTGGCCCCTGGCAGAGATAACTGGCCCAAACCTTGTCCTTCAAGTGTGCTGGAAAACAGGTCATCCTTTTGTAATTCTGGCTTCTTATGGTTTCATTATGAAGGCAAACATCCTTTAACAAGGCTTTTGTGGGGGAGAGTCACAAACAAGGAAAGAATATCAGAATTTAAATGGTTTTGTTTAAAAAAAAAACTCATAACGTCTGGTTGTAGCATGTCATACTCAAAAACACCAGCATTCAAGAGGCTGAGGCAATCGTGAGCTTGGAACCAGTCTGGGTTGCAGTGTGATACTCTGTTCTTAAAAAACAAAAAGAAAAGAAAGAAGACAGAAGAGGAGAGGATGGGGCAAGAAGAAGAAACAAAAATTCTCACATACACCCTTCCTAGCTGGTGGTCCTTGGGATAGTCTTTGGGTTTGGGAGCATTGGTACCCATGGAGATGCCTACTCCATGATCTCTCAAACCTGGGTGATGGCAAGGAGTGGGCAGGGAAACCAACGCAAAGAAAAGCCAATGAGGAAGAAATAAGCAACAATCCACGGCTTCAAAGAACTAGAATTTTCATACCGGTTTATATCTCACTGGCTTTTACAAAACAATTTTTTCAAACTTTCTCACAGCATTTTTTATACAGATACACAACACCTCTCTAACAGAAACTCGCCGATGTCAACATCCCAAGTGCTGGGTGCCATGTAAGACTTATTGATCAGCATCAGAATCCCCCAGGTTAATCACTTCCATGTTTTCCATCTCAGTGTTCTCAGCTGTGGGCAGGGTTTCGCCTGAACCGCCCTTCTCGGCTGTGGGAGGGGCTTCGCCTGAGCCGTCCTTGTTTTCTGGCGCCTTCTGTTCAGTCTTCTCCCAGGTAGATGCCAAAGGTTTGTTGAGGGTTTCAGGGAGCTTCAGCGACAACAGTCCACTCAGTATGGCCAGGATCCCAAACAAAACCTAGAAGAAATGTTACAATAAATAAATAAATAAATAAATAAATAAATAAATAAATAAATAACAAAGATAGTAAGTGACACACAAAAAAGAAATGGACCCTTCTGAGAATAAGAACTTACTGGACCCTTTTCTCAGGGGGCAACAGAGTTGGGGCTGACATTAAAAGTTAGTGTCTTTGGGCCCTTGCTGAGGTCTTTAGGCTACTTGTGCTTGGGTGGGAGTTCATTTTAGCATCATCAAGACTTAATCTCAGTTCAGTCATTCACAAACCACGGAGGGTTTCTGGCCAAGAAGCGCCAGCTCCTATTTGCATTAGTTCCCTTGCAGGCTCTGTCTTAGAAGCTGTGGCAGAGAAAAAAAAGCCCCTGGATTTCTTTCTAGACCCCAGAGTGTACAGAAACCAGGTGCTGAGCCCCGAGTTCATCGGCCCTGCCGTATCATCCAGGGTTTGGGAGTTCCTGACCCCTGGAAAAAGACCACAGACTTAATCCAATTATAATTAAAGGATTTATTGATTACTGCTAGCAATCTCTGCGCCAAACAAGGTTGCCAAGAGAAGGTGGGGGGGGGGGGTGAGGGAAGGGTTTTTAAAGGCGACAAACACAAAAACACCTTGCGTATCCACTCAAGCAAGTCAAAAGCCGTTTTACTCTGCCAAGATTAGGTAGTCAGGCAACCTGAATGTCTGCATAAGCAGGTTACAGAGCCAAAAAGCAGTCAACCATAAGATAACAAGCAGATGGTCACGGCCGAACATCTCTGGGTGCGGGTCACTGAGTCAGGGTTCCTGGGAATTTGTCTTTAGGGGATGGAGTCAGAGACAAACAGGTAGTGGGTACCAAGCTGGATGGTGAGCATAAAATAGAGTCTTTTTAGCCATCACACCAGTAAATGATGAGGAAGAAGGACAAATGCATAAACGAAACTTACAATGAGTTAGAACCTCCAGAGATTAGGGGGAGAGAAAACAAAGAGAGTGAAAATGAATCTCCTCGCCGCGCGCATGGCACTGTGAGGAAGTGCGCAGCCGGTTTCCCGGAAAAGTTCAATGTTTTTGAGATGGTATCTCACTGTTCAGTCTAGGCTAGTCTCAAATCCACAATCCTCCTGCCTACACCTCCAGAATTCTGGAATCCTAGGCAAACTTCCTCACCATGCCATGTAGCAATAATTGTAGGCCAGACAGCAGACAAGCCCCAAGTCCCCAATTCTTCTTCCATCCTGCTGCCCCCAAAACTCATGCTAACCCACAAACTTCAAAAACACCCCAGCAGGCTCCTACCTCTCCAGCTTCCTGGTCGGACAAACCCCTCCATGCTAGTCAGACTCTAGTCCCTCACTTACCCCTCGGCCACCTTGTCACCCTCCAGTAGTCCTCCCTCCTTCCCACCTTCACGTGACCATTTCCTTCCTGGTGGCTGTTACCCACTCTGCTTGGGTTCCTGTCACTTGGCACCTCTGGGATCTCGTGTAAAGCGACTTAATATCCGGGCTCCTCGGTTTCCTTGTCTGTAAGATGGGACTAATGACAGCACCCGCTGGGGCTGATGAAACAGCTCAGTCAATAAAGTGCCTGTCGCACAAGCAAGAGGACTGGAGGGCAGATCCTCAGCGCACATAACAAGCCAGGCGGGGTAGCAGGCACCCATCATTCCAGCCCTGGGGAACTGAAGACAGCTGGATCCCTGGACCACTGCCCGGCAGCCTAGGTGAGTCAGTAAGATCCAGAGAGGGACCGTGTCCCAAAACACAACGCGGAAAACCAGCAAAGTGGCTCCACAGGTAAAGGTGCTTGCCACACGAGGCTGACAACCTAAGCCCAATTTCTAGAACCCACATAAAGGCCGGAGGAGAAAACTGGCCCTATAGAGCTGCCCTTTGACCTCTGCACACAGGCTGTGGTGCTTGCGCCAGTCTGCACACATCATACGCCCACACTGGCTCTTCTCCTGGGATCCCTCCAGTCCTTACAGTGACTCTTCCTGGCCTCAGACACACACCAGGCCACCACGGACCACCAGAAACTGTGGATATGTGACTTTCCCATTCTTCTAGACTATTTGACATCTTCCCAGGCTCTGTTCAAGTTATTAGCCACAGTACCTATGCCCGGTGCACCTTTCCCTCAAAACTTCTGCTTTTTTGTTCCTTGTGCCTGGTGTGCGTGCGTGTGTGTGTGTGTGTGTGTGTGTGTGTGTCCCTTTATACAGACACGTCCCTTTCTGCAGGAAGCCTCTCTGAACCTAGCTTGGGTTAGTGGCTCACTCCCATGCCCCGTGCTCCAGCTATATTTCTGGCAGGCAATCTTAGCTCTTCTACAGTCTCCACCGACTGGAAATCTTGGGGTACAGGCTGTCTCTTTCATTCTTGCTCTGTTTTACCTAGCAGGGTGGTTAGTTTAGCATCAACACTGAAGATCCAATTGCTGCCTTCTCTGCTCCCTGCCCACCCAGAAGTACCTCCTCCACCACATACCACCAACGTGCACAGGACCAAACCACAGACGGAACTCTCTGAAGCTGTGAGCTGAAGTAATTCTTTCCTCCCTTAAAAACAGCAGCAACAACAACAGCAGCAGTAACAATTTGCCAAGTGAGCCTATGAGCACAGAAAAATGAATTCATTGGTCACCCTTTATTTGATTAAGTAATGGCCAATAACACAAGCACCAAAACAAGTGATCCTCTTCGAAGGAGAAAATAAAAGCTTCTCAGCTGGTGTTTTAGTGAAAATACTGGCTCCCCAGCCAATTTTACATCAATGAACAAACTGAATGGGAAAAGCAATCAAGCTGTAAAACTCATCCCACAGAGCAGGCAGAATCTATTGTACCCACACAGGCACATTCGCAAGAGGCTCCGTAAACACTGCTGAGTCCCTGCAGCCAGACACTGTCTAGGAGAAGGGAACTGACCCTCAGGACAGGAAGGGAAGGGGGAACTGACTGCATCCACATTCCCTTTGGCACCAATCTCTTGCTTGGTTGACTTAATGTAACAGAGACACAGTGTGTGGGCTGGAGTCCGAACTCTATGTCTTAGTCAGTGTCTATTGCCGTAAGGAGACACCATTACCAAGGCAACTCTTATAAGAGAAAGCTTTTAATGGGGGCTTGTTTAGAGTTTCTGGTGACACACATCTTCCAACAAGGCCATACCTACTCCAACAAGGACACACCTCTTAATCCTTCTCAAGTACTGCCACTCCCTGATGACTAAGCAATCAAACAATGAGACTTTGAGGGTTGTTCTTATTCAACCCACCACAATGGCCCCCATAGGCCTGAAGCTGTGAGAGCTCCCCTGCAGGCTTTACAGCAGGCAGGGATAAAGGATCAGAGTGAGGTAAGAATAAAACTCGGCTCAGGCCAATTTTATTGTAGCCAGCACTGGATCTGGACTCTAGAGCCTGGCCCAGATCAGTTTAGCCACATTTATGTACAACCACAATTTTGAGGGAAAAAGTATTCAGATAACAATTAACTTAGTCCCATGAGTGGAACAACACTTAAGAAATGTTTACACTGACATTCTCAGCAAAGCACATACGCTCAAGATAAGGGTCTAGGGAGAATAACTGAAGTAAACAGAATGCCTGTGGGAGTCAGGACTGGCCTGGCTCAAAGATAACGTATAGGTCACTTCGGCTTTTGTAAAGCACAGGTGACATCACTTGTAAGAATGGGTTTATGGTCTAAAAGCAATGCCTTGAGATTTAGGGCAAAGGGTCTAGGATAAGTTAAACCATAAATTCTGGAAGATATGGGCAGAGCCTGTCTCATCAGCAGGTTGTAAAACTACAGCATTCCTGGCATTCCAGGATGATCAGCTCCATCATGCTCCACTGAAGAGGAGCTGTGTGTTTAACCTTCCTGGCTTCTCCAGAGCTTATCTGTGTGCACAAGGCATTTTGCCTCTACGTGTAGCCATGCCACAATATAAAAACTCATTCAGTCCAACTGTAAAAGTTCCCATAGTCGATCCCAGTCTCAACACTCAAAGCTTCTTCTGATACTCATGGTAATCTGTAACCTCACACACATCAAAACCAAGAAGATCACATACTTTTAACATATAATGGCACAGGATATACATTATCATTTCAAAACGGAGGAGAGGGAGCATAGTGAGGAAATACTGGACCAGAGCAAGACTGGAAACCAGCTGGGCAAACTGCACACTCTGTATCTCTATGTCTGATGTCAAAAAGCTCTTTGGAACCTCCTTCTAACTTTGCTCACTGTAATGCGCCTTTCTCTTGGGCTGGTTCTACTCCCTATTAGCAGCTTTCCTTAGAAGGTATTCTATGGCTCTGGCATCTCCAACACAATCCAGGATTCACCTTCACAACTGCACCTCATTCAAATACATTTTCATCAGTTTCTATCTTAGACAATTACCTTCACTGTTTAAACTTTCATTTAATTCCTTTTCACAAGTTGGAAAACTTAGCTGGGTGGGGTCTTGCTCTGAAGTCACCACTCCCTTTATTCCATTTAGCATTGGGCTTTTCTTTAAACTTTTTATCTCTTTGAGTACTGGACTTAGCTCCATTACCCTTCCTGGTGCTCCTTTTCTCCTCAAACTGTACATTTTGTATTTTTCCTTGCTCAGTTTGCTCCTTTTCTTTATAGAGCTACTTAAGAATGGTCACTAACAACCATGAGAAACAGTCAAAACAAGGCTGTCTTGAAATCTCCTTTGCCAACACCATTAATCCAAAACTCTCCTATTTATCCTCAGGCAGCCACATTCTTCACCAAAATATCACAAGAAAAGAAACCACTCACTAATTTTCTTCCCATCTGAAACCTCTTGAACTGGGCCATTATAATATGCATTGCTGTTGTGGAATACTGTTTTAAGATGTATTGCATTTGTTTCTGCTGCAGAATATTTAATGATGCAAAGTTGTGTTGCTTACTTTTACGTTGCTTTTCTTTAACTCTATGAAGCTGTGTTGCTTTGCCTGTCTAAAACACCTGATGGGTCTAATAAAGAACTGAACAGCCAATAGCTCAGCAGGAAAAAAAGGGATAGGCAGAGCTGGCAGGCAGAGAGAATAAATAGGAGGACATCAAGGGGCCAGCCACCCAGCTATACAGTAGGCTACAGAGTAAAAAGTAAATAAAGGTATATAGACTAGAGAAAAAGAAAAGCCCAGAGGCAAAAGATAGATAGGATAATTTAAGCAAAGCTAGCTAGAAATAAGCCAAGCTATGACTGGGCATTCATGAAAAAGAATAAGCCTCCATGTGATTATTTGGAGCTTGGTGATGGGCCCCAAAAGAGCAAAGAGAAAAGAATAAGAAAAAACCAACTACACATTGCTCTCAGCAACATTGTCTTCCAAACTCCTACTAGTGTAGCCCATTAAGCCCTACTTAAAATGTCCAATTGCATTCCTAATCCAAAGTCCACATTCTGCAAGCAAGCATCATGATCAGGCCTGTCACAACAATATCCCAACTCCCTGGTACCCACTTCTGTCTTAGTCACTGTTCTATTGTTATGAAGAGACACCATCACAGTGACAGCCCCTATAAGAAAAAGTGTTTAATTTAAGCTTCTTACAGTTTTGGAGACGTGGTCCATTATCATCATGGTGGGGAGCAGGTGGCACACAGGCAGACATGGGGCTGTAGAAGCAATTGAGACTTCTACATCCAGATCTTTATGTAAGCAGCAGGAAGAGTGAGACATTGAGCACCTCAAAACCCATCCCCAGTGACAGGCTTTCTCTAACAAGGCCACACCTCAATCCTTCAAATAGTGCCACTCCCTGATGACCAAGCATTCAAATACAAGAGCCTATAGGAGCCATAAAGATGGTTATTTTTGCCAGACAGTGGTGGCGCACGCCTTTAATCCCAGCACTCGGGAGGCAGAGGCAGGCGGATCTCTGTGAGTTCGAGGCCAGCCTGGTCTACAAGAGCTAGTTCCAGGACAGGCACCAAAAACTTCAGAGAAACCCTGTCTCGAAAATCCAAAAAAAAAAAAAGGATGGTTATCTTTTTTAAATCTTTTACTCTCTGGGGGCCCACCAACCAGCTCCCAAATAAACACACACAAAAACTTATTGTTAACTTTAAAAACATAAAAGAATGCAACACATCTTTGCATCATTCAACAGATGTTCCACAGCCTAAACAAATGTCACATACCTTTAACTCATACTCTACCACAGGGCTATCTTATTCAGGCGGCCATACTCTGGCTCCTTTATGATGACAGACCTAGGTTAATAATTATTTTCTGCAAGTCTTTCTCCTTGCTTGTAAAGGAAGGAAACAATATGTCCATTTTACACAAAAATTAGCATCAGCAAAGCACATAAAACTAAGTCCACCTAAGCATCTGTTAAATGAAAGATGCTTTTTATTCTACAGCCCTTAAAATGCCCTTGCAAATATCCTCCTGATGGAGGAAGGTCATTGGTTAAATAAAGAAACTGCCTTGGCCCTGATTGGTTAGAACATAGGTGGGTGGAGTAAACAGAACAAAATGCTAGGAGGAAGAGGAAGTGAGTTCAGACATCACGCAGCTCCTCTCAGGGCAGACACACGTGATGAAGCTCCGACCCAGTATGGACCTAGGCTAGAATCTTCCCGGTAAGCGCACCTAGTGGTGCTACACAGATGATTAGAAATGGGCTAAATTAGTATGAGAGAATTAACCTAGAAGAGGCTAGATAGAAATGGGCCAAGCAGTGTTTAAATGAATACAGTTTGTGTGTTGTTATTTCGGGGCATAAGCTAGCCAGGCGGCCGTGGTGCTAGGGACGAAGCCCCGGCCGCTCTTATTACAACATCCTCCCATACAATTATTTAGTTTTTTGTGTGAATTTATAGCAGTTTGCTTTTATGAATTTGTCTGTCTTCTTTTGTGAGTCTGGCTGCTTGTTTTAAAGGATATTTTGATCTCCCTCCCCTCCCTCTTTCCCTCCCTCCCTTCCTCTAAGATACAAAGTGCTAGCTTAAAGGAGATGCTTTCACAAAACCCCGAGCCTTAATATCCCTGAACACCTCTGCACACCAGGTGGCCATAGTCTTCATTTTTCTATAAACAAGTCCTCTTGGGTCTTATTGCACTTGAAACTTGCATAGCTAACTTTATTCTAGTCTGTTCTGGCAAGCTATCAATGACTTCAAAATCACTTTGATCACTAAGAGCATGGTACTTAGTGTAGTGTTTCCTGTACCACTGTAATTGTGGGCATTGATTTTCACCAACATGGTGTACTGCGTAATTCTCATCGCTTCACCACTAGACTGGGCAATTATTGGCAGGAATGACCAATTCCACTTAACTCATCCGATCGTCTTCATGATTAATTTTGTACCCTAGCAAATGCTTTTCACTCTGCACAATTTGGAGCTTAGAAGTAGCTCATCTCCCTTATCATGCTTTCTGTGCCAGCCACTTTCCTTTAATATTTAAGTACAGGATAGTCCCCAACCAAGAGCCACTGCCCATGTATCCAGAGTAGAAGAAAGGCGAGCCACAGTGACCAAAGCTATTTCTCAACCTCAGAGTCATCTGGTCAAAGAGGCTGGGCTCCAGTACCAGAAGCAGACCGGACTGAGCATTTGCTCCCGGGAGGTGGGTGACACTCCAAAAGGCCATTGATTCCCAGAGAAAAAAATCCACATTCCACTTGTGCATATAAGAAGACACAGGTGGGACTCCACACTGTTTTCTTCTGAGGTCACTCTAGTGTTTCTTACAAAAATATGTTAGTATGGAGCTGAAGAGAAAGCACAGTCAACAAAATGTTCTCTACACACACACAGACTTCAATTTGCTCCTGAGAACCCACACAGAAAGGCTAGAGGTATTAGGGCGTGTTTGTCTTCCCAGCACTGGGGAGGCAGAGATGGACAGATCCATGGGAGCTGCTGCCCATCCAGCCTAAACTACTTGGTATTGCCCGGGTAATGGGCAATAACAGCCTCAAAGATGAATGGTTCCTGAGGAACACGTAAGGGTGTCCTCTGGCCTCTGCACACATATGCATGCACACACGTACACCACACATACACATACACACACACACACACAATGGGATAACTAAAAGGCCATGTCTACGTGTGCTTGAGGTCACTATCCTTGACTAAAAGTATAAGACAGGAGGAGGATGGAAGTTAAATTGCTGACCAGCTCCAATGATATCCAGACAGAATAGTCACAATGCTAGCAACAACATGTGTTAGCCTGGAAGAGAGGGGAGAAGTTAGCAGAGTGTAGGAGAGGCTCGTCGGAATCCTGGAGAAAGGAGCAGGCAGAAAAAGAAGTGGTGTTTTAAAAGGCCGAGGAGTGTAGAGGAGCAACTGCAAAGAGCATCTGGGGGAAAGAGACCATTATGCTGAGAGTCCCAAGTCCCTGGGATGCAGTGTCGTGCACCACCGTACCTGCTCTCCGTCCTCCCCAGCTCCATATTCCTCCTGATTGGAAGGGCCAGGGGCACCCAGGTATGATCCACCCACTTCCCAGCCTCTCTGTTCCTCTGTGTGACACTGAACACAGCTGTTCTCCCTCTCCAAACACAAGTCAACAGCTCACACTGCCAGGGCCACAAGAACTCAAGAGGGTAGCCTCGTCCATGAAAAGCCTCTCAAGGCACGGCAGGGAGCAGGCAGCCTCCAAGATTTTCCCAGAGCAAGAGGCCTACTATGGGAGGGCAGAGACAAGGTTTGAGCTAGGTAGTGGGGCAGACGCCTGAGAGCTAACACAAGGCAGAGCTCCTCCCTCCGAAGTGCTGGTGGCTCCAGGCTAGGGGCAGAGTGGGGTGAATAATAACTCAGAGGGACTGAAGACAGTCAGGCACACCCACTTCCCTACTTACCCACTAGTGAGCTCTCCTGTTTCAACAAAACTCCATTATACAATGGTTATAATGGTCTCCAAAAACAAAACCAGAAATGGCAGAATCGGCTACCCTGTCTCTCTGCTATCCCAGAGTCTACTGGATGCCCCGCCTCTCTGCTATCCCTGTGTCTATTGGTTGTCCCATCCCACCTCTCGGCTTTTCCGGGATCTATTGGCTGCCCCGCCTCTCGGTTATCCCAGTGTCTAGACAGTGATAAGGACCTGTGGCAGGACGATCCAGACTTGGTTGGTGAAAGGGATGATGAAGCTTGCCATTCGTGACACCATGCTGCTGCTCCCCACAGCCAAACACCTGAAAACACCAGAAGAATTAAGACACTGGTAGCAACAGTGGAAAAGCAAAGCAAAGGGGTGCCGAGGATGATGGATTCACCACTTGCCACCCCCTTCTCACTCTCCCACAATGAAAAGAAACAATAAAATTCGGAAATAAGTCAGATGTTTCCCAAGTCAGCTATGACTTCTACCTTCATTCTGTGAAACAATTGTGTATATGAGCATGTGTGGAAATAACCAGGCTAGCTAAGGATAAAACAATTATGTTTTATTTATTATAAGGGGAAAACTCACTAAACAGGAAACGACAAATCCAAGCACAGCAATGTCCCACAGGAAAAGGTGCAGAGAGGGTGCACATGGAGGTGCACACCTTTTTTTACCTGGGTCCCAGCAAAGCCACACCTTAACTAAGACCCGCCTCTTAAAGGTTACTGGTTAACAAGGCTTCCCCCATCAAGCATGCATGTAAGAAAGGCATAAATAATCTGTTGTTTAAATGAGGCCCATAGGTATACAGACCCAGATTAATGTCAAGGACTAGACAGATTTGTTTAGGGTAGGGTATGGTAACTTGAAAGAACAAAATATTTGTCTATAGACTGCTCTATTAATGTCAAACAAACCTTTGAGATTTTATTTTTTGAAGAAGGCAGGTGTTTGATCCCCTGGAGCTACAGTTATAATCTGAAGTTGTAAGGGCTGATGTACAGGTTACCCTTTGACTCAGGATATAACTCAAGAGGACAATGTAGAAAAGGTACTATAATTTCTGCTGGGTCTATTCCTGATAATTGACAAAGTCTCAATTTTCCTTTTAGAATTAATTCAGAGACCTTTTCCATATAAATTTTTAAGTTTTTACTTGCTTTATGTGGTAAAAAAAGATCCATTCTAAGATAATATCTTCCCTTTGTCTTAAAGTTTCTGTAGGGGAATGTTTGGAGGGAAATATGACCATAATGCAGTTAAGATTCAGACCCACATGATTCACGTGTGCCTCCAATAATTTCTTTTCAATGAAAGCCAGTTCTCTCTCAGCTTGGTAATTCCCTGGGACAATGTGAGTCTTTGTCACCATCTAAGGTTTTGATTAAATGAATTATTTGATGAGGTTTTATTCTAGAAGTGGGCCACAGATTGGAAATGTCTTCTATCAAACTTTGGAAGTCATTAAGAGTCTGCAATAGATCTCTTCTAATTTGCATTTTTTGTGTTCTAATTTTCTGTAAACCTATTTTATAACATAGATCATTGATAGAATCTCCTCTTTGTATTTTTTCAGGAACAATTTTTAATCCCCAATGAGGCAAAATTTTCATTACTTCTTCAAACATTCTTTCTAAAGTATCTACATTTGAATCAGATAGCATAATGTTATCCATGTAATAGTAAACTATAGACTCAGGAAATTGCTTACGTATGGTTTCCAATGGCTGACTCACAAAATATTGGCGTAAGGTGGGGCTATTTAACATTCTCTGTGGGAGAATCTTCCATTGATATCTTTTAGCAAGCTGAGAATTCTCATAAGTAGGCACTGTGAAGGCAAATTTTTCTCTGTCCTTTTCTTGTAAAGGTATAGTGAAAAAGCAATCTTTTAAATCAGTTGCTATAAGAGGCCATCCTTTAGGCAATAGGGAAGGCAAAGGAATTCCAGATCGCAGAGGACTAATTGGTTGAATCACCTTATTAACAAGCGCTTAGATCTGTTTTCCATTTTCCAGATTTCTTTTTAACAACACACACAGGAGAATTCCAAGGACTGGTTGAGTCTTCAATAGGCTGAGAAGCTCATTGCTCCTGTACCAGCTATTCTAAATCCTGAAGTTTCTCTATTGTTAAAGGCCATTGTTTAACCCATACAGGTTTTTCTGTCACCTATTTTAAAGGTAGAGCCGTTGGTACCTCTGAGAGTTTGCCGGTTATTGTTCTGTGGCCATTCAGGCAGTACATAACCATAGAACAATAACCTCAGCCTCTTCTCTCCAAAAACTCTTCCACTAAAGCTGTGGATCATGGCCTAGTACAGCTGAGACTAGATGAATCCAATCATGTGGAGTAACCTTATTTCTTGAAGCCCTTGTTTTTACCAACTCCCTCACATATGGTGAATGTATGCTATAAGATACTACTGCTTGCTTAACATCTTTTAGATTATACATATAGGTTTCCATTTACATGCTGTATATCCTTTTGGGTATTGAGTATTTGGTGGCTTTTCAGAGGTAATAACAGCATGAGTAGCCAAAGCTCTTGGTAAGTCATCTCTGAGTCTGAGAGGTACTAGTGATGCTCAATCTTTACTATTGCCTTTTGCCTGTGCCACCTCTCCTTGCTTACCTGTTCTGACAAGTTCCTCAATTGATTCAAATCTTTTTATCACCATCTTTTATAAAGTCTGAATCTCTTGACCTGTGGATATTTCTAATGATTTTATCAAATCAACTAATTTCTGGTACTCATTCTGCACACATGTCCAACTTTTGACATTTTTCCACCCTTAGAGAGAATGGCATGTAGATTGCCTTTCAGGAGGGATGGTCTGTCTCCTAGCTTGTCATAACTTTTTCACAGATTTTCATTGTCAATTTCAACAATATGACTCCTTTTGGATAATCTCTCAGTACCATTCTATAAGGTTTCATAATCCACTGATATGGATTGAATTTTATCTGTCAGATTATGGTTATCATTTTCAGTGGTATGAACCCTTCCATCCAACTTCTCATTACTAGTCTATAAAGTCTGTATCATTTCTAAAAGTTTCTCATTCTTGACTTGTATCATTTCTTTAACGATACATTAGGAATTATAAAAATGATAACAGCTATGGCTAAGAATGTGTAAGTCCCAGGCAGGTCATACACCTCTCAGAATTCCAACCATAATAGAAACAAAAAGGTTATTAAATTCTTGGATGGGGATATATCTGTAATTATCTTAGAAGTAGTTTTCAAATTTCAAAAAATATATAGTTAGCAGATGGCTTACTTCTGTTAAAACACTGGTTTAGTTGAGACTTTTAAGGTGTAATAATAATGTAGGCCAGAAAAACCTGAAGATTTTCTAAGCAGAACTAAAAACCAAACTGAACAGAATTTTGTTAAAAAGAATTGGACAGGGCAGCCATGTAGCAAGCAGTTGCACATGGATTGCAATAGTCAGGGGAAGCTATGGTAGCCACATGAGAGCCACACACACGGGGATGGGGGCAAGTCATGGGACTACAGGAGCCACAGAGGCTGTAGGAAGTCATGTGGGTGCCCTATGGGGTGGCAGCAAGGACAGGTACAGCAGTAGAGGAAGCAATGCCACGGTGGATGGGAGCTAGGAGCGCTAATGTTCCTCCCAAATCCAGGTGGCTAGGTTTGGGTTTCAATTCCTAGAGCTGAAACTGCAACCCCAGCTCCGGCCTGGGCTGGTAGCTAAAAAGTCTTAGGTCAACAGCTTTTTCATAAATTAGTGCCCTAAACGTTGGCCACCAAATGAGAGAAATTGGGATTCAACCTGAAGATCTGAAAAACAAAGCAGCCAGTCACTGGCTCTTACCTCAACCTCAGTCTGAAATGGTGACCCTGCCTCAAAGAATCTCAGAATGAGACTGTGTCTGGCAGCTGTTTCCTCCCATCTTACATTCCTCTCTAAGGCTGGGATTAAATGCATGCATCACTTGGATTAAAGGCATGCACCACCCAGTTTCTATTTCAAACTAGTGTGGCTTCTTGGATTAAAGGTGTGTATCACACTTCCTCTTCTGTAAGGCTGAGCAGTGGGGTTGTTTTACTCTCTGATCTGCAGGTGAGCTTTATTTATTAAAATACAAATGAAATGCCACTATAACAGAGAAGGAGAAGGGGTGACCTCTGCCAGGTTTTTAGTTTGCATAGACATGGTCAAAATAATTTTATAGAAAAAAAACGATGATATATATATTTCAGAATCATAAAAAAGGTAGAACCTGACAAAGCAGTGATCCAGGAACAGGTAACAACACTCACGAAGAGCCAGCATCCAAGAGCTAATATCTGACATTCCCAGCCATTAGATAAAGTTACTAAACATCCCTGAACCCTGGACTCACCCATGCCCAGACCTGTTTGTCTGGCACCTGTCTGCCTATCTTTTTGAAATTCCTAAATGGTCTGTTAGCAAAGGTAATTGTGGGGGATTGGATTTCTGTAAATTTGGCTGTTAGAACAAAGAGAAAACACTATCATTCTAACACCTCATGGAAGGTCATTTCATTGCCCGCACAGGAGAAAGTTACACTGCTGTGGTATTTTGGGAATGAAACTCATTTTGAAGGGAAGAATGCCATGATTTCACAAGATTTTTTGCAGAATTCACAGTGACTTATCCAAAAGACAAGTGTTCCTGCCGTTCTGCTGAACTTATGGGTTCTCCATAAGTTGTACACTTGTAGATCTGTCTAAGAATCTGTCTGCTGTACATTTACTGTATAATACTTGTGGCTCCAACAGTGATCAATAGGGGAGGGACCAGCCCATGATGGGTGGGGCCATCCCTGGGCTGGTGTCCCTGGGTTCTTTAAGAAGCAGGCTGAGCAGGCCCATGGGAAGCAAGCCAGTAAGCAGCTCCCTTCCATGGCCTCTGGATCAGCTCCTGCTTCCAGGACTCTGCCTTGTTTGAGTTCCTGTGCTGACTTCCTTCAGTGATGAACAGCAATGCTGAAGTGTAAGCCAAATAAACTCTTTTCTCCCCAACTTGCTTTTTGGTCGTGGTGTTTCGTCACAGTGATAGAAACCCTAACTAAGAAGGATGCCCAGCTCAGGAATTGAGAGGGGAATGAGAATTGAGCTGAGAACTAGCTTCATGTGCTATTTTAGCAAAGCATCTAGCTGCATTCTGCTCATGTTCTAAGAATTTATATGAGACCAGATGTAAAAATAATAGACTAATTCCATGACCGCATAACACTGAGTCGGTGGAAGGTTATTATTGGTTACTCTTCTGCAGATCTGTAGTTAAAATGAGCAATAAATAGAATAGAAAGTAATCAAAAAATATGCAGCTTAGAGAGGAAAATAACTCTAAGAAGCTTACACTTGTGGCCAGGGCATGTTCTGAGAAAGAGGCTGTATTAAAGAGATGCTGCCTGTTCTTCGCTGGAACAGGAAAAGTTACCTTGAGGGCAAGGCCCCCGTCCCAGGCTTGTGGACTGGGTGTGGACAGGGAGCCGCATGGCATTTCTGCCCCTGGAAAGCAACTGTCAGGGAAGTTTTCAACCAGCTTGAGCACGTGCAAAGGACTGGAACCGTGGTCCACAGCAGCCGGCCTCCATCCGCAGCTGGAAGCAGAACTTGGCAGTGCTGTTTCCATGACTCTGATTTTGGTACTGCTGGGCATGGGTGTTCATGTTTGCAGTCCCAGCATTTGGGGAGGAAGCTGAGGCAAGAGGATTGCCACAAGTTTAGCCCACACTGGGGTACAGTGTGAGAGTCTATCTCAAAGGACCACTGCCAACAAAAATCTTTTCTAGGTCATACACATCGGTAAATAACTAACGTATTAAAGTGTGACACTCTTCTGAGAATTCACACGTAAGTAGTTTCACAAGTAATCTTAAGATGTTCGGGAAGCCTACAGAACTGTGAAAGATGACTTGTATTAAATATTCACATACTTGGCTCTCCTACCTCTCTCCCTCCCTCCCTTCCTTGTAGCACGAATTCTAATTGGTATTAGTAATAAAAACCCAGAGTCAAATATAGGATTTAGTGCTGAAGCTAAGAGAAGCAGAGAGGCCAGTCACTAGACATTTCTTTTACCTCTACCAGTGCTCAAACTGAAAGGGTGATCCTGTCCTCAGACTATATCTCTAGACTCTGTCTTTACCAAACCTCAGACTGCAACTGTCTCTACCAAACTTCAGATTCCCCTTAGCTCCTGTCTCCTTCTGCCTTATCTTCCTCTCTCCACCCAGCCATATCACTCCTGTCTCCACCTCCCTAGTTTCTAGAATTAAAGGGTGTCTTATCCCAAGTGCTGGGATCATCTTTCCATAAGCTCTGTTTCTCTTTTATACCTATTCAATTTCATGTAGCCCAGGGTGGCCTTGAACTAACAGAGATCTGTCTACCTCTGTCTACCAAGTCTTGTGATTAAAGGTGTATGCCACCACTCCCTGGCCTCTAGTGGCTTAGCTCTGTACTCTGATCTTCAGGCAAGCTTTATTTGTTAAAACATAAATAAAATATCACTATACTTCCTTATTTCCTTCCTTCCTTTCTTCCTATTTTCCTTCTTTGGCAGGCTTATTTTTGAGGACATGTACCTGTGGCTGTAAATTAACCAACTAACTAAAAATAATATAAAAAATACCATCATATACTTAATGGCAAAGCCAGCCAACATGGTTTGTTTGGATTACTGTCTTTTTGCATATTATACACATTCTCTCAGCAGACACTGAAAGAACTCTGGGCTGGTGCTCTTAGGTTTTATAAGAAAGCAGCTGAGCAGAGGAAGCAAGCCAGTAAGCAGCCTCCCTCCATGGCCTCTGCATCGGCTCCTGCCTCGAGGATCCTCTGCTGTTTACATTCTTGTTCTTACTTCCTTCAGTGATGAACAGTGATGTGGAAGCATAAGCCAAACATACGCTTTCCTCCTCAAGTTGCTTTTAGGTCATGGTGTTTCTTCGAAGCCACTGAAAACCTGAGACATGCAACAACCCAGAATAAAGGAGCCGAGACAAATGGAGACTCCAGCACCTGACCAGAGCTTCCAAAGGACCTGTGTCGTTTTCATGGGAAATGGCGGGAAGAGTCTTCCAAGATCTGGAAGGGCCCTGGACTCCTGGATTGCTGAGACAGTCTCCAAGACAGCCAGTGACAACTCAGAATCACCTTCATACTTAGTTAGCATCCTGCTCTCCTCCTGGAGGGGCTACGGGTCTCCGGACTGAGATTGTGTATCAGATGCCTCAGAGGTTCTTATAGTGGGGGGATGTTCCTGATGAGGTAATCTTGGGGAGCCCAGGGACATGCTGTCAGGGGCTAAACATGTCCCCTCAAAATGCAGGTGCTGAAGTCCTTACTCTTCTCCCACACAATGTCTTAGACTTTGGAGACAAGGTCATTAAAGAAGAAGTTACGTTGAAATAAGGGATTCCAATTCAATAGAAATGATACCCCCATTAGAAGGCAGAGAGCCACCCAGAGTGGCCACAGAGCTCAGACCTTGTGAAGACATGGTGATAAGATGCCTGAGATAAGCCAAGAGTGGCCTCCAGTATCCGGACACTTTGACCGGAGGCTTCGTGCCTACTGAACCATGGGAAAGTGTCTACTGTTTAGCTACCCGCGCCCTAGCAAATTCATATGACCACCATCAGAACACCGAGAGGCACCTCTGAGAAAAACAGCCAGAGACAGAAGACACCTATTTTATTTGAGATTTGGTGTTAGGATAACAGTGTTACTTCATATTAATCCCTTAATTTCCTCGCTAATGAGTTTTAAACAATGCCTCGAAGTCAAAATTACCACCACCCTGTAATGTTCCCATAACTCAGAGCTCTGGTGGACCATCCACGGAAAGAATGCAACTGTATTTAAAGATGGGGGACCACCCACGGAAAGAGTGCCTGTACTTAAAGACAAACATGATGAAATCACAAAATGAAATGCAACGGGAATCCAACAAAAACCACGACCCCTTACCTTATGATTGTGGGATACAACTCCGCTGTGTACATGAAAAGGAAGGCTAATGCTGACCCTGTAGCAGTTTTGACAGCCAAAACCGCTGCTGTCTTCAAAGTCTTGTGACTCTGGGGGCACACAAGGGAAATATGACATCATCAAAATGACCTAAAACTTTCTTATTCCACCCATATGTCTTGTAACAACAAAGAGTTTTAATTTTCCTATTTGGATTTATTTTGTAAACTCAACTCAGACTGCAAAAGCTTTCTATCAGGAACCTTCAGGGAAATGGTGCCCTGCCATAACCCTGGAGGGACTGGAAACCTGTCAGGAAGAAGGCTTTGGGGTGAGAGTCACCTGAATGGTACGGATGGCTGGTACCAGCACCAGTCACTGACCCAGCAGATTGGAAGGAGCCCTCGGAGCACAGTGTGCATTTGGGGAAAGCACACCAGGTTTGTAAGTTATCTCCAAACACACCCGTTGGCAAGCTCCTTCAGTAGCTCTCACTCCCGGTCTCCGACCTATTCTCTGCCATCTCCAATGGGTTCCACTTCCAGGGTGGCTCATGAGGATGTCCATGGTCTGCACTCTCCTTTATCTGGTAGGTAGATGTCAAGTACTCTAACCTAAGGGTTCCTGTGTTCAGAATGGTAGCCCTGAGGCTGGAGAACTCTTTTGGGTCTTTGTTGTTTTTTTTTTTTCACTATTGTAGCCCTTCAAATTTTTATTTGAAACAAGATAGCCTTAGTATCACTTTGGCAGTAAGTATGTGTCTAAGAGGGAGATGGGAAGAAAAGAAAAGGTAGGGGGGAGGCAGGGGCAGCTCTCCCACCTGCCTCAGACATTGATGGGGGCATCTCCCCCCCCATGCTGCCACATGATAGATGAGTGATGGGGACAACTTACCCTTGCCCCTCTTGCAGAAGGCCTATGTTTGTTTCCCAGCACCCACATGGCAGCTACATGATGGAGGAGGGTCATCTGTCTATCTGTTGCTTTCATTGGTTAATTAATAAAGAAACTGATTGGCCTGATAGGTCAAAACATAGGTGGGTGGACTAGACAGAACAGAATGCTGGGAAGAAGGGAAGTGAGGCAGATGCCTCAGACAGACGCTATAGCTCTCCTCTCCAAGATGGACGCAGGTTAAGATCCTTCCCGGTAAGCCACCACCTCATGGTGCTACACAGATTATTAGAAATGGGTTAACCAAGATGTGAGAATTAGCCATTAAGAGGCTAGAACTAATGGGCCAAGCAGTGTTTAAAAGAATACAGCTTCTGTGTAATTATTTTGGGTGTAAAGCTAGCTGGGTGGCGGGACGCAGCCCATCGCTCCTACTACAGCTACAACCATTTGTAACTCTAATTCTTGGGAACCAGATGCTGTTTTAGCATCCCAGCACACCAGACATGTGCATAGTACACAGACAAACACACAGACAAAACACCCTTACACGGGAAATACAATAATAATAATAATGGCAGTACCAAGTGACTCTTTGGAGCCAAGTAGGACCTTCCTAACTCTGGCTAGCTCATCAGTACACCACACGAACTTCCTCTGAGCATATATGTAATTCATATTATGTTACGTCGTAAGGTTTGGGGTGCCTCTAAGACTGCTAGTGTCCCTGTTACTGTGGGCAATATTTGTTAAATGAATTGGTTCCTGTTTTGTTTCTGCTTGCCCAGTGCTGGACCACATGCCAAGCAAGCACAGTACCACTAAGCTACAGTCCCAATTAGCATGAATAAAAAAATCATTATTTTTACTATGTTGACATTATCTTCGAGGGAGAAATTCTCTTATAGGAAATATATTTAAAGTTGCGAGTTACTGTTTTATTTCTAGAAGTTTCCAGCAGTTGCTCTCTTTTCTTTCCTACTAAGAAATGGAAAGTTTTTGAGAATCTGCTAGATCCAAAGGCGGCTGCCCCTAAGCCAGCTCAGCCACCTTTGCAAAGGGATGGATAAAGCTCTCTCACGCCAACAGCGACTTCCCTGCCTGAGTAGTTTTACTCGTAGTAACTGTGTGCCAATCACTTGGAAGTTCAGTGATGTGAAACATTTGGCTCATTGGCTCTGGAAATTAGTCGTGTTGCCATGGAAGGATGCCACTTACGGCTTAAACTGACCTTCGTGCAATATGCAAAAGTTAAAATGCTTTGCTCTAAACATTGCTGCATTGTTATTCAATATTTTCTAAAGAAAATGATACAAACTATTCTAAAATATAGCTGTGGCAACCACAGTTTCCAAATCGGGGTTAAAATTCAGGCTCCCCTAGCACTGGCCCAGGGTCTTCCAGATGCCGTGGTGACTGTATGTACTGTGCTTCACCAAAATACGGGGTGGAAAAGCTTCTTCCATCGTGCCAAGGAGCCCCTCTCATTAACCTGCATTTTAAAAGATATGGTTTGGGGGTAGGGAGCGGAAGGGATGGCTCCGTGGCTAGAAATGGGTACTGCTCTTGAAGAGGACCCAAGTTCAAGACCCAGCACTGTCGGGTAGCTCAGGACTGCCTATAACTTTGACTTCAGAGGGATCCAGTGCCTCCAGGTCCCACAGGTACCATGCACATGCTTCCACATAGGCACTTATACACACACATTCATGTAATTTTAAGTAGTAAAATATAATTATTCAAATCCAAGTTTCTCGGATGATTGATGTGTGTTACACTCAAAATCACTGGTCGGCTATGGGAAAGGCAGCAGAAATGATGTGAACATTTGACTCACTGGGTCATTCAGATGTCCCCACGGCTCCTGTATTCAGGTTTCTGACTCTTAGGAAACTGGCCTGTATGTTTAGGCTAGATCCCACAACCCAGACTAAGCCACACCCTCCTGCAGCTCTCTCTGGGACAGAGTTCAAAGACAGTCTGCGCTGTCCCTTGGCAGCTCTCCAATCCTGGGTCTTGGCTCCCCCATGCTCCTTGGCACATACGTTATTGCTGAACTAGATCACATGATGGGAAAACGTCCTGCTACCTCTAGAAGGTTCTGAAAGCCAGCTTTATGCTTTGTTCAGGAGACTGGTCCCGAGATTTCTCGGGGGGGGGGCGGTCAAGAAAGTGCTCTGAAGAGCTGGAGACTCCTCTTGTCTCCCCGTACCCCATCATTTCTCTCTCTTCCTGTCTGTCTCTCTCTCTCTTCCTCCTGTCTGTCTCTCTCTGTCTGTCTCTCTCTCTCTCTCTCTCTCTCTCTCTCTGTCTTTCTCACAGTTAATGAAGGCCCTTTCTCCAGAAGTCTCCCCTTCCCTTTAAGGCCCTACCATGTTTATATGAACATACACTGTCCTGTTTCTATGTAATGCTCCACCTCCCACCCTGAAGCCCAGTTATGGCCTTGAGGTTCATCCATTCTAATAGGCCTCATACCTGAATGGGATTCTGTGCCAGCCCCCTTATTTGACTGCGTGGTGCTCTGCAGGGAACCACGGGGTTGGCCTGACCTAGCTGCCTTGAGAGGCATGCCTCATGGGTTTTCAGGTTAGAGTCCATGGCTCTTGGGGCACAGTGTGTCTCAGGACATCAGTCCTGAGAGACCAGTGTACTCCCTCGGGCAGTGAAGCACCCAGGCAGCTTTGTGTTTCTCTGTATGTTCCCTTAGTAGTCAAGGAAGCCTGGAAACTTGACAGGACAGTTGGTCTTTGACATTAATCTTGTGTACCTTGTGTGGCTTGCAAAGTTCATCGGATCCTGGCAGCTACAACTGTATTGATCCTGGCAATCGCCATTATGTTCTGTTTCTGAAAAAGGTTTAAAATGTCCATTGCTCTCAATAAAATTGTCACAGCCTCGGTTATGCTGTGGCCCTCCAACCTGACCTGATTCCAATTCCTCGCAGCCGTACCAGGTGGCGTTGGCCAGGTAAGCAAGTGCGGGCTCTTACAATGCTCTCCTTAGCTTATCGCTGACCGTGTGTCAGCTCTGAGAGGCCTATGGCCCTAGGCCCATTCCTCCCTCTCTGATTCACACTCCCTACAAATATGTAGTCATTCCCTTGCCTTCGTCCCTTTTGCTTTGCATTTCATTTACAGAACCTTGGCTCACTGTCTTCATCTCACGCTGCAGGATTCTTGCTGGACCCACCCTTGCTGAGTGTCTCAGGGAATGGTGTCGAGCGCCATTCGGTGGCCTGAGGGTAGAACGACTCAGTTGGCAGAGGGCTTGCTGGGCATGCGTGAGGCCCTGAGGGTCAGTCTCAAGCACTAGATACATCTGGGCATGATGGTGTAAGCCTGCAATCCTGAGACCGGAGGGTGAGGAGTTCAAGGTCGCCCTTGGCTCTATACTGAGTCTGAGGCCAGCCTGAGCCACAGGAAACAAAGTCCCAGAGTCCCCGGCAGATGGAATCAACCTCTCTCCCAGGAAACTGCTACATTTTTTAAAATACCACAGGCACCCTCTTTAGTGTGGGGGTTCCAACACAGTGTTTATATGAAGACAAAGAATGTGTTGTTTTTTTTATAAAGAAGACACCTTTAAATACTATCTCTTCTGTCTATGTGGCTGAATTGATCTTCACACTTAAAGACACTAGAAGTCTTTCCGTGAAACTACCACAGCCATTCCATAAACAAACAGAGTGACTCACCGGGGGCGTGGCCATGTACGCCACACTGATGAAGGAGGCCATCAAAAAGCAGGAGGCCACAGTGTATCTTCTTCCCACCCTATCCAAACAGATGCATATAAAGAAGTAGACGGGAATTTCCAAAGCACCTGTCATCGAAGCGAAGAGCGTGCGTGAGACTGTTGCCCAGACGCGGTCACCCCCACATCAGTCCACCACCCGGAAGGAGCCGGCAGCCCACTCCCTGCCTCCCGGCACTAATGAGCCTTGGCACAATGTCTAATGTTCTTCCTCGCTTGGGCAAAACAAAGTCTTTCCTGTGAAACCACTAGGCTGACAAAATCCACCGGAGCCTTTTACCAGCGCTGTCCTAGGAGCTGAGCTCACTAGGACCCTGTGTGCTGCCCAGAGACAACTTAGTTCAACCACCCCGATTCCTGCCATCAGTCTCTGCTCTCAAAAGTAACACAAGGTCAGTTTGACATAGTTATTGTCATGAGATGGGGTGAAATCAAACCAGTCCACCATAGATAAACACTTCGACAGCTCTTCTCGTCTGAAAAGAACGTGGGTCGTCATTACATTACAGCCAGTCGTCATAATAGAGGTCAAGACGCTTCCTCCTTTACATTTTAAACACTGCTGTCTCTCACTTCAAAACTATTTTTTTGTGGAACAATAAACTCCTAAACTTAAAAAAAATGTGATTTAAATTTTTGGCAAAATTAAAGCAGTAAGCTACTAACTAAAGTAAGAACTGAATACATTAATAGCAACTACTTCATATATAATATATATATATATGTTATATATAAACATTTTTTAAGATAGGGTCTCGCACATCTCCAGGTTAGCCTCAAACTCACTGTTTAGCCAAGGACAAGGATGACCTTGAACTTTTGATCCCCTGCCTTCACCTCCCGAGTGATGAAATTACAGGTGCAAACTACCAGACCCTTATTGATGTAAGGCTGGGCACGGAACCCAGGGGCTCCAAGTATGCGAGGTAAGGACTCTACCAACTGAGCTATAACCCGAATCCCCGTTTATTAGGTTTTAAACCTAAGATAAAGCCATTTAAAATCTAATAATCTCCTTGCAGCAGGATCTTTGTCTCTGATCTCTCTTTACTTGACTAAAATGAAAAAAAAAGCCCGAGTCCATAAATGTATAGATCCATTCATGCAAAAATCCCTTACCTTATAGGACCAAAGCTTGCCTCTTAGATCCAAAGTGTGAAACTCGTGGATATGGCTGTACCACGAAGCTTCCTAACCCCTCCATGGACACATTTGGCTATCCTTGGAGCTACAATCTGCCCTATCTAAATCATTCTAGCTTTTACTAAAATAGACAGGGCAATAGTAATAGTTGCTTGTAATGGAGTTCTTTTTACAAATTAAGGGCATATGGATGGCCTCAAGGCATATGATATCAAAAGAAAGGCAACTGACCCAGAACAGTGGGTAGTAAAAGATGTCTACAAGCCAAGCCATGGAGCATTTGTGTGCATGTAGGTTGAGACGCAAAGAAAGAGGGCTGAGTCTGTTCAAGCCAAACATTCTCGACTTTTTCTCTGGAAAGAACTACAAGTTAGGGATGAAGAAAGCAAGCCAGGAAGGAAAACAAGGAATTAAAAAAAAAGAGGAACTGAGCCCTGATCTATACATTTTTCCAGACAAATATGACTCTCGTCCTAAAGTATAATGACACTGAATGATATCACACTAATGCGGCCACCGGTGTTGTTCTTTCAACACCAGGTCTTCAGAAGATAATCAAAACTCGGCAGAAACGTGACTTGCATGGCCTTCAAGAACATCTGTTTCCCACTCACCCACGAGGAAGAGGTACAGGTGCTCATCTTCCTTTTTCCAAATAGCCTCCATGAAAAATATGTAGTATCCGAAATTTGCTGTGAACCAAACCAACCAAACAACGAGCGTCCTTTTTGCGACGTCCCAGTCATGGAACAGATCTGCTATGCTGAGTTTCCGGAAGCCTGGACAGCTTTCATCACAGGAACTACTCATGTCCAGTGATAAAAGTTCTGCCAGGTCACAGGGGCGGGATTCATTCCACATGGCCATGGTATTAATGACCACTTGAGCTTCTTTGTATCTTCCCTCTGAGATCAGCCAAAGAGGGGTCTCTGGGAGCATCCAGCAACACAGGATGAAAGGGGCGGTCACTGTGCACAGGATGATCTGATAAAGCCACCAGGCGTTGACCAAGGAGCTTACCAAAGCCACCAGCATTACGCCAATAGCAAAGAAGGTATTCAGATGCATGGATGCCCATGTGCGAGACTTCTTGCCGATGAACTCCATCACATAGACAAAGGCCACCCCAAAATAGCCACTGGCAGCCTGAGAGGCAAGGAGACAGTAATTAGGGTACAGTTACCATGACTAAGAGATATGAGTTCTTCGCAAACCCATTTTAGGAAGAAATACCTTTCTTCTTTATGTGCGTCCCTCGCTACCTTATTAGCAAACTTGAAAGGCTATTTATGATAAACATATTAAATGCCACATTGTTTAATAAGAGTTCCAGTATAAGGCGGACTTATTTCTCAGTTTCTTCTGAGAGCACGTACCAATGTATCGGTATGCTGTTGTTATATGCTAATCTTAAAATAGGGACAAAATTTTATGGGGACTCGTAGGAGGGAAAGTAGACTCGGTTAAAGCTTTATTTTGATAGGCAATAAGAGTAAACAAATTGGACTTGATCAAAGTCAAAACTTCTGGACTTCAAAAAAAAGTACTACCAATACTGCCAACAGAGTAAAAAGACCTCCTACAGAATTAGAGAAAAATACATGTGTCTGGTAAAAGATTTTACAGAGAACTCCTACAGCAAAACAAAGCACTCAGAAGACCAATTCAGTTCAAAAACAGACAAACGACTTTTGAGTGGGCATTTCACAAAAGCTATCTAGGTGGCCAAAAGCACATACGAAGGTATTTGACATCACTGTTAAATAGATGCAGACCACACCTGTGGTGACACAGGGCCCAGGGGCTGGAGAAATGGCTCCGTGGTTGAGAGCACTGGCTCCTCTCTCAGAGGACTGGGGTTTGACTCCCGGTATCCACATGGCAACTCACAAGCATCCAGTTTGAGGGGATCCAATGCTCTCTTCTGGCCTCTGAGGGCGTTGTACACATGGGGTACACAGACATACAAAACATCCATACACATAAAATAAAAATAAATATTTTTCAGAGATACCTACTAAAAAAACAAGAAAGAAATACAAGGGATGTAGAAAAATTGGAATCATTGTGCGCCGTTGATAAGAATGTAAAATGGCCTCTGTGGAAGGCAGTACGGCAATTCCTTAAAAAAATTAAAAATATTACAAGATCCCATAATCACACTCCTTAGTATATAACCCCCTACAATAAATGAAAGGGAAGCAAGATCCTAGAGAAGTGTTCATGCACTCATGTCACCAGAGACAAATTCACAGTGGCTGAAATACAGAAGCAATCCAGATGTCTATCCTCAGATGAATACATACATCTGTGGATATACAGAGAACCGCTGGGCAGTCTTAAATGCAAATTAAACCTGGTTTATATTAAAGACGAATTAACTTGGAGGATACTGCACAAGTGAAACAAGAAGAGCTACAAAAGAGGCCGGGCGGTGGTGACGCACGCCTTTAATCCCAGCACTCAGGAGGCAGAGGCAGGCGGATCTCTGGGAGTTCGAGGCCAGCCTGGTCTACAAGAGCTAGTTCCGGGATGGGCTCCAAAGCTACAGAGAAATCCTGTCTCGAAAAACAAACAAACAAACAGAAAGAGCTACAAAAGAACAAAAGTTATCCTATACCACTGGAGATAGTGTCTAGTAGCCTGCATCGCAAAGACAAAATGTCGTGCTTATGAATGAATCACTGTTTAATGGCCAAAGAGTTTTGATCTTGTAAAGGACAACCGTACTTAGATATAACTTACCTCAATAGAAACTTGCTAATTTTTTTTATTTTGAAAATAATGTTGTTTTGCCGTTGTTTTGTTTATGACTACATAGCCCAGGTTAGCCTCCAACTTGTGATCTTCCTGCCTAGTGCTGAGAGTATAGCCTGCACTACCACCCCTGGCTAAAATATGCCTAACTTTAATTTAACAAAACTCAAATTAGAAAAGCAGTGTTCTCCGTGTTCTTGGGATGAACAAAGATTGAATCAAATGATCAGTTCTAAAGGGTCACAGAGTCACATGGGGAGGCAGAGAGAGGCGGCTCTCTGAATTCAAGGCCAGCTCGGACTGCAGAGTAAGCCTCTGGAGCAGAAACAATACAAAACAAATTATTAGTTAGGTTGCAGGGATGAATTTTTCTTATAGTTATTTCGTGTTGGACTGTGCCAACAAAAGTAAAATTAATGGAATTGCTAGGATTTTGGTTGGGTTGGGTTTTTAGGGGTAGAAAAGACTTCATTTCGCTGACAGTTGAAGGTTCCAGTCTGTCTGAACGGGGCAATCAAGGTGCGGGAACTTCAAACAGCTAGCCACGTCTCCTCCAGCAAGGAGCGGAGGGAAATGAACGCAAGTGTGCATTGCTTGCTGTCAGTTTTAACTGTCAAATGGACACAACCTAGCATCACATGGGAAGAGGGTCTCAGTGAGGGATTCTCTGGAGAAGGTTGGCCTGCAGACGTGCCTGGCAGATTATCTCGATTACGTTCATCGACATGGGAGGACCCAGCCTAAAAGTGGGCAGCATCACTCCCCCAGCTCGTGGACTGGACTCAGTCGAAGAGGAGCAGGAAAACCAAGACATGTAAGTATCGCTCTCGTTATTGCTGCTGTTTTATGTACATGGGTATTTTGCCTGTCTGTATGTCTGTGAGCCAAAGTGCATGCCCGCTGCCCAAGGAGGCCAAAAGATTGTGTCAGATCCCTAGAACTGTAGTTAGACAGCTGTGAACTGACTTGTAGGTGCTGGGAATTGAATCTAAGCCCTCTGAAGGGCAGTCACTGCTCTGAACTGCTGAACCATACATACATTAAGTCTCTACCTTTGACTATGGTAGAAGCTACTTCAAGTCCCTGCCTTGATTTCCCCACAATGGTGGGCTCTAATCTGAAATCGTAAGCTAAATAAATCCTTTCTTCCTTAAAGCTGCTTTGGGGCAGGAGGCATTTCTTCACAGCAATAAAAATGAAACTAGAACAGATATTGATTTATTGCCAAATTCTCCTAGAGCAGCACTGATTTTCCCAAAGGTCCCTCCTCATCCTCTAGTGTGAGAATTTCATACATAGGTTCCATATATTTGTTCCTCTCCCACTCCAGCCCTTCCCATGCCCCCTCTCAAATTCATGATCTTATCTTCAATTATTGTTTTACAGACACACACACGCATGCATGCACACACGCACACACACGCACGCGCGCACACACACACACACAATCTGCTGAGTTAATTTGATGTTGCTGGTATCCATATGTGCTTAAGGCCCAGGAAGGCTCATCCTTAAAGAGCACGGTCGTCGTCCCCCCCACCCAGTCCCCTGCCCCTCGGTAGCTGTTCATTTCCTTCATTCATTCATCTAGGGATGGGGGCCTGGGCTATTTCCATCCACACCGCAATGTCAACTGCTGCTGTCATTGTGCAAGACTGTTTAGGTGACCAGGCTGTCAAGGTTTCGTGGGTACACTTCCCCATTGGGTAGAGAAGACTATCTCAAAGCCAACTTCCCTGTCCTCTGGCTCTTCCAGTCTTTCCGCCCCTCTTTGGTGATATTCCCTGATGGTGTTGTAGGTGTATCAGGTATTGTTAGGCACTCCGTGGTCGGTTGTTTTCTCCATTGTGACCAGGAGGGGTATGTCTGTGGTGGTCTGTATCTGCTGCAGGGAGAGGCTTCTTTGATGGGGTGAGAGACACACAGACTTATGGGTATGAGGATCAGTGCTAGAACACAGTTAGGGGCTATGTTGGGCTAGGAAAATGGTGGCAGCAGAGTCTCCTGAAGGGTTGAAAATTCCACCAGCCATAGGAGGTTGGCTAGACCCACAGTATGAGCTGAGTTATCTCACTGACCCGAGACATTTACAGTTTGTGTGCTTTCGTGTGCAAATTTTATTTATTTGAGAGGCAATGGTGGCACATGCCTTTAATCCCAGCACTCGGGAAGAAGAGGCAGGAGGATCTCTGAGTTCAAGGCCAGCCCAGTCTACAAAATGAGTTCCGGGAAAGCCAGGGCTGTCACACAGAGAAACCCTGTCTCGAGACCAAAAAACAATGTGCACTCATGCTCACATAATACATAATTTTAAAAATAAAATCTTTTAGAAAAATCAGCGCTGCTGCTGCAGGAAACCTGTCTAGAATTTCAGCCAGCGTGGAAAAGTATCTCTGCTCGCTGACATACTCCCTAGGACAGTACCATGCAGCCACCTGCCCCGGGTCAACTTCCGTCTCTGTGGATACTCACACTCCATCCCACCGAGTCCATCGGCAATCCGATGAGACGGGTTTAATCATCTAATGTTTATAGACTATAAACTGTGGCTCAGAGGGACTAACCTGTGCTCAGAAGGGCAAAGCAGTCAAATCCACACCTACATACAGCTCTCCCCTGTTCTCCATAACCAGCACAGGCTTCCTGTCTCCTCCTCATTCTGAGGTCATTACATGAGTGACTTTGAGTACCCTTCACCTGTCTGGTGTGTGCACACAGGTTCCAACTAGACCAAGACACTCACTTAGGAATTAAATATTGCTTTCTTAACATGGGCCATGTGCCAAGCAGAATCAAAAAAAAAAAAAAAGATTTACTCCTGAATAAGGAGCAACATTTTTCATGAGTGCCATTCTAAACAGAAGGTATTAATAGCCACAGAAAGTCTTCCGCAGTGGATGAAGATTGGTCGGCCCATGATCTCCCTCAGTAGATTCTTAACAAAAATAAACCTAAAGGCATTAAGTTTAGTATTCAATAAGCACAACTCACCATGGTAAGGAGAAAGCGTACCGCCATGAAGCTGAAATAATCTAATATAAAGATGGACGCTATTCCAAAAAAGAACACAGCGATGCTCGTGCACCACAGAACCATCCGTCTTCCGAATCTGAAAAAACGAGAGCACAGTGGGAGTACCGGCGTGGCTGTCACAGTCTGAGTTGTCCCTGAAAGACAAGCATTGACATCTTGTGTTTCATTTCTGTTCGCCGTTTGTTTTGAACAAATCTTGAGTCAGCACGCATCTTAAGACCGGCCTTTCGGTGGGGAGGCCTCCAGCTAAGCTGCTGAGATGCACATGGAACTACTCTGAGCCTTGCACTTAGGACCAAGGGAAATTTCGCCCCTTCCCAGCCCTCTACCCTGTGTGTTTTCTCTGTTAGCTGATTCTGCCAATCGAGGCTGCTGCAGCTAACCCCCTTAAAACCTGGTCCCTGGGGCCTGAGGGATGGCTCCGTGGTTAAGAGCCCTGGCTGCTCTTGTGGGGGACCTGGATTCACCTCCCAGGACCTGCATGGTGGTTCACAGCTGTCGGTAACTCCAGTCCCAGGACACCGGACACCCTCTTCTGGGCTCTGTGGCACCACAAATGCATGCTGTGCATAGACTCATGCAGGTGAAATACTCATACAGAGAAAATTAAAATAAATAAATCTTTCCAAACAAAACTGACATCTTGCTAGCTTCTATTCCTGAGTGGTATTATAACTGGGAGAGGGATTTTTGGGGGTGACAAAGAAAAAACCTGACATTTTCATATGATTCAAATACCTTAAAATAAAGCCTTCCCAGGTAAACATGGGGCTTTTAGTAGATTTGCAAAGTTGGACAACCACAGTTTCTGTTTTATTCTGAGACCTATACATCATTTCCCCAGGAGATGTGACCTGAGGAATCCACTTCCCATTCCCTGTGTGCCTAAGAGACACCAACCCCATTCCCTGTCTTCCAAGCCTTTGGAAACCACCAATCCATTTTCTCTCATTTGTTGTTTTGGGAAATTTCATATAAATGGAGTAAACAATATGTGGCCTTTGTCTGTTCTCTTTTACTCGGTGTCATGGTCTCCTGACTCACCTGTCACAGCATGACTCAGCTCCTCACTCCTTTTTCGGCATGACTCAGCTCCTCACTCCTTTTTCACAGCTCAGTAATATTTCCTTGGGTTTTCTACCCCTCAGGGAGCACACACTTAACTCTTTCAATGCTGTCCTGAGCATTCATGACCAAGATTTTGAGAGGATTTTGTTTATACCACTCCATCTGACTTTTTTGTAGCACTGCCAAACTGTTTTCCAAGATGACTGCCCTGGTTTTCCTGCCCTGCCAGCAGCAAGAGTCGCAGTTCTTCACACCCTCACCCATGCCTGTGGGTTCCCTGTGGCTACACCAGTGAGTATGAACCAATATCTCACCATGGCCTCAAGTTACATTTTTCTAATGATTCACAATGTCGAGAACCTTCTCAAGAGTCAATTGGCCATCTGCACTTATTCTTAGAGAAACATCAGTCAGAGTCCTTGCATGGCTTTAAGTTATTTTTTTTATGTTGAATTTTGAGAGTTATATATATTTTCCGAGTGTGGTGGCACATATCTCTAATCCTGGTACTCAGAAGACAGAGGCATGTGGATCTCTGTGAGTTTGAAGCCAGCCTGGTCCACATAATGTATTCCAAGACAGCCAGGGCTATGTTTCAAACCCACTACCCAAGAAAAGAATTATCTATATTTTGGATACCAAATCCTTGGCAGATATATGGTTTGAAAATAGACTTTTGCCTATGTGTGATCTGGGCAAATCATTTTAGGAAAATAGATATAAATATGGATTACATATTCTGGCCAGTAGGTTTACTTGAGATAGCCAATGAAATGCAAACTAACGGGAAACTGGCATAATCGTGGCCTTTGTCTTAGTTAAGGATTCTATGGCTTTGATGTTGGGAGGAAAGGGTTTATACAGCTCCTACTCTCACGTCACCGGAAGTCAGGGCAGGAACTCCAGCATGACTAGAACCTGGAAAGAGGAGCTGATGCAGTGGCTATGAGGGGTGCTACTAACTGACTTGCTCCTCGTGGATTTCCCAGAGATGGCACTACCCACAATGGGCTGGGCCCTCCCCCATCAATCACCGATTAAGAAAATGTCCTACAGTCGGATCGATATTATGAAGGCATTTTCTCAACTGAGGTTCCTTCCCTTTAGATAACTGTAGCTTGTGTCAAGCTGAAATAAAACTAGCCAGGACAATCGACCCCTTGCCAACTTGACACACAAACTCATCACTGTTAAGCCACAACCTTTCCTTTCTTATCTGTCCCCAAGATCTCATATTAGTATGTATATCACAATATAAAATATTCCAAAAAATTCAGTCTCTTTAAAATCCAAAGCCTTTTAAAATCCAAAGTCGCTCAGCTGTGAGCTCCTTTAAAATCAAAAGTAAGTGTTTCAAGAGGGAAGAGCCAGAAGACAGTCATAATCAAATCAAAGCAACCGCAAACTCCAAGAGAAACTCAAATGTCCAATGACGGGGGTTCTGGCCTCCTCCAGGGAGCCTGAGTCATTTCTCCAGCTCCACCCTCTGCAGCACACACTGCCTGCCTTCCAGGCTCCAGCTGACTCCGCTCCACCGCCACTCTTCCTGGTGGCCATCCCATGATGCTGGCATCTCCAAAATGCTGGGTCTTCTGTGGCAGCTGGGCTGCAGGCTCACCAATAGCCTCTCATAGGCTCTCTTCACGGTGCCAAGCCTCATCTTCTCTGCATGACCCCTTCAGTCCTGGGCCTTCAGCTGCCACCAAGGCTGCACCTTCACCAGTGGCCTCTCCTGGCCTCTCCCCATGCTGAGCCTCAGTTGTTTTGAAGCCTTCGTGCCTTCAAAACCAGCACCACCTAACACTACCAAGTTTGGCTGCCAGCACAAGGTACAACCTTGGCGGCCACGTCTGGAACACAGCTTCTGTGTGCTGACTCTCAGGAAACACTTTACAGATTTTACCTCAAAGATGCTGGTCTCTTCTTAACCTCTGTTAATTCCTCAGCTTGACCAGCAGCGAGCATCCCAGCAAAACAAAGGTTTCACTTTAGTGGTTCTGGTTGTTAATCACAGCTGGCTTTTTAGCCATGGCTAATCAGAACCATGGAATCCTAATTCAAAATAACAAAAGGCCCCAGTAGAGTCTTTGAACTTTGAACTTTCCTCTGAAACATCACAAGCCAAACCTCCATCCTCTGCACTGCCCTCAACATTCTTATCTTCCAAGGTCCCACAGAACAGCTCGTCAAGCATTGACCACTCAATGGCTTTTCTATCCTAAAGTTCCAAAGTCCTTCTGCAATCGGACCAAAAATGTGGTCAGGTCTGTTACAGTAATATTCCACAATCTTGGTGCCAATTCGTCTTAGTTAGAGTGTCTATTGTTATAATGAAACACCATGACCAAAAAGCAAGTTGAGGAGGAAAGGGTTTTTCAGCTCACACCTCCAGAGCACAGTTCATCATTACACAACAGGAACTCAAGCAGGGCAGGATCCTGGAGGCACGAGCTGATGCAGAGGCCATGGAGGAGTGCTGCTTACTGGCTTGCTCCCCATGGCTTGCTCAGCCTACATTTTATAAAACCCAGGACCACCAGCCCAGGGGTGGTACCACCACAGTAAGCTGGGCCTTCCCCTATCAATCACTAAGAAAATGCCCTACAGCCAGATCTTACGGAGGCATTTTCTCAGCTGAGGTTCCCTCCTTTCAGCTGACTGTAGCTTGTGTGAAGTTGACACAAAGTGTCCTGCACAGCTTTCCTCGGGCTCCTCGATGTCCACACACATCAGTAGGAACGACTAGCCGGAGTCATGGGTGGGGTGCTTCCCAGTGCCGTCTGAGACCTGAACGCCACTGAAAAGAATTGTTTGCTGCTGCTGGGAAGCCCTTCCACCACGTGGATGTCTTCACTCTCTGCAGGAGCACAGCCACCTCTGAATGACCACAGACCATCAAAGAGGACGGCCCTCAGCTTCCTGCCTGCACAGTCAGCACTTTCCACCTCCTCCTAGCCCCCATCTACCTGGTTCTTCTTTTCCTTCTCTTCTAGCCCCTTCCTTCCAGTTTGAATCTCATCACCCTGAATGATAACCTTCTCTCGAACCCAAGGCATCTTCAGCCACCTTGCATTTGCTTTGTCATCAGTAACAGAGGGACCACACCACTGACTGCTACCTATCTTCATATCTTCCAGCCTTAGTTACCCTCCCCACTCTACAGGTGGTATTAATTTTTAATATCCCATCCCTATCCTTTCCATAATCCAGAGACAGTGCACGCTTGTTCAAAGTATCCAGACATGCCCTTCTCTCTCTCTCTCCGGGTATTTTCTGGCAACATCACCTGCTACCCAGGCTTCTAAACCTTAACACACACATGCATGCACACACACACACACGCATGGAATGCACACATGCACGCACACACACACACACACCACCCTCCCCTGCTCCCTGTATATTCATCACTATATCATTTCAGTTTCAAAATGCCTCCCAGAAATGCCTTCGTCTTTCCCTGTCCACTTCCCCTGCTTTCCCTCAACCCTCCGTTGCTTCCGTCGCTGATTCCAGCTGGTCTCTCTCGCCTCATACCACGGCACCACCCACATCTCTAGAAAGTAAACTCTGCTGGCCCTGCTTCTGTATCTGGCCGTTTCCGTATCCACCTGTCTCTTCTGCCATCCAAACCTTCCTTGCATCTACCAGACACAAAGGAAAGAACTCGATTTGCTTTGAGTTCACATCTTTCGTTCTCTGATGCGGGATTTTAGGCATGCATTCTATGGAGCAAAGGTAGTTCAGCACATTTACTCGGTGCACAGACTGCATCTGCTTGAAATATGTTTCGTTTCAGCACGTTTCAACAGAAAACGCCGAGAAGATAATTTACCCCCATCTGCCAGATGAGAACAGAAACACTCAGCACGTATGAGCGCTCGCAGGAATAGGAATGGCCCTGGCCACAACAGAGCCCCGACATTTCTCTTCAGATGGATTTCACAGCTGTCTTAGGCTGCTATTCCCTAGAGCCGAGAGTTGCTGATCTAAGCTGCTGTCTCTAAGTTCCCAGGGCCCAAATCACGCTTGTAAACTCACAGCTGTGAAGACCAAATATCCATCTCGGTTTTGGCAGAGGCACATAAGGCATGCAGCAGGGTCTGTATCTCCAATACGAAGTTCTCTTTATTTTAGAGTTCTACATTTATTTTTGGTGTGGATGCTTAAAAATATGGCTATTCTGTGTTTTGCAAGATGGCATGCCCTCCAAAATTAATGGTGAAATACAATCCCCAAAAATGCTCGAAATGATCATGTCATGAAGACTCCGTCCTCCTTATAAAAGGGCTCAAGACTGACGGGACAATTCCCCAGTCCTCACTTTCCTTCTCTGTGAGGACACTGTATCTCTGGAGGCTTCAGCGACAAGACACCATCGTGGAAGCAGAGAGCAGTCCTCGTGTTGCTAACCCTTTTATCTCAGACGCCCCCGTCCCCAGAGTGAGAAATAAATCCCTGCTGTTTATAAATTACCAGTATGTGGCATTCTTGCTAAGGCAGCACAAAGAGACTACAACAAACCAGGCAGCCAGATTTTCACATTTATGGATATTAGGACCTAAGGCCAGGCTAGCTCTCTTTAAAATCAAGACTATTTAAGGGAAAAATAAACAAAGAAATAGCCATTATCCATCAAGTGGCTGTATGTCCCAAGTAGTTTCTTCTGTATTTCTCATTTCAAGAAAGCTTCAGGGCGGATAAGTGGGGTGGGCAGGAGGGGGGGACTCAGCTTTATAAACTAGGATTCTGAAACAAGTGAGCGAGTCAGATTTCCCAGCAAGCACAGCTGATCGGCAGCACAAGCAGAATCCATGCCCAAACAGGATGCTCAGTGAGTCGTCTTATCGCGGTGCTACTCTGCACTCCTGAGTGAAGGGCCAGCAGGACGGTGTGAAAAGAACTGGGGCTTTGGACATGATGCTCTGTACCACCCGGAAACCCAGACAGAAAACTGAATCCTACACCGTGCAACAGTGCTAAATATTTCATTTTTACCTGTCAGAAAGGTAGCCAAAAATAATTGATCCCAGCAGCACGCCAAATATAAACAAGGGCTGGATCATGTATGCATACCATTTCCGTTCGCAGACCAGGTTCAAATTTTCCACCACAGAATTTCTCCATTTGCTTTGGTCATACACATAGCCATCAGAGCAAGGGCTGTCGAGCCCATAGCCACTGGACTCGTGGTTCAAGTGTGACTTGTTCTCCCTCCAGGTCCTGCTACATCTTGTGAGCTCCCAGATCTGCCCATCCTGCAATTCCACGGTAATGTGATCTTTCTGGTCTGGGGACCGCAGGGCCAGTACGTCCTCCAAACTCCAAGCAGATAAGTTATGAAAAACAGCCCTACGAATCTTGCCTGGGGGCCTGCAGGCATGCTCGGGGATACTCGACATGAACACAGAAGCCAAGTAGTGCATGCCACAGGAGATGTTCTGGTAGGCACATATCATATACAGGATTATTTGGAACCTGTAAAGAAAAGAGAGGGCTGGTTGTTATAGCTGGCCTATGGATGGGACAAGGACACAAGTAAGTATGAAGGGACTCCATCTGGTCAACCTTAATACACTTATACATGTATGGATGGGTAAATACAAAAATAATTGTAGGTGCTTCTCTCATACAAGTGAAATATGTATTACATATGTATATATTTCAAGTAATGCACTAATTCTAGTTACACTCTCATCTCATTAGGTCATTCCAACATACAAGCTTGCTAACTAGCTCGAGTTTATGGACCAATCAACCTCTGTCCATAATAAGTCACGGAAAAGATTGGAAAGCCAATTTAACTTTAAAAAACTTCATATGTACTAATTTTTCTAAACCAAACTGAAAGCCCCCCCGGAGTGGGGATACTCTCACTCAAGTCTTGGGATAACATGACCCACCCCCCCCCACAACTCACAAGAGACCGTCCTTGCTGCAATCACACGAGGCTTATTGACAGGACAGGAACCAGTGCACTGGGGTCTAAACTCATTTCCCACGCAGGGGTAGAGGAGTTTGACCCCAAGTAGCTGGGAGAAGGGGTATTTAAGGGAAGAAACCATAACCCAATAATCCAAAGGGGGTAAGGAGGGTGTCATTGGAAAATTCCGAAAATACCAGTGATCATTGGAAAAGTCCGAAAATACCAGTGATAATCACAAGGGGGTAACTCCCCGTTTCTCAAGATTATAATCTAACTGTATGGTCAGCTAGTTCCTGGAATAGAGTCACTGAACCGGCTAACCTAGATTTTTGGTTCTTCTCTCCCTGCTAGATTTTTTTGGGGGGGGGGGCTCTACTCTTTCTGCTAGATGGGTCTGAATTTATCCGGGTCTTTCAAAACTTGAGCGTATCTCTACTTTTCAACCTGTGATTCAAGCACTGGGTGTCACCATTTACCCTTGAAGATAATAAAGCCTGCTCACACTGAGACCAGAGATCAACATCCATGGTCCCAAATTTAAGTTTGTTCGTTCTGCCTCTAACCACAGAACGTTGTGGAGGCCCGAAAATGTGAGCCTATTTCCACACTGACCAAAGGTCAGAGTTCGTTCTCGCCTCTAGTTCCTTCAAGGTTATTGTGCTTCCACCGCAAACAAAGGTCCCAGCTAGACACACCAGAGAGTTCTGCCCTCTCAAGGTGTGGCAAGACCTTGTGCTCCAGGAATAGAGAAGTAGATTGTTCCTACCTCAAACAAGACTTTAAGGATCCAACTAAGTTCCAGTTCCCTTTATAAAGATAACTTGGGATTCTACCCAGGGGGTGGTTTGCCTACAGTTTTGGTCTAGGGTGTAAGCAAGATTTGTTTGGTTCTAGAAACAGAATGTTTAACTATGAATGTAGCCCTCGACTTTCAACTTGTCTGTTCATTTCCTTGTATCATGGTAATGCAGTCTTTTATCTTACTCCTACCTTGTAGGGTCAGGGATATTTTAAGCAGTTGAAAATTAAATGCCGGTGAATTTTCAGTACTCACTGGAGTTCCCTCCTGATACTATCCTACATGTTTCTCTGTTTCATTATTTTCATTCACGTCTTCATGTTCTTTGCTATATTTCTAATCCCCAAGCCTTTACCCTGGCGAGAGGTATTTTTGTCGTGGCTGTTCCCCGACAGAACATTGAAAGCTTAACTGTTTCTCAGAGAGTGGATGGTTAAGTTACAGCGGCAGGCGCTGACAGTCTGGGAGATGCAGACTCTGGGCTTGAAATTCAAAGAGAGTTGTGAGCAGTGTCCCCGTTACTGTTTTTGTCAACTTGACACAAGAGTCATTTGAAAAGAGGGAATCTCAATAGAGAAAATGCTTCCAACGGATTCGCCTGTAGGCACATCTATTTGGTGGGTTTTCTTGATTTGGGAGGACCTACCTCACTGTGGGCAGTGCCATCCCTGGACTGGGTGTGTAAGAAAGCAGACCAGGCAAGTCATGAGGAGCAAGCCAGTAAGCCATCTCTCCATAGCCTCTGCATCAGCTCCTGCCTCAGAGTTCCAGCCTTGAGTTCTTGGCTTCCCTCGGTGGAAGCAAGATATTTAAGCCCAATAAAGCTGTTCCTCCCCAGGCTGGTTTTGGTCAGTATTTTTACCATAACAATAAGAGAAAACTATGTATGCTGTTTACCTGAGACCTTTGGGCTTGTATCTAACCAGTCTCATCCTATTGGAGTGGCCCCACCTGAGACCTCATACTCCCCATCTGTCTCAACAGAGATTTACATGGTGCTCTCCCTAGCAACACCCACTGAGTCAAGAGAAGAAGTCAGGGCTTGTCACATAGTGTGTTCCCTAGTTTTCTGTAGGAAACTAAACAGTCACACACAGCCTCCTCTTCTATCTGTAAATAATAAGGATATGCTGCCCTAGAAAGATTTATACTGCCCTGTTTTATGTGACCATTAAACATAAATTTAGTGGAATCAGAGATGGTTCCATCGGTTAAGTAACTTGCCACACAAGCTGAAGGACCTGTAGGCGGAGACTGCTCATTTGTTTCCCAGCCACCCAGACCCAAAATAATCACACAGAAACTGTATTGACTGCAATACTATTTGGCCAATAGCTTAAGCGTATTTCTAGCTAGCTCTTACATCTTAAATTAACCCATGTCTATTATTTTATATTTTACCACGAGGCTCATGGTCTACCAGTAAGTTTCCAGGGCATCTGTCTCCTTTGGCAGCTGCATGGCATCTCCATGACTCCACCTTTTTTTCTCCTCTATCTCTTTTTGGAATTACTGCCTTGCTCTACTCTGCCCTGTCATAGGCCCAAGAAGCTTTTTTATTCATTAGCCAATAAAAGCAACACATATACAAAAGGACACCCCACACCAAGGACCCAAGTTGAGATCCCCAGCACTCACTTAAAAAGCCAAATGAGGCAGCCAGTAGGTATAATACAGATGTTGCTATGGTGATTGGGAAGACACTGAGGCTTTGCTGACCACGGGCAGCCTCTCAGTGAGCTCCCCCGATCCTGTGAGAGACCCTGTCTTAAGAAGCAAGATGGAGGAGCTGGAGAGATGGCTCAGCAGATAAGACCACTTGATACTCTTCCGGAAGACCCTGGTTCAATTCCCAGCACCCACATCATGCAGGCAGCTCACAAATGCTATTCACTCTGGTTCCAAGGGATATGACACCCACCCTACCCCCAGCCTCTATGGACACAAACACACTGGAGGACAACTGAAGAAGACTCCCAACAGCTGACCGCTGGTCTCCGATTGCACATACATGGGCACACAGAGATACATACATATCCATACCACACATACACAAAATAAAGTTAATTTAAAAACAACAAAAAGGGCCAACTAGAACAAATGGATAAAACAGGGGGTGGCATCTAATGGGCACACTGACCTCACTTTCTGCTAGAGGCATCTGACTTTTTCCCCAAGGACAAGCTACAAGTCCTACTCACCATAACAGAGACTAGGGAACTAGGGCAAGCCAGGACTTACTGAGAACTTACTAGACTGTAAGACTTTTACCTGTATCACTGTGGCCAACTAAAAGTCATTTCTACAAAGGCTTTGACCCTCTTCTCCCACCCAGGGAGCAGTGTCTGACACTGAGGATGATGGGAACCGCTGCTGGGGATAGGGGTTTGCTAGTGTGACAGCAGCATTGCTCATGCCTGGTCCCTGAGTAATCCGGGGGTAGAGTCCACTTGGGAGAGACCCTCCCTCTGCAGTCCAGGCTGGCCTAGAACTCACTGTGGAGACCAGGCTGGCCTCAAACACTCAGCAGTCTCCTGCATCCGTCTCTCTGGGATTACAGACATGAGCCACCACACCTGGCCATTGAGTGATTTCTAAGCTAGAACCTTAACCAAACACTGACTACTACATGCCTACTTTAGCGAGCTCCTAAATACAAGGAGAAAATAAGACATTATACTTTCTGTTTTACAGGGCTGCTGTGGGTCCCACGTGTCTATAGAAACCCATGCTAACCTTTTCTTTTTGTCGATCCCTTTTAAAACCGTGTCTTTCTAGGTAGCTCAGGCTGGCCTGGAGCTTTCTGTCCATTTCTGTCTGTCACCTCCCCCAAACTGGAACTACATGTGTGTGTGCCATCTCTGACCGTATTAAATATATTTCTAGAGTTATTTGTAAGCATCCAAAGTACATTATTAGCCCCATTTTACAGATGAGTAGTAGCCAATGAAACATTCGGGCCCATTATAGTTCACACGTGGGAGCTGATCCCTTCGTCTCTGTGTGACTCCGCGGTGAGCCTTTAACCCTACAGCCTCCATTTCCCAGTCATTCAATGACTCTAACAAGTCTTCTGCAGTGAGCATCATATTAAGAACTGTGTGTAAGCTCCCTACAGAGTACCTGGTACATGTCGGGTATCTGTGTGGCAACCAGGCCAGAGAACAGACCAGGCCCAGAAGGAGAGCTGGGGATAGAAACAGTCATCTTGAACACTGGAAGAGAAGCCAGTTGGGCTGGCAGGGTTTCTACTAGACCTGTGACCATTCCTCCCAATGGTGATTTTCCAGCTGATGGTCTAGAGAGCACCCCAAGTCCCAACTTCCCCATAGGGGCACGGCTATTGCCTGCACCCACCAAGTCCAAGAGGACTCCAATGCCTCCTGTGGCCAGAAGCCAAGAGGACAAGCCAGGCCATGGGCTGTGGGCGAGACCTCTGGGCAAAGAGGGCGTGGAGAAGCTGTAGAACCCCAACCCAACCGACAGAAACAGACACCTCTGCGGCCCCAACGCGTGCCGCCCCCACTCTGGCCCCAAATCCTTCTCCGCCTCCCTACTTGCCAAAGTGTCCCACGTGGTCAAAAATCAGTTCCACGTTGCAGGACTCCATATCCCTGTCGCGGATCGGAATGCCCTGGGCTGTGAGCGCCAAGCCCCACCGGCCCTGCCCGCAGGATGCCCCTGCAGCCCCCGCCCCACCCCCACCTTCCTTCCCAGCAGCCCACGAGTCTTGGGGTGGCAGGGCGGGGCACACCCTGATGCTCCATCGCACGTGCCTTCAACTTTGCTGGATGATTTCCCACACCCTCCAACCTCCTGGAACATCCCCATGATCCAGGAAAGCACCTGCCCGACTCGGCCTCGAGTCTTCAAGAGCATCCCATCTTCAGCAGGACATGTCCCTGCTTCCTGAGCTGTCTTGCTTAAGAATCCACCGTATAGTGGGTTTTAAGTGCTCGTTTATTTATTGACTCCACTCCCTGTATCCAAGCTGGTTTCGTCAAACTCAGGAGCCTCCTGCCTCTGCCTGCCCTGCCCACCCCTCACCCCCAACACCAGCCCTCAGTGTTAATGTTATGGTTTTGGTCCCTTTAAGAGACAAGCCACGCCCAGTCCCTCCCCCATCCGCTGAGGCAGGCTGATCTTCAGCTTCCGGCCTGAGCTCACTCTCTTTTCCATCTTCCTCTCGGAGAGGCAGCTTCGCTTCTGCCTCTCTCCCCACTTCTCTGCTTCCCCCCTTCTCTGTCTCCTTCTCCTCTTCTCTCTCTCTCTGTCCCCCCCCCCTTCACCCTTCCTCCTCCATAATCCCCTGAATAAACATTCAGCCTCACCCTGCATGTCTTGTCTGTCCATGTTTCTGTCTTCTGCCTGCCCGCCATGTGTCTCCCTGCCTGGGACCAGCCACTGCTCAGGGACCAGCAGCCATCTCTGCCTGGGGCCCACTGCCTGCTGCCACATGGCCCGCCACCACTGCTCTGAGACCAGCAGCCGTCTCTGCCTGGGACTGGCTGCTCCCAGGGCCCGCTGTCTGCTGCCACATGGTCCGCTACCACCATTTGGGACCTACAGCATTTCTGCTGCCTACTGCCGAGGGGATCATGCAGCATTTTTTAAAAAAGAACAACAGTTAGGACTGCAGGACAACTTGGATTTTAATCTTTTTTGCTCTCACACTCCATAACCTTTTTTCCTGAAGAACATTCTTGTTGCTCAACCTTTAAAAACTTGAGATCCCGGAGAGAGATGGCCCAGCAGTTAGAGCGCTTGTTTGAAGCAACAGCTACTAAAGGCGTTAACTTTAGTTCCGGGGATTGATCGCCCTCTTCTGGCCTCCACAGGCACCTGCACACACTCGGATATAGACACATGGATAATTTCAAATGGAAACCAACTGGTGAACCCCCCCTCTGTGCTTGTATGGGGAACCACAGCCGCCGTTAGTTGTTGGGTACAATGGTCAATGGTCTTGTCACACCTAGACAATACTGTTTTGATCAGGTCCCCCCCACACACACACCTCTGGCTCTTAGAATCTCTTCTCCCTTCTCTCCCTCCCTCCCTCCTTCCCCCACCCTTATCCCCCCTCCAATGTTTCTCTGACTCATCTATACTCTGCCTCACTCTGGCCTCCTCACGAACCTCATACACAGCCCTCACCTGAAACTGGACTTTCACCCTCACTCCTCCTTCTACCTGAAACCTCTTGGCTCTTCAGCCGCTCCACGGTTTAGATGTTGCCTTTGCTCCTATAACACCAATCATCATTACTGCCTAGCCTCTTCTCAGCTACCCCCCCCTTTTTTTTAATTTTTCTTCAACCTGATCACACACGTAATACAACATGTAGCACCTGATCTCACTTCTGTAAGATATAATCTCCATGACAGGAACCACTTTGACACGTAGTAGGCGCTCAATAAATATGTGTTAGATGAACAAATGGGCACAGATCTATGTATAAGAAATCACACAAAACTTAAGCATCACCCTAAGAATAGCAGCATTCCCACACTTGGGTGGAAGAAGGGGAAAGTCTAGCTCAAACTTCACCCAGGACCCGGCAAGGGTCAGACTTCCTAAGGAGGAATCTACCAACAGTAAGCTTCTCCTTAGAAACATAGACAGGGTTAACCGGTGGCTGGAAGGGATGTGGGATGGCGCAGGTGGGAAAAGCAGAGACTGAGTCTTTCCCAGCGCCCCAGCTTTTATAGTGTTTGTGTGTGTGCAGCTTCGTCTCTGAAGAAGAAGTCACTAAACTGGGCAGCTTGAACCCTTGGCAGGGAAGTGTTCTGCCTCTCTGGAGCCCCGTGGCCTCCAGGCCCAGACCCTCCTTGAAGCCTAGTCTTGGAATCATACCTGGTTCCCCATACACAGTAGAAAGAAGACAAAGAGCAAAGACAGTGGTTAAGTACATGGATGAACAAAGGCTGGTATTTCAACGAGGGACCTTGTCCAGAGATCTAGAAGGATCTTAATGTAAGCATTTAGGATCAGGGGCTGAAGAGATGGCACAACAGTTAAGAGGACTGGCTGCTCTTCCCAAGAACCAGGGTTTGATTCCCAGCATGCACGTGGCAGCTCACGATGATATTGACAAAAATGGCTCCAAAACAAAGAGCAGGTGTGAGGATGAGAGATTGCTACATTTCTTTCTGGGTATATTGGTTACAGAGGAGAATTCAGGAATGAGGTGCACTAAGCCTTCTGAAGGACTTGTGTCTGTACCGGGCATTCTCAACCACAGCACCAACCTGCCTGGGCAGTGCTCTGATGGAATATCTCTGCAAACTGGGTATTACATAGACTTATAAAGAATTCCAATAGTCTACTATTTAATCTGGGAACAAATTACATATGAAACAGTGATGGCCTGTGATGTAGGAAGTCCTTCTCTCTATGTGTTGCTTTTATTGGTTAATGAATAAAGAAACTGGGGCTGGAGAGATGGCTCAGCGGTTAAGACCATTGTCTGCTCTTTCAAAGGTCCTGAGTTCAATTCACAGCAACCACATGGTGGCTCACAACCATCTGTAATGAAGTCTAGTGTCCTCTTCTGGCCCCCAGGCACACACAGAGACAGAATATTGTATATATAATAAGTAAATAAATATTTAAAAAAAAAAGAATAAAGAAACTGGCTTGGCCTGATAGGGCAGAGTAGAGCTAGGTGGGGAAAACTGAACTGAATGCTGGGAGAAAGAAGGCAGAGTCAGGGTGACGCCATGTAGCCACTGCCAGAGACAGACACACTGGAACTTTGATGGTAGGCCACGAGCCTCGTGGTAAATTAATAGAAATGGACTAAATTAAGATGTAAGAGTTAGCTAGGAATATGCTAGAGTCATTGGCCAAGCAGTGTTTTAAATAAGATAGTTTCTGTGTGATTATTTTGGGAGTCTGGGCAGCCAGATATGAACAAGTGATCTCTGACAACAGACCTGGGCTGCTACTTAATCAGTCCACTTCCTTCATAACATACACCTTGGATAAAGATCACCCAGTAACAGCAAAGCGGCAAGTTAGGAGTCCCTGACTCTGACAGTCTGAGACACTTAAGTAGGATAACGATAGATTATGTTAAAAATGGGACCAAAGCCAGGACAGCTCCTGAAGGGCCTCCATACTGGGTTCAGTTTGCATTCTCATTTTACACTGTAAAACCACATGGTGGAATGAACAAGCAAGCAAGATTTTACAGAAGCAAACATGGCAGGGGCAATGACCCATGGTTATAGTTATTCCTCCAGGTCATTCATCCCAGGTAGCAAGTGAAGTCCTGCTTGGCAAATGGGCAGTGCAAGCCGTGTGCTGGCGGATCTGTGACAACCTGACACACATACTCGGGCTACCTGAAAAGAGGGAACCGTCATTGAGAAAATGCCTCCATGAGATACAGCCGTAAAGCGTTTTCTTAAGCAGTGATTGATGGTCCTGGGTTCTATAAGAAAGAAGGCTGAGAAGCCATGAGGAGCATGCCAGTATTTGTCAAACATTTATCATTTATATTAAGTTTCCAAGCCAGTTTTATTTGGAAGCAGGTCGTTAGGGCATAAAAACTACATTTGGGGGTATTTCCTCAGGGCCAGCAGGGAGAAGCTCTGGTACAGTTGGGAACCAAGGATGCACGTCAGTCTGGCAACAGAGCCTGGCAAATACTGTGTAAGAGTCTCCCAGGCAGTACTGGGTTTGAGAGCGTTGTGAGGTTATGGAGAGCAGCCAACGCCTGACATTGTGTGGTAGGGTCAGAGTCTCCCTGAAGAGAGGCCAGAAGAGGCCGTTAGTGAAGATGCTTTGGAAACCCCAGAAGGAAGGGGCCATGGAGGGAAGTCGAGGTTTGGCCCCACGTAGCAGGGCTGGAGTCTCTGAAGAGGCAGGAGAGCCCACTGATGAAAGGGCAGCCTCTGTTGCCGTTGAGACCCCAGGCTATTAGAGATGCCAGGACCGTGGGAAAACCACCAAGGGCAGCTAGCTGCAGGTTTGAGTCAAGGCAAACCGAGTCCACTGAGCAAACTCTGGGTGTTGCAGATCACAAAGCCAGAGAAGCTGAACTGCCCAAGCCCCTTGGAGCCCAGAAGATCGTGAGTGAACCCCAGATGCCAGACACTGAGATTCTTAGACTATTAGATTTTGGGTTTGCGTTGATCTGATTGTAATTGTGCCCAGGGTTCTTCTCTTTGGGGGTAAATAAGTATTTAACTTGATTTTTATTTTACAGGAACACATAGTTAAGAGATTTTGGATATTATAAATGACTTTAAACTTTTAAAGCATTTGAGTTTTTGAAAGACTGTAGTATGGGAATAGTTTTTCTAGTAATTTTTCTTGTAGCCTACCTTCACAAACTGAATTTTCCCTAACCTTATAACCAAGTTAATCATGTTCTTTGAGACCCCCTAAAACTATGTACTGTGTATTCTGCTTCTTTAAATTTAACTTATCTTTAAGAAAAACAGTGCAATCCACCTTACTCTGCATGGACTCCTCCTGTAATCAACTTTTGCCAGCTAAGCTGAGCCCATAGCTTTAATCTTAAAGGATGTTTCCCAGTTCTCCCTCACAACCCTCCACGCCCTTGACTCATAACAGTGTGCTTGTGTGAGATTTGGTGATTAGACCTAAAAGCCCTGCTGAAGGCAGCAACTTTTAGGCAGCAAATGCTCCACAGAAGATGCTGAAACTTGCATGTGCATGTAGATTGATGACGTCTGCATATGGTTTGCTTGCTGCTCTTGGTCAGGGAGATCAGAAAATCATCTTCTCTCGTAAAACTCATGTACAATGATGATTAAGACAAAGTCCTCCATCCCTTCCTCATACCATGGTTAATCTGCTGTTCAATAAATAGAAATAATGGCCCTTAGTTAGGGCGACTCTTGGCGGAATGGCTCCAGGAGCCTGTCTCTTTCATGAGACACTGCCACGCTGCGCAACTTTTAAAGTTATACCGTGTTTTATTTTGTGATATTGACCTGGCATCTTGGAGGATAAACAAGAAAGGAAAGGTCATGGTTTAACAGTGAAGTGTTTGTGTCAAGTGGACAAGGAATCAATTGTGCGATTTAGTTTTTGCCAGCTTGACATGAACTAGAGTCACCTGAGCAGACAGACTCTCAACTGCGGAACTACCTCATAAGGTCGGCCTGTGAGCATTTCCAGGGAGCATTTTCTTGACTGATGATTGACATACGAGGGCCCAGGCTACTGAAGTGAGTGTCGCTTCTGCACAGGTGGTCCTGAGTTACATAAAAAATGCAAGTCGACTCAGCCATGGAGAGCAAGCTGGTAAGGAACTTCCCTCCATGGCTTCTGTTTCAGTTCCTGCCCTGAGCTCCTGCCTTGACATCCCTCGATGGAGGACTGGAAGCTGTAAAATGAAATAAGCCCTTTCCACCCCCAAGTTGCTTTGGGTCAGTGTTTTATCACAATAGAAACCAAACTACAACAGTGAAACAATAAATTTCTGTTATCTAAGTCACCCTCATCTGTGGAACTTTTATTGCACCCCCCAAGACACCTAAATATTTGATTCTGGGATGTGGAGATGGCAGGGAAGTCGAGAGTGATGCTCTTCCAAAGGACCTGAGCTTGGTGCCAAGCATCCATGTTGGGTGGCTCACAGCCACCTGTAATACAGCTTCAGGGAATATGACGTCCTCGTGTGGCATCTGTAGGCACGTGCACTCATGTGCACATACCCATGCACAGATACGTATTTAAAAATAGTAAGATAAATCATTTTTAAAAGAAATATTTGATCCATAAACAAATAAAAATATAATTTCCTGTCATTTTCATTCAAATGATTATTCAACTCTCCATGCCCTGGCTGGAAAAGGTAGCTCAACTTAAGCATTGCATTAATAAAAAACAAATCTTCATGATATTGTTCGATTATATGAAGGTACCACAGAAGTTTGTTATCCAGACTCTTACTGCTAAACATTTAGATTACTTCCAAACTTTCATGATTATAAATAATTCTACAATGAATGACTTTGTCATAAAAAGAATGCCATGAGTATACATGAGAGTTCTTTGTTGTTAAGTTCCTAGAAATGGGTTGATTACTGAGCAAAAAGATGGTCACATCTGTAATGTTGGTAGACATTGGCGAATCACTCTTTCTAGTCCGTGTGCCGGTTTCTACTCTGTGCAGTATGTGTTTACACTCTCCTGACTTTCTCCTACACCACATGGTGGTAAACATGGCATCTGATGAACTGACGTATAGACACTCACTTCTTCACAGCCTTCTTTCTTATTTCCTGTGTGTGAAGCTGAGCATCTTACGTGTTTAAGAGCCTTTGGGATGCTCGCCTGCAGATCACGTCTTTTTCTTTTGGTTGCCATTTTTCTTATTGTTTTGGCAGTGCTGGGAGTCAAGTCCAGGACTTCTTGAATGTTAGGCAAGTGTTGCCTTGAGCTACATCCTCACCTCTGTCACTGTTTCATAGATGCTTCTTTGGAAGAGAAAATCAAACCTTTGTGAGTAAGAATGATGCACTTTCAGTCTGTGGTTTGAATTTTTATGGTGATCTTGTCATAATGAACTTTTTACCTTTATATAGTTAATTCTCTTAAAGGTTGGTTTTAAGTCTTCCAGGTTTCCTGTTACACTTAACATCCCTTCTCCATTCCAACACAAAAAGACCACTGTGCTTTCTTTTATCCCTCTTTATTTAATATATTTAAGGCTTTGGTCCACAAGAAACTTATTCTCGTACAAGGAATGAGGTATGCAACCAACTTTAATTCCAGAAACTCACTCATATTGTCCCAATATCATTAACTGAAAAGTCAATTTCTGTCCTCTGATTTGAAATGCACCTTTATCATACGCTAGGACAATAGATTGTACCAAGTGACACAATTATATCTGAGAATTTTATACTTCCCTCCACTGAGCTGCATCTCATAAGCCAATGCTATACATGCAAGTCATCATAGCTTTATAGGTTTATAATCTTTATTAGAGTGTGGGTCCCACACGCCACAGCACAAATGTGGAAGTCGGGTGACAACTTGCATGAGTCCATTCTATTCTTCTACCATATTGGTCCCTAGGAATAAACTCAAGTCTTCAGGTTTGGTAGCAAGTGCTATTACCTACTTAGCCATCTTGCCAGCCCCTATTACAGGCTTAATATCTGGGCTAGTTCCCACTCCTCTTTTCATGATTTTCATGTCTCTTCCTGCCCATTTTTGTTCACATTAGTGTGGGAGGCACCGTACTTGGTCTCAAAGCATGCTTTATGAAGTTCACTAAGAGTGCCTTAAACTGATGTTGACATGCGTGTTGCCTTTCTAGTCAAACACTGAACTGCCTAAGGCCACTCAGAGTCAAGGCTCTGGGTTCCGTGGTTGGCTGTGGGAAGGACAGTGTCTCTCTGCATGGCAGTCTATTACCGTCATTACCCTCACACCACCAAACACAGACCATCCGCACTTGCCTTCCCAGCTCTCAGGAGTGCTTAAAAATATGTTCTAGAACATCCACATTCCTCTTAAATTAAATCTGCCTTGTCTAAGTTCCTCCATTACATCTCCTAATTATTTAAAAGAATATTCATGTCTCCATATTTATATTTCATCAAACAAAACTGCTCCCTATATTGTTTAACATGATTTTTCAGATGATGCTTAAATTTTGAGATGTAGCATCTGCAAATAATAATCATATCACCTCTGTTTAATGTCTAATTTCCTTTGTCTAACTGAATTTGGTAGCACATGCAGCCTACTGTTAAGGGGCACGAATTGTTACTAGACATCTCTTCCTGGCTTCTGCCTTCAATGGAAACATTTATTATTTCTCCATTATGTTCATTGTTGGGCTTTAGGCTGAAATAAACGCATGTACTCATGAATGCATGTGTTCATCCATTGCTGGTTGACTTCATCTCCCACCAAGAATGAATATTAACTTTTATTAGATGTGCTCTTAGTTCCTGCGGAACAGAAAACAATTTTCTCCTCATAATAGTAGATTTCCCGATTGTGAGAAATCCTTGCAACCCCGCAATAAGCCCTAACTGTTAATGCCATGATTCCGCTAATGGGCTGCTAAAGTCTCATTACCAATGGCTTATGCTGGACTTTGGGGCTGCTATTCATAGTTGAGCTTTGGTCTACAATTGCTAGGGCCGCCATTATAGCATATAGTTTCCAATATTATTTCAGATTTGTATAAAATAATGTCAGTTCCTACTTTAGTAGCACAGAAGCCATTTGTATTTCACACACACAAAAAAATTCCTCTTCTTTTAATTTTATTTTAGGGGTGCTGGTGTTTTTGCCTGTAAACTTGTTTATGCATCATTTGCGTGCTGGTACCTGCAGAAGTCAGAAGAGGGCACTGGATCCCCTGGGGTTACAGACAGATGGAAGTTGTCATGTGAATGCGGGCAATCAAACCCGGGTCCTATGGAAGGGCAGACAGTGCTCATAACCACTGAGTCAACTCTCCAGCCTTCCTCTTTTTTTTTTTAATTCTTTTTCCTACCGATGATTTTAGTTAGGCATGAATAGGTTTCAATTACCTCAGACAAAAATGAGTTTATTCTTTTGAAAGAAGCTTTACAATAGATGTGCATTACCATTATAATTATCGGGTATTAAAATATAAATGAGGAAACAATCATAGAGATGCATAAATCTCTCTAGGCAAAATTCTCAACAAATATAACTTATAAAAAAAAACAAAAAATAAGCAACTGGGGCTAAATGTTCACAAGAAACTAGTTAAATAAATTATGGGTAGTGGGTTGGAGACATGGCTCAGCAGTCAAGAGCATTGCCTGCTCTTCCAAAAGTCTTGAGTTCACTCCTAGCAACCACATGGTGGCTCACAACCATCAGTAATGAGATCTGGTGCCCTCTTCTGGCCTGCAGGCATACATACAGGCTGTAAACTTACATACATACACTGTAAATATAGTAAATAAATCTTTAAAAAAATAAAAATAAATTGAGGGTGCTTTCTATATAATAAAACACAATGCAGTATTAAAAATGGCATGTTGGGATAAAAATATATACACTCCTCAATTTTCTGAAATGTTTGGTAATGTAAATAATGAATATGAATAATAATTATTATGATTAATACATAATTTACAAATAGAAGCCATAGTATAGTTGAGTACGAACATGAAAGGACATTCACAATATGTGGTAATGTGTGGTTCAGAAAAAAATATGACCCCAGTTTTATAATGTGTGCTCCCACATGGGTAGGTTGAAGGTGATTTTGAGGGGTAACTTAATTTGGGGTAATATTTTTTACATTTTCTTATGCTTATTTCGCAGCTTTCCGGAGTGATTAATAACTACTTCCATGAGAGGATGGGTGAGCTGCACAAGGTCAGGGTCAGGTGCTTCCGGGTTCTTGGCCTCTCGCCCAAACAACTGAAAATTGGGTTCACACAAATTTATAAAATAACAAGTAATCTCATTCAAAGAGCAGCAATGGTGCACACTGGGAGAGACAAGTCATCAAGGTTGACAGCAGCTATGGGGGCAAGGGCTAAAGGGCCCCAGGCATTGCCTGGATCTTTTTAGAGTCTGTAGGAAGAAGAGGCCACAATCACCCTTGAACCCTCTCTCCCTTCAGTTGCTTTTATCCTGGTATTTTATCAAGGCATTAGAAAAAGTGACTGTTACAATGGACAATTTTAAATACACAATGCAGTGCCAGGGAAAGAGTGCAAACAGCAAGACTAAAATGGAAATAAATAGATTCTCTACATTCTAGATTTGATCTATTTAGAAAAAAAAGCAGCAAAACTAACCACAAAATCCCAACAATTGGTTCTTAATAGTGTGTGATCCATATGCTGTCTTCTTTGGTAGTATATTTAAAAAAGAAAGGGAAGAAAGAGAAAAGCAAATTGATGACAGTATTTTTTCTGTTCAAATAAGGAGAAGAATGTAATTTTATTTGCAGACAACCTGATCTAATTATGCAGAAAACCATAAAAAAAAGTTACATTTAATGAGCCATTTGATAAAAGTGCAGAAAGAAGAGAAATACTGGAAATACTGAGGTCTCTGGAAATACTAGTCATTTCCAGGTAGATTTGTCCAGCACACTCACAAATCTAAAGAAGTTTCCGGCCCGCAGGGGATTGGGCCGTGGGGGGGGGGGACCTCTAACGTTGTCTGATTCAGGAACATGCCTGTGTTACCAGAACAGGATCCCAGAATAAGGAACCCATGAGTACCTGGGATCCTTCTAGAACAACTCCGTTAGTTTCATAGAGGACCTTAGAAAACAGAGGGCACTGCTGAGATCAGTGATGGGCTGCAGGGAATGCAAACAAGGACAGAGGTAGCAGCATTCACGCCCCATGGACTCCAAGGAACCCAAATGCAGTTTCTCAGGACTGTATGGATGGAGCGTCACCTGGAACTGGCTGAAGACCCTCGGGAGGAAGCCAAGATTCACCATGGGTTAGACTTCCATCTCTCTAGTGCAATAGTGTTATTTTTAACTTAAGGTCCTAATTCATACAGAAATGTATGTTAAACTCATAATGAGGTAAGGATTTTTAGATTGATATTTATAGTGTGTGTGTGTTGGGTGTCAGTGCTCTCCAATTCCAGAAGGATGTTGGATCCTCCAGAGACAGAGTTGACACAGTTATGAGCAACCTGATGTGGGTGCTGAGAATCAAAGGGAGTCCTCTGTATGTGCTCTTAACTGCTGCGTCATCTCCATCCCAGCATGTGCTCTTAACTGCTGAGTCATCTTGGGGGGGAGGGGAGTTGGGGAAGATGAGGAACAGAGAGAGGGAGAGGAGAGAGAGAGAGAGAAGAAAAGAAGGGAAGAAAGCGTGAGCGCATGTGTGGAGTCAGAGGACAACTTCCAGGACTTGGTTCTTTCCTTCCTCAGTGGCCTCCAAGGAGCAACCTCAGGTCATGAGGCTTTTGAGGCCATCGCTTCTGCACACTGAGCCATCTCACTGACTCTGTAAGCTGTAATACTAGATAGTCCTGAAATCATGAATTTATTCAAGTTTACAAACTTCAAAATATTTGTGTGATCCCACGGTGATTTCCTCCAGTATGTGGAGGAAGCCCAAGACGTGAGATGGGGAATGAACGATGTTAGCACAGCACGGCACAAACCCTGTTAACTGCTTTCACTGGGTATTTAGGACTAGTCTTTATCAGAGAGCAGTTGCATCTCCTCCGAGAGGCCTGCCTGTAATTAATGATCGCCCGTATTGCTTTGTCTCCAGTGGGAAAACGAAATAATCAACCATGTGAAGATTTTTATTTTTGTAGGAAAAGTTCAATTGACTAAAAATCCATTTTCTGAAAATCCATTAGGGCCTGTAGAGACGGAAATACACATCCTAGCTGCAGCGGCATTGGGTAGCGGAGCTTTGAAACATAACTGTGCCATGGGGGAGCAACTGCTCTAAAAACTCTGTGGCTCTCTGAACTGTGAAACAACCAGCCGTTTCCAAAACGCATGAGCTCAGCATGGCTCTGTTTGGAATCCGGAATGGAAGGTCAGAATGAGAATTGAGAATACGTCTCGGAGCAGGTCCTGGGGGACTCACGGCTTGAAGGTGTCCAGCTGAAGGCCAGAGGCCACAAGTACATTGTGCTTTATGATGTCTTCTAGAACCCTGGTTTGTGTAAGTATGCCTTGCTTGGAAGCTGTAGAGTGAAAGGAGCAGGGTGGTTCGAAAGGTTTATGAAAACATTTAATATAGAGGAGGGGTTTCCTTCCCAGGCATTTGAAATTGCCACCTTCCGCAGTCACTGCTGAGAATGAGAATTAGGTCAGTCACAGAATCAGACCCCTATCCCCTGGGGGGCGGAAGAGCCTCTCATCCAGGACCCCTTGTGCACATTAAGGGTCTGTCAAAGTCCACCCCATCTTTGTAGCAGTTAGCTCTGCAACACTTGAGTAAAAAAGTGAGTTGAACTCAAGGAAGAATGTTGGCACTTGTGGAAGTTTGAATGTAACTGGCCCCCATAATCCCATAGGGAGTGGCACTATTAGGAGGTGTGGCATTGTTGGAGTGGGAACGGTCTTGTTGGAGGAAGTGTGTCACTGTGGGGGCGGGCTTTGAGATTTCCTATGCTCAGGATACCGCCCAGTGTTTCTGTCAACTTCAAGACACAGGATTCGCAGCTGCTCCTCCAGCACCACATCTGCCTGCATGCCACAGTCTGTCCACGTGCTGCCAAATTCCTGCCGTGATGACAATGGACTGACCCTCTGAAACTGTGAGCTGCCTCAGTGAAATGTTTTCCTCTGTATAAGAGTTGCCGTGGTCATAGTTTCCCGTCACAGCAACAGAAACACTAAGACGGTGTTTATGCCAGGTTGTAAAATGATGTCTTCCCACCCGTACTACTTAATTCTTCAGTTTGTCCCAACCTTTCTCTCCTCCCACTAATGCCTAACAATGTCCCTTCTCCCATTGCTATTCTTAGGATAGATGGTGACATATAGCTCACTAGGTCCCACGGTCTGCGAGGAGGTGAAGTCACCTGTCTATCCAAACTCTACCCTTCCAGCCTAGGGCGGCTCACAGCCAGTGTTAAAGGAGTCAGTCTCTCAGAAACATCCGCGAATCCACCGTAAGAATCAGCACTTTGCTGGAACAGCTCGCCAGCCTGCTTTCAACTCCTAAAAGAAAACAAGAAAGATGTATTGTTTTCATTTCATGTATGTGTACCACGTGCATACAGATGTCCATAGAGGCCAGAAGAGGGCATTTGGTTCCCAAGGCCTGGAGTTACACGCAATTGTAAGCCACCAGATGTCGGTGCTGGGAACCCAACCCCGTCCCCTATGAGAAGGGTAAGCGTTCTACACTGCTGAGCCATCTCTCCAACCCTCTTTCACCCCCTTTCACAACAAACCTCCTGAGCTTCAGCCCCATGTTTCATTCATCACTTGTGTGGCTGCTTCCACTCTCCAACCCCTCGGGCTCCACTGACCTTCATTTTTGTTAAATTTTGTGTATTTGAGTATTTTGCCTGCATATACATCCTCTTACCACACGAGTGCCTGGTGCCCTATGAAGCCGCAAGAGTACAGTGGACTTTTCCGGACCTCCAGCCCCCAAACCGTGACACAGAGACTTATGATTAATTATGAGCGCCTGGCCTTAGCTTCGGCTTGTTTCTAACTCGCTCTTGTAACTTAAATGAGCCCATTTCTATTCATCTACGTGCTGTCACATGACTTGTGACTTTTACCTCTCCTCCTGCATGTCCTGCTTCCTCTGCATCAGGCTGGTGCCTCCCCCTTTCTTCTTCCCAGAGTTCTCTCTGTCCAGAAGTCCCTCCTATTCCTCCTGCCTAGTTATTGGCCATTCAGCTTTTTAGTAAACCAATCACAGTGACATATCTTTACATGATGTAATCAAATATCTCACAACAGAAAAGTGCATTAGAGTCCCTGGAATTGGAGTTACAGATGGTTGTGTGCCGCCATTGTGGGTCCCGAGAATTGAACCTGAGTCCTCTGGAAGAGCAGCCAATGCTCTTACTCACTAAGCCACCTCTCCAGCACCTGGCCTTTTCTTATTATTACAGCAAGAACATAGACCCAAGCAGTAGAGAATTTTTGCACACTCTGTATTCGTGCCTTCATGATTTGTTTTCCTGGGGCTATAGAAGGCCCACTTAGCATTCCAAACCCCAGCCCTGCAACACATGACCTAGGTCCCCTCTTGTTTTGTTGGTGGTGGTGGTTTGCTTGTTTTTCAAGACAAGGTTTCTCTGTGTAGCCCTGGCTGTCCTGAAACTCACTCTGTAGACCAGGTTGGCCTCAAACTCAGAATCCCCCTGCATCTGCCTTCCAAGTACTGGGATTAAAGATGTAAGCCAGCACTACCCAGCCTTAGGTCCCATCATTTTTGTTGGTGGTGGTAGTTTGCTTGTTTTTCAAGACAGGGTTTCTCTGTGTAGCCCTGGCTGTCCTGAAACTCATTCTGTAGACCAGGTTGGCCTCAAACTCTGCATCTGCCTTCCAAGTACTGGGATTAAAGATGTAAGCCAGCACCGCGCAGCCCTAGGTCCCATCTTGCCACTTGCTTCGGGACATCCACCATCATTTCCTCAGCTATCTCTACATGCTCTGAACTCTGACCTCTCTCTCCTTATGATCTGCCGGAAGCTTGTGTTAGCTTGGCCTGGGATCCTGCGTTCATTCTACATTCCTCCAACCTGCCAGAGTCCTCAGTAGGGTTGACATCATCCTTGTTGTCTCCAGTTCTCCTATTGCTTTGAGTCCACCTCATGCAGGCATTGCTCCACGGATGAACTACACTGCCGTTTCTACAGACACTGACTGTCACCAGCCTCTCGGTGGTTTCCACAGACTAGATCACTCTCTCTGCCTGAGAACTAAGGAGCCATGTCCCTGTTCTTTCTGTCCCACTGGCTCCTCCTCAGGGTCCTCGGCTGGAGCTTTCCCCTCCTGTCAATCTTCTTTGCGATGGGAGGGTCCTTGGAGCAGACACCGCTCCCTTAGGCTCATTGTTCCATAGATCCATCTTTACACCAGAGCCCCGCATTGCTCTGTGCAGCCGGAGTTTGCCTAGACCTGCTTCCCTGAGAAGCCATCAGTGCTCAGCCTTAACATATCTGTGTTGGTTGCTTCTATCCACCCTGAACACACACACACGCATGCACACACACACACACATGCACATATGCACACACACGCATGCACACACACGCACACACACACATGCACACAAGCACACATGCCGGATTCTCTGGCAGATACCTACAGGCAGCTGGATAGTTTGAGAGGATCTCTTAAAGGCAGCTCAATTTATCTGATCTCAGCAGCCCTTGCTCCTTATATTTGCTTAGAGAAGAAGAAGCCTAGAGCATCTGGTCAGTGTTGAAGGAGCTACAGGCTGCATTCCTGCCACCCAGCTCCCGGCCACCTGGCTAGATTATGCCCCGAAATAACAACACACAAACTGTATTCATTTAAACACTGCTTGGCCCATTAGCTCTAGCCCTTACTGGCTAATTCTCATATCCCAATCAACCCATCTCTAATAATCTGTGTAGCACCAATCTTACCGGGAAAAATTCAGCATGTCTGACCTGGTGGCTTGCTTCATCGTGTCTGCCCGGGAGAGGGGAGCATGGCGTCTGAGCTCACTTCCTCTTCCTCCCAGCATTCTGTTCTGTTTACTCCACCCACCTATGTTCTAATCTATCAGGGCCAAGCAGTTTCTTTATTAATTAACCAATGATCTTCCTCCATCAGGTCAGTTTCAGGGACTTCCTGAGGCTCTTGAGTTGTTTACTTCTTGAGGAAGTTTTCCTGTAGAACTTCCCAGTCCTAAGGCACTTCCCTCCAGGACAGAAGATTTTATTGGTAGAAACTGATCCACAATGGAGACAGTGTTTTTCTGGGCGCTCCATGTTTAAACATCTCCAGTGTACCCCATTGCAATGCTTGCCACCACACCCTTGCCCCGTTCTCTGGCACCGGACACAATCACGTCTCTGGACCATCACAGTTGCCTCCCAGTCTCCCTACTTTTGTTTCTGCTTCCTGGCCTCTAGTCCACTCTCAACATGATGAGAATGACTGTCTTAGTGAAATGCTCCGAAGGGAACATGGGCTAAAAGTTTTGTTTGTAACAGAAGAAAACTGGAAATAAGTTGTCAATGAGTTAATAAAATATGGTTTATGTCTATAGTGAATATTACGCGATGGGGGGATGTGGTAGATCCTGTGGAAGACATGGCAGAGAAACATAGACACAGTGCCTCTGGAAGGATGCCCAGGAAAAAGAGGGAGTTTTGACCCAGGAGCATCACACAGGTCTTGATGAAGAAGAGGGACATTGTTTATTTTGCCCCTTGGGTGCTATATGGTGCCTTGACCTGTATAACTTTGAATTTGAGCTAATTGGGACAGGGGGAATGAAGAAAGGACAGGCATTCACACACGCACACGCACACACGCGCACACACACACAGAGGGAGAGAGAGAGAACCAGAACCAGGTGTCCTATGTGTTCTGATGGAGACACACCAGCAGCCTGGAAACTCGACACCTTCGTTATAAGCCTCTGAACGAACGGGTGGGTTTATTATCCATAGCTGACAAGGAAGGGGTAGTAAGTTCAGCTTGGTAAGCGGTCTCTCAAAAGTCTCAGGAAAAGGGGGCTTTGGTTGGTAGTCTGCACATACTGACTTTAGCTTAAGGTAGTCACGCCTAACATCTGCACACCAGGGGAAGGCTATGCCATTCCCATGGGCCTGAGGCCTTTGGGGTCCTTGACAAGGCTCTGCTCATGTCAACAACACACATTCTCTCAGTGCCCCATCTGTTTCTCACAACTTATGAGATGTATGTACATGAACGTAAACGTGCTTACACACACACACACATACACAGACAAAGACTGTGGTAGTTTGAATAGAAACAGCCCTCATAGGTTCATATATTTGAATGTTCAGTCACCAGGGAACGACACTATTTAAAAGGATTGGCTTTGTTAGAGGAAGTGTGTCACTTGAAGTGGGTTTTGAGGTTTCAAAATCTCATGCCAAGCCCAGTGTCTTCCTCTCTGTCTGCAAATCAGGATGTAGCTTTCAGCTCCTTCTCCAGTACCACGCCTGGCGTACCTGCTGCCATGCTTCCCACGATGATGACAATGGACTAAATTTCTGAAACTGTAAGCCAGCCCCAGTTAAATGCTTTCTCAGAGTTGCCTTGATCATGACGTCTCTGCACTGCAAGAGAACAGTGACTGAGACACAATACACATAAATGTAATTTTACTGGGGCTTTCATTTTAAACATCCATGTTCTCCTGAAGTTTATTGGAGTGAAGATAAAAACATGTATGTTCAATAGCGATGCTGGCCAATATGTGTCTTCTGCACGGATTCCAATGCCGGTTTATGAGGTTCTAAACTTCTGTTGTTCCTATTCTTTGTGATGGAGATTGAATCCAGGGCTCATCCTAACTACAAACGCTACTGCTGATCTGTACCCTGGCACTCTACTGTTTGTGCATGCATGTGTGTGTGTGTGTGTGTGTGTGTGTGTGTGTGTGTGTGTGTTATATTAATGGCTGTGGGTGCACAGTTCACATGTGCACATGGAGACCAGAGGACAGCAGTGGGTATCTTCCTCCGTGCAGCTGAGTTTTATGTCAGTTTGACACAAGCTAGAATCATTTTGGAACAGGGGCCCTCACTTGAGAAAACGCTCCCACCAGACTGGCCTGTGGGCAAGCTTTTGGTGCATGTTCTTGATTAATGATTGATGTGAGAGGGTCCAGCTGTGCTATCCCTGGGTTGCTGGTCCTGGGTGCTATGAGAAGGCAGGGTGAGCAAGTCATGAGGAGCAAGCCAGCCAGCAACATTCCTCCACAGCCTCTGCCTCAGCTCCCGCCTCCGCGCGCTTCCCTGGTACTCCTGCCCTGACTTTCCTCAGCGACAGAATGTGACCTGGGAGCAGAAGATGCTTCCCAAGCTGTTTTCGGTCATGTGTGTAATCCCAACAGCAGATCTTTACCTGAGATAGCGCTCCATTGGACTCCACCTTATTTTTTGGAACAGGGATCCTCATGAACCTGGAGCTTGAGCCATTTTAGTTAGAATAACTAGCCAATTGCCGGGCGGTGGTGGCACATGCTTTTAATTCCAGCACTCAGGAGGCAGAGACAGGAGGATCTCTGTGAGTTCAAGGCCAGTCTGGCTACAAGAGCTAGTTCCAGGACAGGTTCCGAAGCTACGGAGAAACCGTGTCTTAAAAAACAAAAAAGAAAGAAAAAGAATAATTAGCCACCGAATGCTTAGAAGCCACCTGTCCATCAATCCCCAGGGCTGGAGTTACACCCATGCTGCTACACCTGGATTTTACCTGAGTGCTGGGGATCCGAACTCAGGTCCTCAGGCTTGTGCAGCAAGCACATTGCCCACTGAGCCACGTCACCAGCCTCTAGCTCTACACTTTCAATTATTATTTTCATCAGCTATGTTTTTTTTAAAAAAAAAAGTACATTACCAGCTTTAAAACTTCCCCTTGAGTCTGCAGGGTGATAAAACAGAATTGCACAGGTGTAGGGAGCATACGCAGACAGGGTAACTTTTATTTTAATAAAAGGTGTCCAAAACAGTTTAAAAATGAACTGCCACAGCACCTTTTTACAAAAATAAACCGTGAGGGAGACCTGTTTTTTCTAGCCACGTCATTAGCTCTGCGTAACTGTGCTGAATGCCTGCTCACCTGCCGGTCCCCTCTGTGAGAGCAGCCATGTGTCACCAGCACTCTCTGCATTCACACTAGCCTGCTGCAGGAAGCAGCTACCTATGTCCCACTTGCCTGCTGCTGCCTGGAAGCCCCCACCAGGAGTGGGCTCTGAGCTCATGGAAAGAAGATCCGCCCATGAAAGAAAGGTACTCGGGAATGCCAGCCTTACTAGGGTCTGAGTCTCTGTCCCTCAACATTGCTGGGTTTCTCCTGCCCCTCCTGTGTCCTGTGACTGCCCTGAAGACACCATGTGCAGCCCACAGAAGAATCTAGAACGTGAATGGGCCTAGGAAGAAGATGGCGTCAGTGAGAGCTAGACTCGGCGCCATTTGTTTGGGGAGTTTAGCCAATGGCCTTCCCCAAACATCCCTCTCCAAAGAGCAACTGGAAAGTCTAGCTGAAAATGCATAACTGTCTAACGCTTGGATTAAAGTGTGCAGTTGACATTACACGGGGAGCTTGGAGTGCAGTATCAAACTATGTGAATATCGGACACAAAGCAAATGCTTTAGAGAGACCAGGCTGACGTTTTGGGGTGTGGATGACCGTGAACACAGCCCACTCAGAACACTAGCGGTCTGGTAGCTGTCCTCGGGAACTCTCTGGGAGGGCTGCGGAGCATGCTGGGAGAGCTGGGGTTAGCTGAAAGGAGTAAGGGCTCTCCTCTCCTGGTCTAAAGAGGACACAACCCCTCAGAGAGTGTGGTGTGTGTCCCTGGAAACTGTCAGGTGTGGGGGCAGGTGACTCAGGACTGAGGAAGCTAAAGGTGGGAGGTCACTATGGGCTTCCAGCTGAGGACATTGGGACCAAGGACCGCTGCTACCTTATGATAAATCTGCACCCAGAAGAGTCCAGACCTCTCTTGGGGGAAGAAACGTTGGAGGATCTACATTACCTAGTTTCAAAATGATTGTAAAGCTACAATAATTAAACAGCAGCAAGTAGATTAGTTAACAGAAAAGACAGGGGTGGGGTGTTTCGTCCCAGTGCAATTCAATGGGATAAAAATATTTTCGATAATTGAGGCAGAAACAGTTGGATAGCCATACCCATAAAAGAATATGAAGAGGCTGGGCGCACCGTTAGCCCCAATGCTTGGGAGGCAAAGAAAGAGCGATCTCTGTGAGTTCAAGGTCAGCCTGCTCTGCACAGCGAGTTCATAGTGAGACACTGTTTCCAAATAAGAGGATGAGTGGGAAGAGAAACTCCACCCTCTCTTCTCACCTTCATATTGTCTGTACAGACTAACCAGAAAGCAGCCACAGACTTAAATACAAGAGTCAGATTTATAGATCCTTAATTTTTAAAATGCATCATTATTGGTGTGTGTGTGTGTGTGTGAGAGAGAGAGAGAGAGAGAGAGAGAGAGAGAGAGAGAGAGAGAGACCTTCCACCTCTTTGTGGGTCCCTGGGATGGAACTCAAGTCACCAGGTTTATGTGGCTAGTGCCTATTGAGACATCTCACCAGCCCCAAAGTTTAAAAAGTTTAAAGATAATTGTTCTACTTGTCTACCTCTAAGAACAGTGTTATAATTAGCACCATGTCTTGAACGAACTCACATTTATTATCCGCTAATCCCATGGGCCGGGACTCTAGCGTCTCTGCTCTGATCCCCACAGCTGCTGTCAGGGTCTCCGTCTAGACTCAAGTGGCTACCACTATTGGAAAAGTCAGCTTTTGCAGTGACTGAACAGGACTTCACAGTTCGGCCCTCAGCTCCTAGATGTCACCCCAGATCCTTGTCATGTGATCATCCGCGGCCTCCAGCAGGATGGAGGATCTAACTGCCATCACCCCATGTGATCATGAGCACACGTTGGCTTTGCAGTATACTGCTGCCTGGAAGCAATCACAGACCCCACCCACACTCAAAGTCAAAAAACAACGGCATAATAATGAGGAAAAACAGTTACCCTGCCCTGTGCCTGCAGATTCGACTAACTGCGGAATGAAAATAGGCAGAGGAAAAAACACTTCACCTGGCCCGACATGCATAGATTTGCTTTCTCATCGCCTTTCCCGAGGCAATGCTGCTTGGAACCCACTTGGACGCCATTTACACTGCATTCTGCATTGCAAACATCCCAGAGATGAGCCGGAGTGCACAGGAGATTGTGACGGACCTGAGTCTCCCTGAAGGTCCTGGAACTGAATTCCCAGGGCTCTCCCAGGAGAAGACAGCTAGGAAGCTGCTTTTCTGTGTGAAGAGGGGTACAGGCCCACGCAGACATTTGCCTGCAGAGGGCCGCTGTGTGCGCTGTCTGCTGGTTGCTCTCCGGAGTGTGGCTTTATTCCCCTGCTCTTGCCCTGGCTCCTGATAGGAGGGGACAGGCACACAGCGTCGGCATCTTCTCACAGACACACACACACAAACACACACACACACACACGGTCCTCAAAATCTGGGTGCAGCCGGGCTGTACAATAGAAAGTGCACAGCTTCCTGGAGCTGGCGTTTCCGTTCACATGAGCCGATATGAGGAAACTACCAGCCTCATGCAGTGGTAGGAATTGCTGTAATTTATAGGTGCTAATAACCATCAGTACTGTGCTGTAAGTGGGTGCATCCAATAGGAAACAGAAATGAAGGTGTTTTCTGTGACAGCTATTTCTTTGCATCTGTTGAAACGTCGGGGTCCCCCTTGGCTGCTGTGACCCTGAATAAGGATGACCACAGCCAAATCTGCATGCTCCAACAGTGGCCTCTCCACCAACCACCTTCTTCAGGCCGTCCCTCACTTGAATCTGATTTCTAGTATGAGTCTGATTATTATTAAATAACTGTACTGGTGTCATCTGCATGTAGTAACCATTTCAGCCACAAGGGGGCAGAATGTGGCTGTGTATGCGGTTCTTTTTAAAAGGGAAGAAGTATGACATTGTAAGATACACTGTGTTCCAGCCATAGTTTTAATTTGACTTTTATTCTCTACATACTTGAATTAATTGTATCCTTTAAGGCAAGAGAAACGGAAATCGCAAATTCTTTTGGGAAAATTTTGTTCTTAGCCTATAGCTGGCCAAATTAGCAGCTTCATTCTCTGCTTAAAACGCTGTGATTCATCTGTTTTCTGGGAATCATTTCCTGTAGATCTTAAAGAGGGCTTATGGCTCTAAATTGCTGCATTCCTAATTCTTGTTGTGCTTCCTGCAGGCCATCAAGTTCATGGGCTTTATTATAGCCTTGCAAATTAGTAGAGAAAATTTACTAGCCCATAAACATTTTCTTAGTTTCATCATAGTCCTGGGGGCAGATTGGAAGCCGCAGGCGCTATTATTCATAGCTCACTCAGCTGTAAAACTGATGGCCCTTACGCAACCAGCTTCTCGCTTCTTCTCCTCTCCTCAGGAGGAGTTTGCGGGAGTCTGGAAGCTGGAATGTGTGAGTCCAAATGAACCCCCTTGCTCAACACCTCCCGTAGCCTAAGGCAAGAGCAGTCTGCACACAGACTAACTTCAGTGAAAAAATGGCGATTACCCCCTCCTCCCCCGCACTGTGCTCCGAGTGTCTGTGTCTCTCAAAACTCATACATTTGGGGTGCTGGGGAGATGGCGTGGTTGGTAAAGTACTTGCCACACGAGTATGGCGACCTGAGCCCAGCACCCAAGATGCGTGTGGAGATAGATAATGGAGCTGTTATCTGGAAACTGTGGAGGCTGGAAGGCAGATTTCTGGGGCTCACTGGCTAGCTGGCCTAGCCGACCCCAAAGTTCTAAGCCGGTAAGAGGGAGAGATCCTTTCTCAGAAAATAAGGTGACTGTGAACGGTTCTAGTGGAGAGAGAAGGTAGTGGGGGGTGGGTCAAAGCCAAGAGGCCCAGTGTTCTCAGGTCTGTGCTGTGTTTACTGATGTGATCTGACGGAGAGTCATGACGCTCGGGGGCCCACAGAAACTTCCGGTAAAGTGTCTCCCTTGAACAGCTGGTGCTGAGCTGGCCCGAAAGGTGATCAGCGGGGTTCTTAACCAAGCCCAGCTAAGCACTCTGAGCAATCAAAGTTGGACCTGAAGACCCAAAATCTGAGTGAACACGGTGGCTCACGCCTGTGGCCAAGCACTGGGGAGACTGAGGCAGGAGGATCGTCACACGCTTACAAATCAGCTGCAGAGTGAGAACCTGCCAAAAAAGGAAAGGAAAAAAAGAAGGAAGGGCCTTTGTTTCCTCCTAGGCAAAGAAAGGAGTCACAAGCCAACCCTCACGGCCACATGGGCTGAGGACTCAAATGGCCCAAGACATAGAAAATGCTATTCTAAGTGGAGAAGAAAACAGTTATTGTCTAACAGTTAGGTTTAAAAAAAAGAGAGAGAGAGATTTTGTATAAACAGTCAACAGCTGTTTCAGCCTTCGCTTTTAGAGCACAGGCGGGGGTGGGGACTCGCTCTTTCAAATGTGGTTTTTGTTCAGAGCCCAGATTTTCTACAACTAATTTCCAACCCAGAACTAGGGCCCGGCTCAAAGTTTTATTTTGAAGATTATAGTCAACAGACTTCAGTCAACCAGAGAGGTCCAGACAGAGACAGCTGCTGCCAACTCCTCTGCACCAAGTGGGGGGCACGCATCTGTGGCAAGCTTGTGTTTGAAGGTCAGAAAGGGGGGCTCCCGCTTCTCAGAGAGCGTCAGGAAGCCAGAACACTCGGCCACGGAAGTGGGAAAGAAACAGATCTTCAAGATGGTGTCTGAGTCCACCTCCTTAGCACTGTCCATGTAAAAAGCGGTACTGCGGGCTCTAATGAACGTCCCTCCAGCAAACAAGGACAGGGGAGAGGTTTCCATAAGGAATGCTCATACTAGAATTTGCCAGCTAAGTCCTATAATTGCAAAGTTGCGACAATGTCCTTTCTATAAACAGAGTTGGGGTGAGCCCTTACCTCTTCTGCTTTGCTAGGTCTGTCAATGCCCTTTATCCCCCAAATACCAGACTGTCCTTCACAGAAGTCTTACACTGTAAGTCATCTCTCTCTTCCCGCCCCTTTTGAAGTGACATATGCAGACGTCCTTACAGGGAGAGACGGAAATTTGAACAGTTCTCTACTTCCTGTATCATTGTTTACTTTTCAAATATTTGACCTGAGGGCCGTGACGCTGGCCGGTATGCACCTTGCCACTGTGTCTATATGTGTCCGCATCCACTCCCACAATTGTGGGATTGTGGGAGTCCCTGAAGGCTGTCCTGCCACGGTACAAAAACGCTCTGACACACGGTGTGGTTTTAGTGCACAGCTGGGCTCCCAAAGAGCAGAGAAGCTGTCCAAAGTCCAAGAAGCATGCAGTCAGAAGAGATCTGGGAGGGGAGGGGAGATAGAAGCCCCCCTGTAATGAGCCCTGGGCCTCCCACAAGGTACGAGAGCCAGCGTTTCCCTCCTTAAACCCCAACCTTTGAGGATGGCCAAAGCAACTTCCTAGATTCTGAAGACATTTGTGGAACCTTCTGGAGTAAATGCCTTCACTCATGACCTCAAGTCTCCTCCAGACCATGCAACTTCAGTTCAGAGTCAAAGAACACGGAATAGCAGGGGAGAGAGGAAAAAAGACAGAGTTGAAAAGAAAATCATTAGACATATCTGAAAATGACCCACAATCAGACATGGAGAGACACAACCTGGTCTCCAGGAGACAAGAACAGAGGAAAGGCGAGATTCAAAAGAACGAGGTAGTAAACGAGTGTCCGGAACTGACCAGGCCTGTGAGTCCAAGCGTGCTGGAAACTCCACAGGCCCACACTGAACCGTGAACCTCTGTGAGTCGTTGCCCAGACTCACTGAAGTAAAGCTGCGAAATGGCCAAACTCAAAAGGGAGATTTTAAGGAAAATAAGAAAAAATAAAAGGTAGATTTCCTACAAAGAAAGACAACTGGACTGTCAGTGGGTGCTGTTACAGAACCCAGAATACCGTGCAAGGTCTTCAAAGCCGAAGAGCAAACACTCCGCACTAAACACAATGCGCACCGCCTTTTAAGAATGAGTGGGAGCAGGCAAATCCCCGCGTGCGGAGGGTACCGAGGCAGGGGCTATCAGGCCAAGTGCGCGGGCTGCCATCCACGCCATCCCTTCCCCTCCAAAGCCATGGCTTCCAAACACCTGTGCGCGGTTATCCTCGGGCAGACTCGGGTAAGGGCACCTTATGCCAGAACTTTGGCCTCCAGCGTCTCTCCAGCGGCCACTTCTTGCGGGAGAACCTCAAGGCCAGCACGGAAGTTGGCGACACGGCAAAGCAGTACCTAGAAAAAGGTCTTTTGAGCCGGGCGAAAGTGGCGCACGCCTTTAATCCCAGCACTTTGGAGGCAGAGGCAGGCGGATCTCTGTGAGTTCGAGACCAGCCTGGTCTACAAGAGCTAGTTCCAGGACAGGCTCCAAAACCACAGAGAAACCCTGTCTCGAAAAAAACCAAAAAAAAAAAAAAAAAAAAGTCTTTTGGTTCCAGATCATGTGATCACATGCCTCATGGTGTCAGAACTGGAGACCCGGAGCACCGAACACTGGCTGTTAGACGGGTTCCCGAGGACGTTAGTACAGGCAGAAGCCTTGGACAGAATCTGTGATGTGGACCTAGTGATTAGTCCGAATATCCCTTTTGAGACACTTAAAGATCGTCTGAGCCGAAGATGGATTCACCCTTCTAGCGGGAGAGTCTATAACTTGGACTTCAACCCTCCTCAAGTGCTGGGGGTTAATGACATCACTGGTGAGCCACTTGTCCAACAAGAAGATGACAAACCCGAAGCAGTTGCTGCCAAACTACGACGGTACAAGGATGCGGCAAAACCCGTCATGGAACTGTACAAGAGCCACGGAGTGCTCCATCAATTCTCCAGGACGGAGACGAACAAAATATGGCCCTATGTTTACACACTTTTCTCAAACAAGATCGCACCTATTCAGTCCAAAGAAGCAAACTGAGCCTGCCCTTGGAAGAGCCAAGAAGACGTAGTCGTTCACTCAATCATGCGTGTAGTCCTGGTGCCCTGGCCAAATTAGAAGCTAGCTGAGATAGCTTGCAGCATCTTCTCTAGTTTAAGTGAATGAAGTAATGAGGAAAACCTAGTGGGTAGAAAGCATCCATGAAGAAATCCTCCTCTTGCCTTTGAAAAGAACGCAGAGCTCTGCAGGGGCAGAAGTCCAGACTGGATTTCCACTCGTGTGGAGCCCATACTCTAGATGGATTGCAGCCATGTGCTGCTATCAGAATCTTTTTGCATGCGATGGTGGTGGAATCTCTGGTCCGTGCCACCTTCCACAGGCTGTTAAACCACAGCACTGCCAGCCTGAGAACTTGGAGAGCTGTGGTCCTGGCCTGTCCTCCGCCAAGCCCTCCTTGATGACAATTGAATTGATGCTAATTGCGCTCAGCCACTGCTTCTCCACAGCGACTGTTCCACCCCCCTGATCTCAGATATCCTAGTCTCTGCTGACCGTGTCCTATCTCATCTGCTCGCTCTCCTCATAAGCTGTTCGGTAACACCATAGTCTCTGCCTTTATCCCTCTAACCTCCTCTCTCTACAGACTGAGAACCGGGGGAACTGAGCCAGGCAGAGAGCTCAACTTGTGAAACGGCTGCTCTGACTGTCTTGAACCCACTCTGTACCTTCTGTCGTTTAAAAACGATTAAAAACAATTCCCTGAAGTTTTTGGGAATTCTCAAGGAAAAAAAAAACAACAAGGGAAATGTTCACTTAAGGAATTGTGGGATGATCGTCTCTTCTGCATAGAAGTAGTGATCGTGTGGAAATCACTGGACTAATGAGATGATTTCGGCTTCTTTATTCAAGGTAAGGTAAATATTGAACTTGCTGCTAAATATTAATGCTGACAATGTTTTTTTGCGAGTGATCCAAGCAGATGGCAAGAAGTCGGTAAAGGGAGCAAGCCTCTGGGCTTGGAGCGTCTTGCACTAGCTGAACATTGCACCTGCACTAAGACAGCTTTACCGCTGTGGGAACGCAGAATCTTTGTTTTCTTCCAATTCCAAAGATGCAGTCTATAGGTGGCCACAAAGTCCAGAAATGATGATGCTAATATTTTGTCAATCATCATGTCAATAAAACATTTGTTAAAAGAAAAAAAAGAATGAGTGGGAGACAAAATTTTGAAATAAGCATTATGTACGGACAAGAAAATGAGTGCTCTAAGGTAGTGCGCGGCTTAAGCTTCTCCTGAACACATTCCAGGAGTCTTTTTATGAGAAAACAAATTTAATAGGAGGTTAACATTTACGAAGTTGAGTGACAAAGACAGGCTTCCATGTTCCCTGACTCTGGGAGTTCGGGAAGCAGCTGAGTGACAGGTGGTTTAGAATGTCGGAGAGCAGCAATCACCCGAAGGGTCCCGCTCTCCATTACTCCCAGCGATGTCTGACTTTGAGACTCTTTTGGAGAGATGAAATGTTTGTCTAAGCCATCCTGTGAGCTTCCACGTGCTCAGCCTGACTAACGCACTAGCCACAGGTCACAACATGCGAGGCTGGGGGAAAACAGTCTCCATCCTTAACATGTTTCCCTAAGCCACATCCTCCGCTCCAATTTGCCCCAGCCTCTGTCTCCCAGACTTATTCTCCCCTGGAAACCTTCTGTTTGATTTTGTTTTTAATCTCCACATTCACCAGAGATCTCTCACCCTTTTCCTAGAGTCTCTCGTCAGCGGGACAGATAACGTATGAGCCCAGCTGCCAAGAGAGGCGGAAATAGGAGATCCAGGAAGAATAACGTGGAGCTGAAGCAACATGAACAAGGGTATTTTAAGCTGTGCTTTTCATAAGGTAGGAAAACGTGGGTCAACCCACGTTGGCTTGAGGATAAAATGGAGCATGACAGGGCTAAGACTGATGACAAATGCAACGGCTGGGAGGTCGCAGCTCTGTGTGGTAGCAGCAAGTGATTAACACAAGGGACAGACTGGACAGTGCACAGGGTCTTGACCGCTCGGGACCCCAATCCGCAATCGCCATGCCAATGAGAGAACTAAGGGCTGATCTTCCAATTCTCTGTACTTGGTGCTGCTTCTGCGATTCTGTGTGTTTATCTGTGCAAAGGGGGCTTTATTTATTTTAATTGGTGGGCTGGAAACAGGATGATGGGACTCGGGAGAACCGTGCACCATACTTAACTGTTGCAGAGCACTGAGCTTTGAAATACTCCCTTTTTGATTCCTGCTCATTTATGCATGTAGAGGACTGGGAAAGGTCTGGAAGTTTGTGGTGATCAGGCTTGGCCATTGGCATCACAATTCTGTTTAGTGAGGTCCGGGACAGTAACAGGCTGTGCTACAGGGTCCCTGAGTCCTGTGGTTTTGAGGACCCTGGTTGTGTTGTTTGATATGGGGGAGGCTCTTGATCTATCGATCTATCTGTCTGTCTGTCTGTCTGTCTGTCTGTCTATCCATCCATCCATGCATCTATTGTCTGTCTGGTGTAGGAGGTCCTTCTGTATTTGTGCTGCTTTCATTGGTTGTTAAAGAAACTGCCTTGGCCTCGTTGATAGGGTGGAACTCAGGTAGGCAAGAAAGACAGAACAGAATTCTGGGAAGAAGGGCAGTGTGGCAGACGCCATGGTTCTCCTGCCCGAGACGGACACTGGTTAGCCACAGTCAAGTGGCGATACACATTAATAGAAATGGGTTAAATCAAGATGTGAGAGTTAGCCAATAAAAGGCTAGAGATAATGGGCAGTAATTTCTGTGAGATTATTTTGGGAGTAAACTAGCCGGGCGGGTCAGAACAAAAGGACCTTCCCTACAACATCTATCTATCTATCTATCTATCTATCTATCTATCTATCTATCTATCATCTATCTATCCATCCATCCATCTATCCATCTATCTATTTAACCACCTACCTATTTATCAGAGACAGAGTTTCACTGTGTATCCCTGGATGACCTGGAGCTCACTGTGTAGACCAACCTGGCCTTGAACTCCCAAACATCTGTCTCTGCCTCCTAAGTGCTGGGCTTAAATGTGTGCACCATCACACCTGTCTTATTTGTTTTATTTTGTCTTGAGCTGGGTCTTACTATGTTGTTGATTGAAGCTCAAATGTCTGGGCTGTGTCAGCCGCCCAAGCACTTGGGACAACAGTATGCATCATAGTTGCCAGCTCATATTTAAATAGTTTTGAAATATTTAATTTTTTTTTTTTTTGGTTTTTCGAGACAGGGTTTCTCTGTGGTTTTGGAGCCTGTCCTGGAACTAGCTCTTGTAGACCAAACTGGTCTCGAACTCACAGAGATCCGCCTGCCTCTGCCTCCCAAGTGCTGGGATTAAAGGCGTGCGCCACCACTGCTCAGCAATATTTAAATTTTTTGCAATCATATTCTATGCTAGATATTCTGGTGTAAAGCAATAGACAAAGATATGGAAATTATATATAATTATTTATATATTATTAAATATATATCTGTGGAAATAGGTAATTATTAAATATACATTTTATGTATATATTATATATGAGTCCAAAGAGGAGGCAGAAACCTCACAGTAATTTCTACAAGTGAACTCTGAAGAGTGATTACCAAGGGACTGACAACAGCAGGAACAGGTCAGGGAGACATCAGGGAGCACTAAAACTATCAGACGCGCAGAAAGAGCAGCTTGCATCCTCAGCTCCAGAGCCCAAAAAGAGCCTTCAAAATGGAGCCCATCTTGCCCCAGACCTCATGGGTAGAGAAGGTCATGAGGGTTGACCTTTTCATAAACCCACTCTCTGGAGTACCAAAGGCGCTATCTGCTGAAACACTGTGCAAGGGGTTGCCAGGGAAGCTGGCCAAGGGGTGGCACCCTCCCTTGGCAAGCTTTTGCGAAGCCTGCAGGGTTCCAGCATAGGTCATTCGCTGGTAGGTGCCAGGGAGGCTGCCCACAGGAAGGCATCCTGTGCTGCTGGTACTGTGAAAACTTACAAGGTAGCCCCTAGACTAGAGAGGGAAGCTCTCCTCCCCCGGTGACAGTCCAGGACCACTCTTGACCCATACTGGTTAACAAAGGAGAACTGTTTAAAGGGCCCTGACCTTGTCACAGAGCAGGTCCTGAAGGCTGGGTCTGGAACAGAGATAATAGACTTAAGACTGCTCTGGTGGGTAGCTTAAAGCATTGGGACGTATTTAGTTATCAGAAGAAACTGCAAGAGGACGTTAGAGCCACTACAGCCCCTAGCAGAGGTCCTACCCTGACCTAATGATTGCTCAGGGAGAACTCTAGATGAGGTAATGTCTATATGGGTATCAAGAAAGTCGGATGAAAAGTAAAAAAAGCAGACACTCAAGAGAGGCGGTAATTTATAACCTCTAAAACCCTACTTGGCTTGACAGAAGTAATAATAATAGTGTTCGGAGGGTGGGGGAGGGACAGGAAGCAATCCTGCTCTGACTTTGGCAGGCTGCAGTGGAAGGAAGTTGAGCACCATCAGCATTTCCTGAACACCCACCAACTAGGTGCATCTGAGGCTTTAAAGCAACCAAGACAGATAGCAAATGCCAAGGGCCAGCCGTCGCCTCTGCTGGCCCCAGCCCACCCTCTTCTTTCCCAGGACTTCAAGTCCCCTTTGCAGAGCCATGCCTACTCTGTTGCCATAGCAACATACCAAATGGGGCTTATGATCAATGCTTTTGGCCAGAGGGTGGACACGAGGCTGAAAGTCTTCTCTTGAGATTGGTGCTTGTTTCGTTTGCATGGAGCTGAAGTCTCTGGTTCAGGGCTCTGCATATGCTGAGCCAATGCCCTGCCTACTACAAACACCCCCAGCCCCTTCTGAGACATTGTATCTTTAGGCTAAGGACACAAGAAGAATCAGGGCTGGGCATGTAGCTAAGTGATAGAGAAACAGAGTGCGCCATAAGCTGTGTGAGGTCCTGGATTTAGTCGCCAGCAAAAAGAAAGAAAGAGGAAAGGAGAGAAGGAAGGAAAAGAGAGAGGGAGAGAGGGAGGGAGGGAGGGAGGGAGGGAGGGAGGGAGGGAGGGAGGACTATAGAAAGAGGGTAAAGAAGAGAGTCCTGGGATGTTCGGCAGCTAAACAACTCCTGTGTCCTTGTTTTAGACTTTCCGTTACCTACTCTTTGACAGCCCGTCCCGTGAGCCCAGGCTCTGAACCACCTATTAGTTGCACAACCTTGAACACATAAATTGCCTTTATGGGCTTCCATTCTCCCATCTGTAAAGTGAGGGAGATAATAATACTTACTTCACAAAATTGAGAGGATTAAATGAGTTGATATAGAGAAGTTTTTTTTTAAAGACAGAGCCTAGTACATAGCAAAACCACTCTGAATCTCAAATATTACTAATATTTGAAACAAAGCCCAGGTACTGCTGGGGGCAATGAGGCACACGTGCAGTCCCAGCACTAGAGGGCTGAAACAGGGGTTTGAAGGTAGCCTCAGCTACAAAGTTAAAGTCCAACACGAGCTATAGGAGACCCTGTCTCACTAAAAATTCAACACAGAAAAGCAAACATCAACCAAACCGCAAAGCCTTCAACCTACAGCAGTAACCAGCCTACAAGCATGCTGGTGCAATGTGGCACAAGGCGTGGGAATAACCAACTGAGATCTGCTTTGATTTAAGGCCCACTGCATGAGATGGAAGCCTTGACATAGGAAGGAACCACTGCTTGGGTGGTCCAGAACCTGAGACTAGATAACCAATGACCTACGGGAAAATCAAATATTACCTTTCTGCTAAAGCAGTGATTCTTAACCTTCCTAATGCTGTGATCTTTTGATACAATTCCCCATGTTTTGATGACCCCCAACTATAAAATTGTTTTGTTGCTACTTCATAAGTATAATTTTGCTACTGTTATGAGTTGTAATATAAACATCTAATAAACAAACTCTCCAAGGGGGTTGAGACCCACAGGCTGAGAAACACCTTGCTAAAGGGGTATTGCAACAAAATGAGTCCTAATGAGCTTCTGCTATAGTCTAGATCACTGTGTTGCTCAGCCATCATCAGAGAAGCTTTCTCCTGCAGCAGATGGGAGCAAACACATATATACACAGCGGGGCCATGTGCAGAGAGAGACTTTGGAACACTCAGCCGGATGGAATATCTCCATCAAATCCCTCCCCTCACAGCTCAGGGAACCAAAAGGAAGAGGAGGCAGAAAGATTGTAAGAGCCCGAGGGGATGGAGGACAGATGAAGATTGATGCACACAAGAACTCCCAGAGACTGTGGCAGGGTCTGCATCTCTTGGGATCCCAGAGCTGAGAGGAGAAGCAGACCACGCCCCCATCCCTTACCCAGAAGCTAGCTCCAATTGATAGCCACTCACAAATGAAAGATTAGTGTTCTCCAGGAGAGTCTAACTGGGTAAACAAACCAGTCTTAAGGGTAGGCGCCTGCCCAGCAGTTGGCCAATACAAAACGGGCGGGCGCAGTGGCATCTTCGTCCCATAATGCTGTGTTACAGCTTTTTATTTTTTAACCCTTTGTGTTCTTTGCATATACATATGGCTTCTGATTTTGTTGGCTTTTGCGGGGGGGGGGGTTCCTGTGCACATGAATGTGTGTGTGTTTGTGTGTCTGTGTCTGCATGTTTCTCCTTTAACTCCTTTCCTTCTGTTTGCTTGTTTTGTCCTATTCCAATCTGCTTGTTTCTGTTGTTGTGCCCCATTCTATTTTATTATTATTCCTTGGAAGGCTAAAAGGGTGTGGATCCAGATGGGAGGGGAGGTAGGGAGGCTCTGGGAAGAGTTGGGGGAGGGGAAATGTAATTAGAATATATTGTAAGAAAAAAATCTATTTTCAATAAAAGAAAAAAAAACAAGGAGAAAAAGTTAATACAATATCAAGACCCCCTGGGGTCACCTATGGGCATTCCCACGCCCTTGTTGGGCAGGACCTTGGGGTCTCACAACCACTCCTAAGGGACACCCCAGCACAGAATCCTTCTGTGTGGCCTGTGAGCGCCGCCAGTCACATAGGACACCCGGCTCCCTCTCCCGTCATCAACTCTGGACAAAAAGGCCGAAAGCCAAACAAGTACTGGTCCCCGGGGAACTGATCCAAACAGCTCGGGCCTGGCGGCACCAGTGGAAGGGCTTGAGAAGACAAACAAGTCACAGGCTCGCCTTTGTCACGGCTAACCCTGCTCACAGCCAGACAGCAGTGGAGGCAGCAGCGGGAAGAGAAAAACGCCTTTCTCTCCCGGAGTAACCGAATCCAGTTGTGAATTGAGGTTGTGTGTTAGTGGGCTGTAAGAAAGAAGAGTGTCTTAGACTTGTCTGTTCCCAGCTGAGATATCTTTTTTATTTTTATTTTTCCTGTTAACTCCAGCTAAGCAGGATCCTGGAGCAGCCCTGGGCAGTATAATCCACACACACACACACACACACACACAAGAGCTATGCTGGGTGGGATTCCTTGAGACTGAAAACTAGCCTCCTGGGTGGAGGCTGAGACAAGCCCTCTGGATACCGATTTCTGCTCTGAGTAGCTCTGGGATGGCTTTTAAACAATTCAGTTCTCAGAAATTGACTCAGATTGACTTTATCGAAATTCCTTTTCGATGCAGTTCCTTTGTCTGATTAACTACGTTCTCTGGGGACTCCCTAAGGGACTCGGGGTGATTGGAATCGCCGATCGGGATCAGACTCGGTTTTATCTTTTCTCGGGGCTATTGCTGCTTGCTTTACCGTGAAGTAATGAAGTTGTCCCTGTTGGAGCATCTGCCACCCACGTCAGAACAGCAAGCTCACACCACCCAACTGCAGCCCTGCCCTGAGGCCTTCATTCTTCAGTTCGTCACAGGAAACTCTCAGCGGAGCCGGCTCTGCATGGTTTTCAAGATGGCTTTGGTGCTCTGCCCAGCCAGCTGTAGATTCATTTCAAACCAGTGAGGTTTCTTCCTCAGACAGAAAAACAAGGGTCTCGGGTAGCCACCATGTTCACAGGATTCTGTGTGCGCAGACGCTAAGGCCTGTGGCAGTCCCTCCTGTGCGGAAGCACGCATGTGCTCAGTCCTCTGGCTTCTTGTCTGGTGAAGGTTTGGCCACCCACATCACTCAAGGTGTTTGGCACAGGTAAACATGTCAGATCTTAGTAGAGTGACTGTTTGCTACAGTGTGGCAGGGTACAGGGTAAGCCTCAAGGCCACAAGGTGAAAAGGTATCAATGACACTAGGGCACAGTGACTTCCTCAGCCTGACGGTGACAGGAAGACACAGTTCTTTCCTCCTAACCAGACCTATGACAAAGCCACTATGGCAAACCCATAGCAAAGAAAAGGGGACACAATAACAGAGAGTGCGGGAACCCCTACCTGCAGTCCCTGACCTCTGCTCTCCTATCCCAGTCCTCTTGGGGACCACACTGAAGCCAGGAGATGATGGAGCCTGTGCTGAGGACCACACTGAAGCCAGAGGATGATGGAGCCCGAGCTGGGGACCACACTGAAGCCAGGGAGTGATATAGCCTGTGCTGGGAACCACATTGAATCCAGGAGATGATGGAGCCCGAGCTGAGGACCACATTGAAGCCAGGAGATGATAAAGCCTGTGCTGGGGACCACATTGAAGCCAGGGGATGATGGAGCCTGTGCTGGGGACCACACTGAAGCCAGGGGATGATGGAGCCTTGCTAGGGACCACATTGAAGCCAGGGGATGATAAAGCCTGTGCTGGGGACCACATTGAAGACAGGGGATGATAAAGCCCGAGCTGGGGGCCACACTGAAGCCAGGGGATGATGGAGCCTGAGCTGAGGACCACATTGAAGCTGGGAGTGATGGAGCCTGTGCTGGGGACCACACTGAATCCAGGAGATAATGGAGCCTGTGCTGGGGACCACACTGAATCCAGGAGATGATGGAGCCTGCAGATGCACCATAAAAGTCATCCTCCTGGGGTATGAGCAGTGCAGAGAATGAACTAGTAGGGCCAGCAGGAAAAAGCTGGCCTGCGTATAGTGCCTAAAGCTGCTAGTTCGTCTGAACACACATAAGGAAGTGGAATGAGCAAGCTTGTTGGCACACAGGAGGAAATACACCCATAGCAGTAGGAAGGTGATTAAACACCAGTAAGCTGCTAATATGTGGAGATTCTCAGAGGAGAAAGGGCTCTGGAGTAAGCAGAAAGGGTACTGTGGATGGAATAGAAAACTGGGCCTTCATGGGGCGCAAAGTCAGATCAGCAGAGAAGAGAAAGGGTGGGAGGCGGGAGTGAGCCCTACATGAAGAAGTGGCGATCCAGAGGGCCGCCATAGGCATGCAGGTTCAGCGAAGACGAGATGTCAGGCCTGGCTGTAAAGGACAATGAATGTCAGCCATGCAGTATGGGAAGTACTCGTCTGCAGCAGGCGGGCATTGGTCCCTGGTCTAAAGAACAGTAGGGACAGTCTGGGGAGGACAAACCCAGAGATCCCAGACAAGGATAAACGGGCTAGTGAGTGAGGAAGGAAAGACAGACACATTAGAAGTGAGAAAGGACCAAGAGCTGGTCTGGAAGACAAAAGAGAAATGAGGCCACTGACCTTGCCAGAGACCGAATTCAAAGCTGGAAAGCTACAGCAATCACACACCGAGGCCTCCTGAGGTGGCCTGTGTTCTCTCCAGGGACTGCAGCCCCTCAGGAGGAGCAAGCGGTTCCTGGAGCTCCTCCAACCCTGAAATCCACAGTGAAAACATCCCGAGGGAGATGGGAGAGCAGCAGACTGGCACCCCAACCTCCTCAGGCCTCAAAGGAACCGAGGAGGTTCCAGTCAGAAGCCCTGTCTCCCTCCACACAGGCAGTCTAGAGTCAGGATGAAAGATAAGAATGTCTAGTGGCCGGTGGAGCTCGAGAGATGGCTCAGTGGTTAAGAGCACTGACTGTTCTTCCAGAGGACCTGGTTTCAATTCCCAGCACCCACATGGTGCTAAGAACTGTCTGTATCTCCAGTTCCAGGGATTCTATCACCCTCATATAGACAGACATACAGGCAGGCAATGAGCCCCAAATAAAAGTAAATTGTAAAATTTTCTAGTGGTCAACAGGTCTTGCCCTGAGAGTCCCTGGATTGCTGGCTATGACACTTCATGGCCTAGCTACCACTGGTCCCCTGTCGACGGGCCTGTGGGCCACAGCAGGAAGTGAGGTTCCCAGGAAAGTGTTCCTCCTGGGCCTCGGAACCCTTGTGGACCACACTGACTCCACTCTCTGAGACCGGAGGATGATGAGAGCGTAGGAGAGAAAGGCAGCGCTGAAATCTCTAGATTTCCTAAGGTGAAACCCAAAATTTGAAGACAATGAATTCTTCTGTTGAAGGGCTGCAGGGCTGTCGGGAATGTTCACATCTCTCAAGAACTGAGCACCCAGCCATGCTAGAGCTGGGTGGGCATGGAGGGATGAGTGATCTGAGACACCTCAGTGCTTCAGGGCCCATCAGAGGGTGGAACATCCCCCGCCTCACCACAGCAAGCCTGGCCTTTCTGTCACAGCTGAGGAGAACAGGAGACTGAAATCAAGAGGACACTATGACACCCGCTCCCAAAGACCTTGGGAGAGAGTTCTTGTCCTTCCAGCTTCCGGTGACATCAGGCCCTCCTTGGCTATGGCTGCATTGCTCTTATTTCCACACAGGCTCCCAGAGTTCCCTCTATGCCCTGTCTGCTCCCATCACTGGATTTGGGGCCCACCTGAAAATACAAGTGAGTTCAAAATCCTTCCTTATTTCTGAAATACTCTCCTTCCTGATAAGGTGACACTCACAGTCCCAGGGGCTAGAAGCAGACATACCTGTACCTCCATCCTCATCCTCTCCTTCCCTGTGGGTCCTCACACTCCGAGAGCTATGGCTGAGCTGTGTCATGGCAGGAAAAGAAAGTGTTACTCTCTTGTTACGCTCCATCCTTTCCTGAAACTGCCTGTAGCCCTCTCAGAGGTCTGGACGGCTACATCCATTTCTGATTTACCACACACCTTTTTTCCCTACTCACAATTTAAAGCAATTTGTTGTGATAATGTGCCAAGCACAGAAAACTGTTCAGACAAGGAAGCAGCCTTTAGATGTCTGTACATTTCCTGCTTGCCTTTTAAATAGCAAAAATGATGTAAGTTTTCCACTGTGACAGTTCTGAGATGTACAAGTCAGTCAGTTGGGGTTTGGGTTCTTTCTTTTCTTCTTCTTCTTCTTCTTCTTCTACTTCTACTTCTTCTTCTCCTCCTCCTCCTCCTCCTCCTCCTCCTCCTCCTCCTCTTCTTCTTCTTCTTCTTTTGGTAGGTTCTTTGAAATGGAATGTCACTATGTAGCTGGGTGGGCCTTGAACTCAAGATCCTCCTGCCTCAGCCTCAGTCTCCCAAGCACTGAAGGAAACACAGGCCTGTGCCACCGTGCCAGGCTGCACTTTTAAATACTTTGTTAGCCAACAGCTCAGTTAGACTTGATAGGAAAATGAAAGGAAGGCAGGACTGTAGCTCAGTGACAGAACTTAGCTGTCATGCGCAAGGCCTGGGTGGAATTAATTAAATAGTTATTGGTAAACAACCAGGTCTCATAGTGCATCCCATAATTCCAGTTCTTGGCTATACAAAGGAAGTTTGGGGTTCTAGGTCGTTCTTGACTATATAATAAGTTCAAGCACAGCTCGGGGTACGTAAAATTCCATCCTAAAATATCTGCAAAAATAAAACCTTTGTACCTCGGCTTTGACGCTCACCACTTCGCTTCCCACTGGATTTTCTCAAGGAGCACAGCTCTTGGTTCCTCCTCAACCTTCACAGCCCCTTAGGGAGACCTTCCCCGGTGGCCACCCCTTCCTAAAGTCCCTCGTTGCTGGGACTGCCCTCTTTTCTACCATTTCTGTATGTGATCCCTAACTCCCTGCTCCCCAAACCAGGACTTTCCCAGTTCTTCTTTGCTTTTGTGTTTCCATGGATACCCCTCCTCTGGTCCAGTCCTGGTCTCCTGTTTCCAGCTGCCTTCTGACCATCTCCACCGGGGCGACTCATGAAGACTTCAAACTTGGGGTGTCCAGAAGGGGAAGTTGGGGTCTTCCCTTCCAAATGTGTGCTTCTTCCACAGTGTCCCTAGTCCGGACATGACACCACCACCCTCTCAGGCAGCGCCAAAATCTGAACGCCATCTTTGCCTTCGGTGTTTGCCCTGATTCTGTAACCATCTCACCAATAAACGGACTTCTAGAGCCCAGCTCCAATTCACGTGGTCACTGCTCGAGTGTTGTACAATCACAGCTTGGAGCTGGTCCCTAGTCGCCTGCTGCCCGACATGAGTCCTCAGCTCCCAAAGGCCTCAAACAGAATGTGCGCTCTCTGCACGGCTCCCACTACCCGCCTCGCCTTTCTCCATTCAAAGAATGGGTTCACAGTCTTCCAAAAGACCTCTTCTGTTAAAATATGTGCAACGAAATCAGAGATAGTGGTGGAAGGCTGCCAAATTCCAGAAACTGGAGTCATGCACCTCTCGTTTCCTGTGCCAAACAGCAAAACACACCCCAGATTGTTCTGCTCCTGAACGGTCTGCGAATAGGGCTTTGTTGTCTCACCAGCTTAGAGCGGAAACACCTCTGTTTGAAGATACAAACATTGCGTCGGTGACTCACTGTGGGAGGTGTGAATTGTCCGAAGGACAGCTTCTGGAAGAGTGGAGGCGGTTTCAGATAAGACAAACTCCGTCACTCCACCCGGGCAGCTTCGCAGACGCCAGGCGCGAGCTCCTGGAAGCTCGGCAGTGCCGACGGTGCGGTGCGTGCACGAATTCAAGGGCAGTTTGGGGTCATACAACAACGGCAGGTGCACAAGGGCTCAGCTGTAGGGGCCTCCTCGAGCTTGTTGTGCGTGTCGATGTCCAGTCTTTGGTCTTACCAGGAGATGGCATCAGAATGCTTTCAAGAGTCCCCCTCCCCCACCCCCGCTAGGCCTGCCACACCAAAAGGAGTTCTTTCAGAAAACCAAGGTGAGGCGTCCCCTGAAAAGACCCAAGTGGTCTTTGTTCCTGTCTGGGCCGTATCTGGAATTCCAGACTTTGCTTTTGGTACCTTGTTCACTTAATCCTGTCCTGTCCCCCAAGCCTCTGACGTTTCTGAATTAGACACAAACATGTTTGTAGGAGAGTCACACTTTCTCTCCCCAGAAAGGCGTTCCATACAGTCAGGTTCAGTTACCGAGAAAGGCGTTCTGGCCAAACCACCTCAGTTTCAGTTCTGTCCTTGTGTTAAAATACGGAGAAAGGTGATATAGGGGATAAAGGGTTTGATTTAGCTCACTGTTCCAGGCCTATACTGGGTTATAGTCCATCTTTGTGGCAGGAAACTTGAGACAACTGACCTCCTCCATCCTGAGTCAAGAAGCAGGAGGAACAGAGGAGCACATGGAGAACAATGTTCAGCCTCTGTTCCCCAACCTATATGGGGTGGGGTCTCCGCCACGGGAATGGTGCCACCCACAGTGGGCACACTTCTCCCCTCACATGCCACAGACTTGCCCACAGGCCAGCCTTATCCAGAGACTCCCTCACTGAGAATCTCTTCCCAGGTAGTCCTAGACTGCCAAGCTGACAAAACTATCACAGCCACTTGGGGAAAGATCCTGGGCACACCCCTAGTGATATCATGGCCTCCTCTTTCTCTTGATCTCTAAATGAGAGTGTTAGCATTACTTTGCAGTTGTTGTAAGAATTAAAAATAATTGTATGTCAGGGTTTCCAATTTTGTGTTTTTAATGCTGTGTCTGTGTGTGTGTGTGTGATGCTTTGTTTTTGTGGTTTTTGTTTTCTTTGGCTTATTCTGTGTGATGGCTATTCTTGGTTGTTTTACTCTGTGTGGTGGCTATTTTTGGTTGTTTTATTCTGTGTGGTGGCTATTCTTGGTTGCCAACTTGACTGCATCAAGAATGAACTAAAACCCCAAAATGGAGGATGCACACCTTTGAGGAATTTTTGCTTAATTTGAAGCGGGAAGATACATTTGCAATATGGATTTTGAGTTAGGAAGACATATCTTTAATCTGAATCTTTTAATGGAAAAACCCACTTCTAATCTGGGCCACACCTTCTGCTGGAAGCCTATATAAGGACATGGAAGAAGGAAGCTTTTGTTCTTTGCCTGCTTGCTCTCACCTGGCTCACAAGTCCTTTTCTTCACAGGCATGAGAGACCGCTTCTTGAGGATCCCAGTATACACTGGAGACCAGCTGAGACATCCAGTCTCGTGGACTGAACAGCTACTGGATTGTGGGACCTCCCATTCATGGGCAACCACTGACAACAGCCTGTAAAATGGTCTAATAGATCCCCTTTCTATATATAGAGAGGGGTTCAGTCTATAAGTTCTGTTACTCTAGAGAACCCTGACTAATGCTTTTTTTTTTTTTTTGCCTGTTTGCTTTCTAAAGAGAGAGAAAGAAAGAGGTGTGAATTTGGAAGGGTAGGGAAGTGGGGAGGAGATGAGGGAGGGGAAATCAGAATCAAGTCATATTGTGTGAAAGAAATTATTTTAAATAAAAAGGATAATACTCCAAGAGTCTAGTTCAGGAGCTTAGCCCTAAAAGGAACATGCACACTGAAATAAAAAGGATAACTTTAAATATGAGAATTATTTGCAGAAAAATTAAATACACACAACCCAAAGATAGAATTGCCCAGTTCCTGACATCACCCATGGGACACCTACAGATTGCAAGTGAGCAAAATTACTTTACACAGCGTAAATCTGAATGAAAACTTTGAAGGGTAGGCTGACCTGCATTAAGAATCCTTTGTGTTTATAAGACATATTTGGAATTTTTCTTTAAGAAAAACAAACAATTGTCTTAGACAAGTTAGTGTATGTGGTTCGGGTCTGCCCTGGGAATGTGCCCTTGGAGTTAATCTACGTTCCTGTTTCTTTCATTTCCAGTCACTCCTTTGGGTCTGGCTCTGGTGACTATTCCCACTGGGAATTACAATTCAAGACAACTAGAAAGAATACGCACAGAGAGTTGTGTGCAAGGGCTCTCGCTGCACTTCATTTAAAATGACAGAGAGTTGTGACGTCAGTGTTCCCAAAATGTGTACATGATGTCCCTTTCATTTATATACTCTTGTATATAATCATGAACAGTCATCTGAGTACTATAAATCCCACACTTAAATAGATATTATATATCTGCCTTACACATGACCAGTCTGAGAGGAAACACAAAAGTGCTAATCATCATGGCTGTTTAAGGATGGATCATGGCAGGTGCGTACTTACTTGTTTGTTTGCAAGTTCCAATTTATTTTGTAGTGTGTACTACTTGTAGTGTGTAAGGGGAGATAAATTAACCAAGTGTTAAAACTTCAGTTGGGGTGGAGCTGGGCTGTGGCTGGCCCGTTGCTAAGTACACTTCCCAGGAGCACAGCTGCGGACTCACACCTCCCCTTGTCCTCAGACAGAGGCATCGCCTGTGACCCTCTTGTGGGTCCAGCCAAGACTGCAGCCCCCAGTGCCTGATGATGATCCTGGACCTGAAGGGAAGAGCAGAAACTCCTCCCCACTTGTTTAAGAAAGGACAAGAGACCCATGATGCTCACTGGACCAAACCACTTACTCCAGTTTTCCTTGCTGGCAGAGAGGCTGTGCATTAAAGAAAAGCACCAAAGATACATGCACAAGCACAGGTGTCTCCAGAGGCCACCAGAGGCTGTGGTGATGGTGACTGTGGTCTCCTGAGCTGCTAATGAACACCTGCTCATAGCTGGGATGGAGAGCAGCAAGATAAAACCCTTTCTCTTCTTCTTTCCCCGCTCCTCTTCCTCCACCTCCTTCCAAGACAGGCTCAAAGAATTTGCCAAATAGGCTAGGCCAGTAAACCCCAGACATCTGCCCGCTCCCACCCCTCAGCACTGAGATTACAGGTCTCCACCACCACACCCAGCTAGTTTATGGGGTTCTGGGAATCAAAATCCAGACCTTTATGCTTGCACAAGCGCCTTACTGACTGCCCAAGCCCCCCAGTCCTTAAAACATCTTCATGGATCTCATTGATTTCCTATGATTATTTCTGGTGTGTTGTGCAAAGTTTGTCTGTCAGAGTAGCAAGGTCATGACTGACAGGTCCTTTTTACACCACGTCCAAACTTGATTCTGATCTAGGCTCCTCCCAGCACCCCAGCTCCATTTCTGGAACAGCCTGGTCTCTCCTTCCCCTTAAAGACTAGCTGTTCTCCAGTATCGTGCTGAGAGGGGGGGCCAGAGAGGGGACACAGGGTTGTTCAACACGGTTACACAGTTGCACCCCAACATCGGTTCGCTGGCTTTCTACAGAGATCTTTGTGGGGTCCTCAGGAGGACTCCCAGGGCAGGTAACGGGGAGTCCAGGTTTAGCTCCTCCAACCATCCCTACTGCTAAATGTAGGCCCTACAGACACAGGTTCCTCAATAAATGTGGGAGAAGAGCCAGGGACAAGCATGGGCTGCTCCCTGTGGCTGGTCCCAGCACTGACAAGGAAGCTAGCTGGGTTTGGCTAGTCCCAGCAACTCTGTTTTCCAACCTCGTTTCCTTCTTCTCCTGGTCCCGCCTGCGCTCCAAATCCTGTGCTAGTAAGGCCGCCGTTGTCTTCCAAGTGGGTTCTGGGTTCACACCCTGGTATTTGTGGACAACCTTGCTAGACCCCACTCCCGGGGGCTGGGGATGTATCTCAAGGGCGGAAGAGTTAAACATCTAGGCCACAGAGAGGGGTGAGGCACTTTGAAACTATCTAAAGCCATTTAAACGCGTACCCAGGGCACCGAGTTCAACCCTAGTGTCACAATCCCAGCATCCCTCAGTGAAAAGAAAACAGAGCAATCTCCATCTTCTGGTGCCCCCGGGGAACGGAACCAACTGACTCATACCCCCGCATCACATGACTCGATTACATGTCTGTGTTCTTCTCAGTTTTTCTAGGTAATCGTGTGGGTGATTTGACCCACGTAAGTCACCTCTTAGGAATGCCACATTTCTGGCCTGAACACTGGCCCCCTGACTGACCTCATTCTTGGGTCCAAGTAGCCAAAGGCAACAGAAACTGCCTCAACCCAAAGCCCATCCGTCTTCCTCCTTCCTCTTCTACATGAGTTCTTTTATGTGGGTTCTGGGCCCCGAATGCCGGCAGCAAACACGGACCTTTTTACTCTTACTGGTTCTGATAATATTCTTCTTTTCAGCCTGAAGTTTATCGTCGTCTTACAACTTGAGTATGACAGCGTTGGCGCCGCTTCCCCTGTCTGTTGTTGTTGTTGTTGTTTTTTAAAGATTTATTTATTTATTATGCATACAACATTCCTTCCATGTATGCTTGCATGCCAGAAGAGGGCACCAGATCCCATCATAGATGGCTGTGAGCCACCATGTGGTTGCTGGGAATTGAACTCAGGACCTCTGGA